>OZ030005.1:146867052-147227052 GCA_964023405.1 Apodemus agrarius
TGGATGTGGATGAAAATGTGGTCAATGAGCTTCCTATCCCTGTTGTGATGTTGTGATGTCTTCCTTTCCTGTCACTTTTTCTTCACTGCCGGAATGGGTGCTATCACTCTAAACTCTAAACTAGAGTATACCCATTATTTCTTGACATGCCTCTTGGAAACTTTATCAAAACAACAATTAATTAACTGTAATTAATTAATTATAATTTCCTAAACTGTCAACCAAGTAAAGCAACACAAAAGAAAATGTGTTACAAATAACACAGGAAGAAACCAAGTTATCCCAGTTTAAAGATATGTTCCAATAATTTAAACAGACTCTACAAAAATCATCTTAGATCAGAGACACCATCAGAAAGATATTAGAATGTAAAATAGAACATACAACAATCAACAGCATTTCCTCACACTGGTGAGGAAAACAATGTGAAGGAATTTAATAGTAGAACACCATTTGTAATTACCTCAATGAAATAAATACCTACAAATATGCCTGTCCTAAATATATTTCTATGAATGTGATAAAATACCCTTACCAAAAAAAAATCCCAAAGAAAAAAAGAGTTCGCTTTACCTCATAGTCCAAGTTGCAGTACATCACATTGGAATACTCACACTTGGAGCAGTTACTTACAAGAGCAGAAAATAATGAATGCATGCACATTTACTGCTTATTTGATTATGCTCAGGCAGGTTTCTCAGTCATACAATTTAGGACTCCTACCTGTTACGGGTGATACCTATAGTGTCTAGGACTTCCAATATCTATTAGCTTCATTAAGACAAACTCCAACAGTCATGTGTATAGACCAATCCAATGTAGACATTGAAGCTATCTTAAAACTGAGTACAGACATATCAAGGTAGCAAATCACCTACACAAAGTGCTATGAGATGTCCACATGAAACATTTAAAACTTTGAAGAAAGAAAAATGATAAGACAATAACAATTAGGAAAACAACCTAATCTTGTAAATAAAAAAAAAAAACTCTTGTAAAAAATACTCTTGTTACTGAAAAAAAATCTACAAACCAAAAGCTATTTCCATCAATATTCCAGAAAGTATTCTTCAGGCGAATGAGGAAAAGAAAATTTTTAATTTTAAATAGAAACACAAGAGATCAGTAAGCCTGCCCTCTCCCATGTCCCTCAGCCTTCTTGTCTCCCAGGAAGTCTGCTATAATCAGGAACACAGGTGAGACACCTGCCACAATACCCAAGCCACATGAGACAATCCACAGAGTCCAGCAGATATGGGATATATGCCACTCTGCCTGAGTCCAACAGACCTTCTGGTCTGTAACTCTAACTGGGACTGGGGAAGATCCCGCCCCTGGACCACAATGCTGGTCTCCAAGGAGGTTTGCCCTAAGCAGGGACATAGGAGGACTACTCTAACCAGGCACACAGTAGGCTTGCTCTAAACAGAAAACTAAGAGCCCCACAACCAACAAGAAACAGCACTGGCTGCCTGCTAGGAGGCCTGCTCTAAACCAAGGGACCTGCCTCAAAGGAGATGGTTCCATTCAGAGATACTCAGACCAGTTAATACCAGAGATAACCAGATGACAAGCACAAGAACCTAAGCTACAGAAGCCAGTGTAATTTGGTACCATCTGAACCCAGTTCTTTGAGCACAGCAAGCCCTGGATACCCTAACACACATTAAAAGCAAGATTCAGCCTAAAATTCTATCTCATGATGATGATAGAGACATTTAAGAAGGGTATAAATAACTCCCTTAAAAATACAGAAAAACAGAGAAAAAAAGATTGAAGCCCTTATAAAATAAAATAAAAATAACCCCTTTATAGAGGAATACAGGAAAATATAATCTAGCAGGTGAAAGAATTAAACAAAACCATCTAAGACCTAAAAATGGAAATAGAAACAAGAAAGAAATCACAAATGGAGACAATCTTGGGTATGGAAAACCTAGGAAAGACATGAGGAGCTACAAATGCAAAGCATCACCAACAGAATATTAGAAATCAAAGAAAGAATCTTGGGGATAGAAGATATTATAGAAGATATTGACACATTATTCAAGAAAATACAAAACTCAAAAATGCTTCTAACCAAAAGCATGCAGGAAATTCAGGACAAAATGAAAAGACCAAACCTAAGAAAAATAAGAATAGTAAAAGGTGATGATTCCCTGTTCAAAGGGCTACAAACCATCTCCAACAAAATCATAGAAGAAAACATCTGTATCCTAAAGAAAGAGATGACAATAAATATACTAAGCCTATATAATACCAAGTAGATTGAACCAAAACAGAAAATCCTTCCATCACATAATAATCAAAATGCTAAATGTACAGAAAAAAAATACCAGTCCAGGCTGCTTTACCCAGAAAAAGTCTCAATCACAAAAGATGGAGAAACGAAGATCTTCTATGATAAAATCAAATTTAAACAAAATCATTCTATTAATCAAGCTCTACAGAGGATACTAGAAGAAAAAGTCCAATACAACAAAACACAAGAAATTATCTCACAACCCCAAAGAAAGAGAATCCCATAGTCATAATACCAATCCAAAGACAAAAATAACAGGAACTTAATATCTCTCAACATCAATGGACTCAAATCCCTACTAAAAAGACATGGAGAAGGTACCATGAGGTGCTGCGAAAAAGGTGTATTCTTTTGCTTTAGGATGATATGTTTTTTATATATATATATATACATATATATATACATATACATATACATATATATTAAATACAATTGGTTCAATTAGTTTCACTGTGTCCCTGTTTAGTTTCTGTTTTCCTAATCTGTCCATTGAGGAAAGTGGAGGGTTGAATTCCCCCACAATTATTGTGTTAGGTGCAATGTGTACTTTGAGCTTTAGTAAAGTTTCTTTCACGAATGAGGGTGCCCTTGCATTTGGAGCATAGATATGAAAATATCACTTTTTGCAGATGATATGATAGTATACATAAGTGACCCAAAAAACTCCACCAGAGAAGTTCTACAGCTGACAAACAACTTCAGCAAAGTGGCTGGTTATAAAATCAACTCAAGCAAATCAGTAGCCTTCTTGTACTCAAAGGACAAGGAGGCTGAGAAAGAAATTTGGGAAATAACACCCTTCACAATAGCCACAAACAATATAAAGTATCTTGGTGTGACTTTAACCAAACAAGTGAAAGATCTGTATGACAGGAACTTCAAGTCCTTGAAGAAAGAAATCGAAGAAGACCTCAGGAGATGGAAAAATATTCGATGCTTTTGGATTGGCAGGATCCATATAGTAAAAATGGCCATCTTGCCAAAAGCAATATACAGATTCAATGCAATCCCCATCAAAATCCCAAATCAATTCTTCATAGATCTAGAAAGAGCAATTCTCAAATTCATCTGGAGCAACAAAAAACCCAGGATAGCTAAAACTATTCTCAACAATAAAAGGACTTCTGGGGGAATCAATATCCCCAACCTCAAGCAGTACAACAGAGCAATTGTGCTAAAAGCTGCATGGTATTGGTACAGCGACAGGCAAGTAGATCAATGGAATAGAATTGAAGACCCAGAAATGAACCCACAGACTTATGGTCACTTGATCTCTGATAAAGGAGCTACAACCATCCAGTGGAAAAAAGATAGCCTTTGCAACAAATTGTGCTGGTTTAACTGGAGCTCAACATGCAAAAGGATGCGAATTGACCCACTCTTATCTCCTTGTACCAAGATCAACTCCAAGTGGATCAAGGACCTCCACATAAACCCAGACACACTGAAACTAATAAAAAAGAAACTGGGGAAGACCCTGGAGGACATGGGCGCAGGAGGAAAGTTTCTGAACAGAACACCAATAGCTTATGCTCTAAGATCAAGAATTGACAAATGGCACCTCATAAAATTACAAAGTTTCTGTAAGGTAAAGGACACGGTCAGAAGGACAAAACTGCCATCAACAAATTGGGAAAAGATCTTCACCAACCCCACATCTGAGGGCTAATATCCAATATTTACAAAGAACTCAAGAAGTTAGACCCCAAAGAACCAAATAACCCTATCAAAAATGGGGTACAGAGCTAAACAAAGAATTTTCACCAGAAGAAATTTGGATGGCTGAGAAGCACCTTAAGAGATGTTCAACATCATTAGTCATCAGGGAAATACAAATCAAAACAACCCTGAGATTTCACCTCACACCAGTCAGAATGGCTAAGAATAAAAACTCAAGGGACAACAGGTGCTGGCGAGGATGTGGAGAAAGAGGAACACTCCTCCACTGTTGGTGGGATTGCAAGATGGTACAACCGCTCTGGAAATAAGTCTGGTGGTTCCTCAGAAAGTTGGGCATGACACTTCCAGAGTACCCTGTCATACCACTCCTGGGCATATACCCAGCGGATTCCCCTGCATACAATACAGACACAAGCTCCACTATGTTCATAGCAGCCTTATTTATAATAGCCAGAAGCTGGAAAGAGCCCAGATGTCCCTCAAAGGAGGAATGGATACAGAAAATGTGGTATATTTATATAATGGAATACTACTCAGCAATTAAAAATAATGAATTCATGCAATTTGTAGGCAAATTGTTGGATCTGGACAATATCATCCTAAGTGAGTTAACCCAATCACAAAAGAATACACATGAAATGCAATCACTGATAAGTGGATATTAATGAGCCCAAAAGCTCTGAATACTCAAGGAACAATTAGCAAAGCAGAAGATTCCCAAGAAGAAGGAAGGAACAGACCCTGGTCCTGAAAAGACTGGATCCAGTTTTGTAGGAGAGTATCAGAACAGAGAAATGGGGCGTGGGTGATTGGGGAATGGGCGGAGGGAAGAGGACTTATGAGGCATATGGTGAGGGGAAACTGGGAAAGGGGAAAGCTTTTGGAATGTAAACAAAAAATATAGAAAACTAAAAAGAGAATTAAATAAAACAATGGCTACTCCACCTTGTTTCCTGAGATCATTTCCTTGTAAAATTGTCTTCCAGCCTTTTACTCTAAGGTAGTGTTTGTCTTTGACATTGAAGTGTGTTTCCTGTATGCAGCAAAATGTAGGGTCCTGTTTACATAACCAGTCTGTTAGTCTATGTCTTTTTGATTGGGGAACTGAGTCATTGATGTTAATAGATATTGAGGAATAGTGATTATTACTTCCTGTTATTTTTATGTTATTTTTATATTTGAGTGGTTATCTTCTCTTTGGTTTGATGAAAGAAGGTTACTAGCTTGGGGAATGGGCAGAGGGAAGAGGGCTTATGGGACTTATGGGGAGGAGGGAACCTGGAAAGGGAAAGTCATTTGAAATGTAAACAAAGAATATAGAAAATAATAATAATAATAATAATAATAATAACAATAATAACAATAATAATAACAATAATAATAAAGACAAGGACTAAGAGAATGGATACATAAACATACAGCATTTTGCTTTATACAGAAACCAAACCTCAGTAACAAAGACAGACACTACCTCAGACTAAAGGTCTGAAAAATCTTTCCAAGAAAATAGTACCAAGAGACAAGCTGAAGTACACATTCTATTATTCAATGACATATACTTTCAACCAAAAGATATCAAAAGATGTGGGAAGGCCACTTTGTACACATCAAAGGAAAAAAATTCAACAAGATGACATCTCAATTCTGAACATCTTTACCTCAAATACAAGGGTACCTACATTCATAAAAGAAACCTACTAAAGCTCAAAACACATTAAACCTCATACAATAATAGTGGGAGACTTCAACCTCCTACTCTCACCAAAGACAAGTCATTGAAACAGAAAATAATCAAAGACACAGTGAAACTAACAGAAGTTATGAACCAAATGGATTTAAGAGAAATCTACAGAACATTCCATCCCAAAACAAGAGAATATACCCTCTTCTCAGAACCTCAAGGAACCTTCTCCAAATTTGGCCATATATCCAGACATAAAACAAGCATCAACAAATATTAGAATATTGAAATCAGAGCACCACAGACTAAGGCTGGACTTCACTAACAGCAAAACAACAGAAAGTCTATGCACTCATGGAAACTGAACAACTCTCTACTGGATATCTTTGTCATGGAAGAAATAAAGAAAGAAATTAAAGCCTCTCTAGAATCCCATGAAAATGAAGATAGAGAATACCCAAACATCTGGAACACAGAAAATGCAATGTGAGGAGGAAAATGCATAGTTGTAAATGCCTTCATAAAGAAATTGGAGAGATCCTACACTAGTAACTTAACTAACCCAGATCAGATTAATTTTTTAAATTAAAACAAAAATGCTAAAAGTGGCACAGTATGTTATTTCCAATTGAACTCCGTACCTATGGTACTAAGACCAATGAGGTACTGGCATGAGAAAAATCTATATAACCAGTAGAGTATATTAGGAGATTCAAACATGAAACATGTATCTACAGTCATACCACCCAATTATTTCATCCAACTACACTAGAAAAGAATAAAAAGAACATTTAATAAACTTGGACTAAGAAAATTATGTTATGGGAGTAGAACACACAACAAGATTAATAATTCACACCCCACACAAAATCATAACACCTTGAATCATAGTCAGAACAATGTTAGGCTATCACATAGGTGGGTAATGAAGAGCTATTTTAGAGGCTACAATTGCCCTAACATAACTTCTCTGTGTACTTTGAATATTCCATCTCTCCATAACCAGTAAAATAGTAATCATTTACTTCATAGAATATTAAATGCAGATATATCTTTCCACCACACTTGGGATTTTAAGTTAAACAGGCCCAGTGTGAGAAAGGGATGAAATAAAACAAGGCTTGCTTCTGGAAGTTTTCTTCTATAAAAGACCTTTACAATGAAAACATTCAGTTTCTGAAGAAAAGCATTGAGAATGATACAAGAGGAATATGTAACACATTCATGACTAGGTAGAAATATTATTATGAGAATGGCCATCCTAACAAAAGCAATTTATAGACTCTATGCAATCTCAAACAAAGCACTCAAATTCTTCACATAAAATAGGAAAAAATGTTCTAAAATTCATATGGAACTATAAACAACCTCAGATATGCAAAGTAATACTATCCCAGACATCAAGATATAACATAGATCTATAATAATAAAAGAATAAAGTACTAGAACAAAAATAGAAGTGTCAACAATGGAATAAAGTAGAAGAAAAAACATGAATAACTATAGCCAACTGATACTTGACAAAAGAGTTCAAAAATTACTATTAAAATGATGAATTCATGAAATTCTTAGGCAAATGGATGGAACTAGACAATATCATCCTGGGTGAGGTAACCCAATCACAAAAGAACACACATGGTATGCACTCACTGATAAGTAGATATTAGCCCAAAATCTCTGAATACCCAGGACACAATTCACAGACCACATGAAGCTCAACAAGAAGGAAACCAAAGTGTGGGTGCTTTGTTTCTTCTGAAAAGGGGAAAAAATACTCACAGGAACAAATATGGAGATAAAGTGTAGAGCAGAGACTAAAGGAAAGGCCTTCCAGAGACTGTCCCACCTGAAAAATTCATCCCATATAGTCACCAAACGTCGACACTATTGTGGATGCCAAGAAATGCTTGCTGAAAGGAGCCTAATATAGCTGTCTCCTGAGAGGCCCTGACAGACCCTTGCAAATACAGAGGCAGATGCTCACAGTCAACCATTGGACTGAAAGCAGAGTCCCCAATAGAGGAGTTAGAGAAAGGGCTATAGGAACTGAAGGGGTTTGCAACCTCATAGGAAGAACAACAATATCAGCCAACCAGACACTCCAAAGCTCTCAGAGGCGAAGCCATCAACCAAGTAATATATATGACTCCAGCTGCATATGTAGCAGAGGATTGCCTTGTCAGGCATCAATGGGATGAAAGGTCCTTGGTCCTATGAAGGCTTGAAAGATGCCCCACAGTAAGGGAATTGAGGGTGGGTTGGTGGAAGTGGGGTGGGTGGAGGAACACCCTCAGAAGCAGGGAGAGGGAGGAAGGAATAGGGGGATTCTGAGAGATGAGGAAACTGGGAAAGGTGATAACATTTGAAATGTAAATAAAGAAAATAATAAATAATTAAATTTATTCATTTTAATATGCTGATAATACCCTCCACCCTGTTTTTCTTCTTCTCCCAGTCCTACCAGTATAAATATGTCCATCCATTCTACCTTCCCCTACTCTAAGGAAAAAGTGAACTCCCCCTTGCATACCTCCCCACCTTAGAACATCCAGGCACAATAACCCTAAACACGTCCTCTGCCACTGAGGCCTCAAAAGGTAGTCCAGTAAGGGAAACGAGTTTTAATGGCAGGCAACAGACTCAGAGACAGCCTCTGCTCTAATTGTTAGGGGACCCACATGAAGATCTAACTGTATATCTGCTACAAACTGTAGGGTACCTCGGTCTTTCTCTTGAATGTTCATTGGTTCATTGTTCAATCTTTATGAGCTGCAGGAGGTCCAGGTTAGTTGACTCTGTAGGTCTTCTTGTGGTGTCCTTGACAGATACAGCTCACTCAATTCTAACCCCCACTCTTCCACAAATCTTCCCAAGCACTGTCTGATATTTAACTGTGGGTCTTTGTATCAGCCTCCATCTACTGGTTGATGAAGCCTCTCAGGAGAGTTATACTAAAGTCCTGTTTGCAAGGATAGCATCATTAATAGAGTTGGGAACTACCTCTTATAGATGCATTGTGTCTCAAATTGGGCTAGTCATCTGTTGATTATTCCCTCGGTCTTTGTTCCCTTTTCATCCCTGTGCATCAGGTAAAATATTAGGTTGAAGTTTTGGGGGGTGGGTAGATGTCTCCCTCCTTACCCTGGAACATACCTCAAACTTTTAATGCTAGAAAAAAATCAGCAAGAAGTGGAAGTCATGGATGTGGACTAAATTACAGAAACAAAAAGACAACAATTTTCTTTAGTCATTTGCTGTTTGATCTCGAGGAATTCAGGTGGTTTTGCATCACCGCAGTCACAGGAATGGGGCATACTATTCTGTGTATCCTGTCTAGTCTACAGTGTCAAGTCAGACAGGTCCATGCAAGAAATAATTTTTAAAACTCATTAAAAATAAAAAGTAGTTGGGCTGAAATAGCACACTCCTTTAATTCCAGCATTCAGTATGCAGAAGCAAGAGATCTCTGTGCATTTGAGGCCAGCCTGGGACTAAGTTCCAGGACAGCCAGATATACAGAGAAACTTTGCCTCTAAAACAAAATGAAACACATAATTTTGATGAACTGAGTTCTTTCTCTTTCACCTTACATTTCAAGCTAATGCTGATAAGGTCGTCAAGCTGTTGATCATGAAACTAGGACCTTCTTACTAAATTGTCAAGAAATGGAAGACAAACTTGAGACATATGATGTGCTTTCAAAGGTTGTTGACGTGAAGAGATGCATAGACCAGATGAGCTATGGAGACAGGTTCTGTGTATCAGAAACACTGATTCATTCATTTTGCTTTACATTCCCAAGGATACAAATAAAGTTGACCTGACCTTATATGAGAAACACATGGATTGGGGAGTCACAGAACATAAGTGATAGATTGGTTTAGGAATACACTGCTGACCTGAATTCAGTTGTTAAAAGGGCCTAGAATAGTTGCCTTCTTCTGGAGTTTCACCTGAAATGGCAACATTCTTCATTACATTCTAAGAACTAAAAAAATAGGATCCAACAAAAGGTAGACACTAACTCTATTGTCAATCTGCTGGGGACTTTACTGAAGTTAACATCTGCACAATAATTGAACATTAACTCTATTGAGATGTGGAGAAAGAGGAACACTCCTCCACTGCTGGTGGGAATGCAAGCTGGTACAACCACTCTGGAAATCAGCCTGGCAGTTCCTCAGAAAACTGGACATGATACTTCCAGAGGACCCAGCCATACCACTCCTGGGAACATACCCAGAAGATTCCCCAGCATGCAATAAGGATACATGCTCCACTATGTTCACAGCAGCCTTATATATAATAGCCAGAAGCTGGAAAGAACCCAGATGTCCCTCAACAGAGGAATGGATACAAAAAATGTGTGATATATATACACAATGGAGTACTATACAGCCATTAGAAACAATGAATTCATGAAATTCTTAGAGAAATGGATGGAGCTGGAGAACATCATACTAAGTGAGGTAACCCAGTCTCAAAAGAATACCCATGGTATGTAGTCACTGATAAGTGGATATTAGCCTAGAATCTTGGAACACCAAAGACACAATTCACATACCAAATGATGTCTGACAAGAAGAAAGGAATGGACACCGGTGCTGGAAAGGATCAAAGCATCAGTGTAGGGGAATACAAGAACAGGGAAGTGGGAAGGGGTGAATGAGGGAGCAGGGGGAGGGAAAGGGCATGTGGGACCTTTTGGGGATAGGGAACTGGAAAAAGGGAAATGAATTGTAAATATAGAATATATCCAATAAAAAATATAAAAAAAAACCTCTATTGAACACTGTGGGGAACATCCGTAAATGAAAATCCCAGAGATTGGAGGAAGGAAGACAACCTCCTTAATCGAAAAGCATTGGCAGAATGCATCGCTCTGCCAACTTTTCTGGCCCTGCCAGGAGCCTTAACTTCCTGTTTCTAATACTTCTTACCTACTTCTTCCCTGGGTCTCCCTGGTTATACCATTGGAAGTAAAGCATAGGCCACAATTCTAAATCATCAGAGGAAGTTAAACCAGGGAGAGCTGTGACCCAGCCTGTCCCTCCTTATTACAGAGATCACAGAGAACTATTGAAATGAGACACCCTACTGAGTCCATTCAGAAGGTGTTCACCTAAATTTGGAAAGAGCTTCCACTATATGCATTATTTGAGTTATTACCCCCATGCATTTTCCCTTTTGTCTTTCCACACTGCTCTCTATTGACTCTTGGTGTGTTAACTTTTATTCCCCAGGAGCTTCCTGACTCTCATCCCCTTTCTTCTGTTGCTTTCTGTTTATTTACAGATACAAGTTTTATTCATATATGATCTAGATGGATTCAAAGAAAAGTATTTTCTCATTTGAGGTATTACAAATGAACTTACTTTCCTTGATCAATGTAAATGTTTCAACATCTTGCACTAAAAAGGTACTCCTTGCATGTTATCATTTGTCTGTTTTTATCCTAACACTTGGGTCTTGTACTGAGTGGGTTTTGATTTTTTAAAATGCATTGTTAGTTATATAATAAGTTATAGAGGTAATCTCTATCATGATGACTACCAAGCCTGAGGATCAGAAATTAGGAACACTGTTTATTCAAGTATCATCTTATAGTGCCCTGCAACTAAGTTTATAATTTTGGGGGGCAAAATAAGAAATGATCAAAGATAATAACAAACACTGGCCTCTTCTGTGTCAACTGTATTAAATTGTCTCATTGTTACTTTTGTACAATGTGCCATTCACTGCCTAAATACTCCAACTCATTATCTTCCCCATTCATAGTATGGTACTACTTATAGAAAGCTCCATATTCTGAAAAAAAGCCCTGGTTTCCATGAGTTTTGTTGAAATAGATTCACTGTACTCTGTTTCTCACATGAAATGCAGCAAAACTTCTTAATAATTTAAACATGCAAGCTTGTTTTCTCACCAAAACAATGTACTTATTTGTAATTAATGGCTCTCTCTTCCTTATATCTCTCTGAATATTTCCACATGTTCATCTCAAGTAAAGATTTCATGGCTTTGAACTGCATCGGGCACAGGAGGAAATAAGAGAGAAGGAAGAGGTGGTCTTGAGGATGCCTATATTTATAATCTTGGTCCATATCCTCCAGTCTAAAGAAGAGTATGAAAGTACTACAGAGAGGGGATCAGCAGAGCCGGGTACCAGCAGCTCAGCCAAGGTCATGCTGTGCTTTCAGCGGGGCAGCCATCTTGCCTCAGGACACCACGGGCAAACAGCGGGCACACCGGGCACAGCGAGCGGCTGGAGTCAGGTGGGTGGCCAGAGATATAGCTTAGCTTAGCTCTGCAGGAGATCCGGGCACAGAAAGCTCAGCTGCAGGTGCAGACTACCGCAGCCAGGCCGGCTCTCTGAGCAGGCTAGCAGTGAAGGGCCACCTTACCTCGGGACAAAGCTCGGAATTCTAGCAGCTGGAGTCAGGGGCTTGGACTCAGAGCTAGCATAGTCCAGCACAGACAACGCTGCCAGAAGGGATCGTCAGAGCCGGGTACCAGCAGCTCAGCCAAGGTCACGCTGTGCTTTCAGCGGGGCAGCCATACTGCCTCAGGACACCACGCGCAAACAGCAGGCACACCGGGCACAGCGAGCGGCTGGAGTCAGGTGCGTGGCCAGAGATATAGCTTAGCTTAGCTCTGCAGGAGATTCGGGCACAGACAGCTCAGCTACGGACAGCTCAGCTATGGGTGCAGACCACCCCGGCTGGGGCCGGCTCTCTGAGCAGCAAGGGGCCATCTCACCTCAGAACATAGCTCGGAATTCTAGCAGCTGGAGTCAGGGGCTTGGACTGAGAGCTAGCATAGTCCAGCACAGACAACGCTGCCAGAAGAGATCGGCAGAGCTGGGTACCAGCAGCTCAGCCAAGGTCACTGTCTCCTGGAGACAGGTGTGCTGTGCTTTCAGCGGGGCTGCCAAATACAATAAGACCAACTAACTCCAGAGATAAAGAGATGGCAAAAGGCAAACGTAGGAACGTTATTAACAGAAATCAAGGCAATATGGCACCATCTGAACCCAATTCGCCAACCACAGCAAGTCCGGGATACCCCAGCACACCAGAAAAACAAGAGTTAGATATAAAATCACAGGTCATGATGCTCCTAAAGGAACACAAAAAAGACATAAACAAATCTCTTAAAGAAATGCAGGGGGAACATCAATAGAGTAGAAGCTCTTACAATCCAAACACAAAAAACACTTAAAGAACTCCAGGAGAATATGGGCCATCAGAAACAAACCAATAAAGAGGAAATGAGAAAATCAGTTAAAGAAATGCAGGAGAACTTGAAACAATAGGCAGAAGTCATGAAAGAGGGAGCACAAAAATATATTAAAGAATTACATGAAAACACAAACAAACAAATGATGGAACTGAGCAAAACAATCCAAGATCTGAACACAGAGGTAGAAACAACTAAGAAATCACAAAAGGAGGCAACTTTGGAGATAGAAAACCTTGGGAAGAAATCAGGGGTCTTAGATGCAAACATCAACAACAGAATACAAGAGATAGAAATAAGAATCTCAGATGCTGAAGATAACATAGTAACCATTGATTCCACAGTCAAAGAAAATGCAAAATCCAAAAGGCTTGTAACCCAAAACATTCAGGAAATCCAGGACACAATGAGAAGACCAAACCTAAGGATTATAGGGATAGATGAGGGTGAAGATCTACAACTTAAAGGGCCAGCAAATATCTTCTACAAAATTATGGAAGAAAACTTCCCTAACTTAAAGAGAGAGATGCCCATGAATATACAAGAAGCCTACAGAACTCCAAACAGACTGGACCAGAACAGAAACACCTCCCATCACATAATAATCAAAACCCCAAATGTACTAAACAAAGAAAGAATATTAAAGGCAGTAAGAGAAAAGAGCCAAGTAACATATAAAGGAAGACCTATCAGAATCACAACAGACTTCTCTCCAGAAACCATGAAAGCTAGAAGATCCTGGGCAGACCTCATGCAGACCCTAAGAGAACACAAATGTCAGCCAAGACTACTATACCCAGCAAAACTCTCAATCAACATAGATGGAGAAATCAAAATATTCCATGACAGGACCAAAATTACACAATATCTTTCCACTAACCTAGCTCTACAAAGGATAATAGGAGGAAAACTCCAATACAAGGAAGGGAATGGCACCCAAGAAAAAGCAAGACAGTAAACTTCTTCCATCAAACTCAAAGGAAGATAACTACTCAAAAACAAAAATAACATCAAAAATGTCAGGAAGTAATAATCTCTATTCCTTAATATCTCTTAACATCAATGGACTCAACTCCCCAATAAAAAGACATAGACTAACAGACAGGATACGGAAACAGGACCCTACATTTTGCTGCTTACAGGAAACACACCTCAGAGTAAAAGACAAACATTACCTTAGAGTAAAAGGATGGAAGACAATTTTGCAAGCAAATGGTCACAGGAAGCAAGCTGGAGTAGCCATTTTAATATCAGATAAAATTGACTTTCAACCCAAAGTCATCAAAAGAGACACAGAAAGTCACTTCTTGCTAGTCAAAGGAAGAATCCACCAAGAAGAACTCACAATTCTAAACATCTACGCTCCAAATGTAAGGGCACCCTCATTTGTAAAAGAAACCTTACTAAAGCTCAAAGCACACATTGCACCTAACACAATGATTGTGGGGGACCTCAATACTCCACTATCCACAGTGGACCGACCAGGAAAACAGAAACTAAACAGAGACACTGAGAAACTCATCGAAACTTTAGAGTAATTGGATTTAACAGATATATATAGAACATTTCACCCTAAAGCAAAAGACTATACCTTTTTCTCTGCACCTCATGATACCTTCTCCAAAATCGACCATATAATTGGACACAAGACAGATCTCAACAAATATAAAAAGATCAAACTAATCCCATGCCTCTTATCAGATCACCATGGAGTAAGAGTGTTCTTCAATAGCAACAAAAACAACAGAAAATCCCCATACACGTGGAGGCTGAACAATACTCTACTCAATGATACCTTAGTCCAGGAAGAAATAAAGAAAGAAATCAAAGATTTCTTAGAATTTAATGAAAATGAAGGCACAACATACCCAAATCTATGGGACACAATGAAAGCAGTGCTTAGAGGAAAACTCATAGCCCTGAGTGTCTCCAAAAAGAAACAGGAGAGAGCATATACTAGCAACTTAATGGCACACTTGAAAGCTCTGGAACAAAAAGAAGCAATTTCACCCAGGAGGAGTAGAAGACAGGAAATCATCAAACTCAGGGCTGAAATCAATCAAGTTGAAACAAAGAGAACCATACAAAGAATCAACAAAACCAGGAGCTGGTTCTTTGAGAAAATCAACAAATAGATAAACCCCTAGCCAGACTTACCAAAGGGCACAGAGACAGTATTCAAATTAACAAAATTAGAAATGAAAAGGGAGATATAACAACAGAAACTGAGGAAATTCTAAAAATCATCAGATCCTACTACAAAAACCTATACTCAACACAACTGGAGAATCTGGAGGAAATGGACAATTTTCTAGACAGTTACCAAATACCAAAATTAAACCAGGATCAAATAGATCGTCTAAACAGACCCATACCCCCCAAAGAAATAGAAGGGGCCATAGACAGTCTTCCAACCAAAAAAAAGCACAGGACCAGACGGTTTTAGTGCAGAATTCTATCAGACCTTCAAAGAAGTCCTGATACCGATACTCTTCAAACTATTCCACAAAATAGATATAACAGAAGGAACACTACCCAACTCATTCTATGAAGCCACAATTACCCTGATACCAAAACCACACAAAGATCCAACTAAGAAAGAGAACTACAGGCCAATTTCTCTTATGAATATCGATGCAAAAATACTAAACAAAATACTTTCCAACCGAATCCAAGAACACATCAAAACAATCATTTCCCATGATCAAGTTGGCTTCATCCCAGGGATGAAGGGATGGTTCAATATACGGAAATCCATCAATGTAATCCACTACATAAACAAACTCAAAGAAAAAAACCACATGGTCATCTCATTGGATGCTGAAAAAGCATTTAACAAAATTCAGCATCCTTTCATGCTAAAGGTCTTGGAAAGAGCATGAATCCAAGGCCCATATCTAAACATAGTAAAAGCAATATACAGCAGACCAGTAGCCAACATCAAGGTAAATGGAGAAAAACTTGAAGCAATCCCACTAAAATCAGGGATTAGACAAGGCTGACCCCTCTGACCATCTCTCTTCAATATAGTACTTGAGGTACTAGCTAGAGCAATTCGACAACAGAGGGAAGTCAAAGGGATACAAATCTGAAAGGAAGAAGTCATACCTAGAGCAATTCGACAACAGAGGGAAGTCAAAGGGATACAAATCTGAAAGGAAGAAGTCAAGCTATCACTATTCGCAGATAATATGATAGTATACTTAAGTGACTCAAAAACCTCCACCATTGAACTCCTGCAACTGATAAACAGCTTCAGCAAAGTGCCTGGCTATAAAAACAACTCAAGCAAATCAGTAGCCTTCCTATACGCGAAGGATAAGCAGGCTGAGAAAGAAATTAGGGAAATGACACACTTCACAATAACCACAAATGATATAAAGTATCTTGGAGTGACGCTAACCAAACATGTGAAAGACTTATATGACAAAAACTTCAGGTCTCTGAAGAGGGAAATTGAAGAAGACATCAGAAAATGGGAAAATCTTCCATGCTCGTGGGTTGGCAGGACTAATATAGTCAAAATGGCAATCTTGCCCAATGCAATATACAGATTCAATGCAATCCCCATCAAAATCTCAACTCAGTTCTTCATAGAGTTAGAAAGAGCAATTCTCAAATTCATCTGGAATAACAAAAAGTCCAGGATAGCTGAAACTATCATCAACAGCAAAAGAACTTCTGGGGGAATCAATATCCTGGACCTCAAGCAATATTACCGAGCAGTAGTATTAAAAACTGCATGGTATTGGTTCAGTGACAGGGAGGCAGATCAATGGAATAGGATCAAAGACCCAGAATTGTACCCGCTCATCTATGGTCAACTGATCTTAGACAAAAGAGCTGAAAACATCCGGTGGAAAATAGATAGCCTTTTCAACAGATGGTGCTGGCTCAACTGGAGGTCAACATGCAGAAGAATGAGAATAGATCCACTCTTATCTCCTTGCACTAAGCTCAACTCCAAGTGGATCAAGGACTTCCACATAAAACCAGACACACTAAAACTAATAAAAAAGAAACTGGGGAAGACCCTTGAGGACATTGGCTCAGGGGAAATTTCCTGAACAGAACACCAATTGATTATGCTCTAAGAGCAAGAATAGACAAATGGGACCTCATAAAATTACAAAGTTTCTCTAAGGCAAAAGACACTGTCAAAAGGATAAATCGGCAACCAACAAATTAGGAAAAGATCTTCACCAACCCCACATCCGACAGAGGGCTAATATCCAATGTATACAAAGAACTCAAGAGGTTAGACATCAGAAAACCAAATAACCCTATCAAAAATGGGGTACAGAGCTAAACAGAGACTTTTCACCTGAAGAAATTCGGATGGCTGAGAAACACCTTAAAAAATGTTCAACATCACTAGTCATTAGGGGAATGCAAATCAAAACAACTCTGAGATTTCACCTCACACCAGTCAGAATGGCTAAGATTAACAACTCAGAAGACATCAGGTGTGGGCGAGGATGTGGAGAAAGTGGAACACTCCTCCACTGCTGGTGGGAATACAAGCTGGTACAACCACTCTGGAAATCAGTATGGCGGTTCCTCAGAAAACTGGACGTGATACTTCCGGAGGACCCAGCCATACCACTCCTGGGAATATACCCAGAAGATTCCCCAGCATGCAATAAGGATACATGCTTCACTATGTTCATAGCAGCCTTATTTATAATAGCCAGAAGCTGGAAAGAACCCAGATGTCCCTCAACAGAGGAATGGATACAAAAAATGTGGTATATATACACAATGGAGTACTATTCAGCCATTAGAAACAATGAATTCATGAAATTCTTAGAGAAATGGATGGAGCTGGAGAACGTCATACTAAGTGAGGTGACCGAGTCTCAAAAGAATACCCATGGTATACAGTCACTGATAAGTGGATATTAGCCTAGAAGCTTGGAACACCAAAGACATAAATCACATATCAAGTGATGTCTCACAAGAAGAAAGGAGTGGACACTGGTGCTAGAATGGACCAAAACATCATTGTGGGAGAGTACAAGAACAGTAAGGTGGGAGGGGTGGATGAGAGAGCAGGGGGAGGGAAAAGGACATGTGGGAACTTTGGGGAGTGGGGAACCAGGAAAAGGGAAATGAATTGTAAATATAGAATATATCCAATAAAAAATGCAAAAAAAAAACAAGAAAGAAAGCGCTCCAACTTTCCTCCCATGGGGTAGGTCTTCTCTAGCTCATACCAGGGGTGCAGGGTAGGGCGGGGCACTCATTGCTCAGAGCAGCCAAGGATTTCAGAGAGCTCACTTGATAGGATTCTTCTTTCCTCTTTTTCCCAGGAGAGCCTGGAAGAGCTGGTGGCACAGCAGAACCCAAGGACAACAGAGGAAAGCTAATGCCATTCTGTGTACAAGGGCTTGGTGCAGGATGCTTGCCCTGGTGAGGCCAGTGAGTAATCTCACTGAAACCCATATTCCCCCCTCTTCCAGGGAGCACTCTCCTGTTCTCAATGTTCGTGGAGCAGAGGGGCTGATAAAACAGGTTTTTCTCTCTTTGGGTTTAGAGAGGCGGGGCAGTGTGTGTATCTTCGGCAGGGCTAGAAAAAAAAAGAATATTTTTTGTTTAAATAATTTTTAAATTATTTGCAAGTCTCTGTCTTTTGTACACCATTTGGAGTAAGATAGCCCACATTTCATTCTCATTCATTGTTACTGTGTGAATCTTAATTCTCTATCATGATTCAGGTCTGCTAAGAGGCCAACCTCATACATGCCATAGTAGGTAGAACTCTTTATCCATAGAATCATATAAATCTAAGAAATAGATGTTATGTTAGCGCAAAACAAGAATTACAGCAGAAGACTACACAGAGACATATTTTGTTTACAGGTAGATGTTGCCTCATGTCACTTGGACTCTTTTCTTTGCTAGTTGCTTCTCTTCATATATTGTGTTGCTTATTTTGGAATCACTGGTACACATAACAGTATCAACACCGCCTGATAGACCTCTATGGGAAGAACATAGTCCTCAGCTCCATCAAAGGCACCCTCTTCATTCTGGCCCTTCTTCACAGAATAGAAGGAAATTGCAGGTTTGCCATATCCCTCTCAAACAGTGACTCAGCCTCAGCACTTGACAGTTCGCTCCATCTATACCTGTCCAGTGATTCTGAATGTGACTGACATGATCCTTTGCATATTGTGCATGTTGGGTTTGAAAAAAATACAGTAAATAGCAGCTGCAATTTCTCTAAGGAGACATTATCTGTTCTTGTCTGAGATGAGGATGGAAAAAGAGAGTCCACGGCCTCAGTGAGTAATCTATATAAAGTTAGTCATAGTGACCATGTTATTTGGAAAGGACTGTATCCCTTATATTCTTGAGAAGGCTAAAGTGATACACACATAAAATCCTGCTTGAGAAACAGCATAAATAGATAGGCATAAAGTGTTCTAGAAGGCAAGCAAGGGGAAGAAACTTCAGAGGGAAAAATTCCTTCTGAGTGAGGAGATCAGTAGAGATTTTTGGTTTCACTGCTTTTGAGAATGTGTCTTTGTTCCTAGTGCAGGCTAGCCCAAACTTAAATTTAAATATAGTCTATACAAGCTTCACACTCATGTAACCTTTAGCCATCCTTCCACAACCCACAGTGTGGGTTTCAGGTACACACCAGTATAGCAAGCTGTGGTGGGCAGAGTGTAGGTGGTTTTTACATAGAACTGGATTTAGGAGGTTAGGGAATATTGCCATGGCTTTCTCTTCCTTCAGTAGCTTTCTCCTGACTTTTCAGACCTTTATCCCCTGCACCTTCCTCCATCTTCATGCTGCTTGAGGACACAGTCTGCTCACTTTTCTTCTTCTATAAGCATCACAACTGATGCTAAATAAAAGATAATAGAACTGCCATTTGTGAGCTCCATTTTCCAAAGAATATGCTAATTGTAATTCTTGGTTTAATACTATATTCAATTATAAAATAGATTTTTACCAAAACACTAATCTTTAATTAAGGGAGCAGAAAGATCCCACACTGAAGGCAGATGTCTCATGACTTTCTTGGTACTAACAAGCACTCTTTACTGTGCTAGCTAAGTATTTGGTGGACAGGATGGAAAGAATACAGACAGCTGTTATGATCTACTCTAATCTGGAAACAAAATAAATCATCACCTAAGGTCAGAACCCTGATTCCAAAGCACACACAGGGCAATGCGCCAGCCTCTGGCTACTTCCTTAAGGCACCTTCTCCAAAATATGAGCTTTGCCAGACTTCCCAGGGCCAAAGGCTGAAACAACAATTTATTTAATTTCTCAGGTACCTACCCTCATGTCTTATCCAGTTAGTCAAATCACTCTTCCATTTCAATGGCATCACTTTCTGTAAGCCACAAGGGAACCATAGGTATCTTTGCCTGCAGTCAAGAAAGATGGTAAGAGGTGGGAGCTGATACCATGTTCTCCCTCTGGAAAAGCACTGAATCTCATTTAGGAGAGATTTGCTCTCCACATTCTCAAAAGCTCTATAGACATTGTATGGCGGTGTATCATTGCTTGAGTGTTAGAGTGTGTTGTTGGCAGCAAGGCTTAGAAGGCTGCTACAATTTCCACCTGCCCAAGACAGTCTCAAGTATCATTCATTTTAGTTAAGAAGACTTGTGTTAGAGAATCAACTCAAGTACTCAAGTACAAACACTGCTGAAAACTGGTGACTAGTTTGAGTATAGATATTTTACTCAGGCAAAGGAACCCTCTGTTTCATAAGATGATGAATGCAACATGATCACATTCACCCTCCAGTATGCAGGGCTCAGGCTCTAATCTAGGCCTTTGACAATGTTTTCTTTGTATTCCAGGACACCCTGCTTTCTCCAGCTTCAACACCATTCACTTAATTGTTCTTGTCCAAGCCATGATTTTACCCATCTGAATTTTGATGTTTTATATGCCTTAATCAATCTCTCTTCTCTCCTGCCAGCTTCATAATGACATTGTGGTTTTTTTCTTTTATATTTCTATTTATTTATTTATTTATTTATTTATTTATTTATACTCCAGCTTTTATCCCCCACCCTGTCCACTATCCAATTGTTCCACATCTCATACCTCCCTGTTCCCACCCCACCAGACTTATAAACTCCCTGGGGCCTCCAGTCTCTTGAGGGTTAGGTGCATCATCTCTAATTGAACACAGAGCTGGCAGTCTTCTATTGCATGTGTGCTAGGGCCCTTTTTATCATCTGGTGTATGCTGCCTGCTTGGTTGTCCAGTGTTTGAGAGATCTTGGGGGGCAGGGGTTAATTGAGACAACTGGTCCTCCTACAGGGTTGCCCTCCTCTCCAGCTTCTTCCAGCCTTTCCCTAGTTCAATCTCGTGGGTCAGCAGCTTCTGTTCATTGATTGGTGCAAATATCTGCATCTGACTCTTTCAGCTACTTGTTGGGTATTCCAAAGTGACATCATGATGTTTCTTTTTGTGAGTGCTCCATAGCCTCAGTAATAGTGTCAGGCCTTGGGACCTTCCCTTGAGCTAGATCCCACTTTGGGCCTGTCACTGGACCTTCTTTTTCTCAGGCTCCTCTCCATGTCCATTCCTGCAGTTCTTTCAGACAGGAACAATTATGGGTCAGAGTTTTAACTGTGGGATGGCAACCCGCTCTCTTGCTTGGTGCCCTGTCTCTTCTGGAGGTAGACTCTGTAAGTTCCCTTTCCTACTGTCAGGCATTTCACCTAAGGTCCCTCCCTTTGATTCCTGAGAGTCTCTCACCTCCCAGGTCTCTGGTGCATTCTGGAGAGTCTCCCCTTACCCCCTCAACCTCCTACCTCCTGAGGTTGCCTGTTTTCACTGTTTTTCCTGGCCCTCGGGGCTTCAATCCTTTTCCTTCACCCAATACCAGACAAGGTTCCTCTTCCCACTCCACCCCCCAACTCCTGTCTACTTTCCCTCATAGGTTCTTCCATCCTTCCCCACATTTGTTAATTTCAATTAAAGCAGAAATAGTTCAACACTCCCTCACCTCCATTCTAAGCCACCCTTCGACTGCCACCCTTTTCCCTCTCAAATCCACTGGGCCTGAAGACAGTCTCCCTGTGGAGCACAATATAGCCTGAAAATCATCCTTATTTGTCCCTGCAGCTCTATTTCTTCAGTCTCATTCTTATCCTCATTGTACATCCAAGTATTTTCTGATAAATATTAGTCACTATAAACTAATTTTAATATAATGCATTTTCATATTTTATACATATTTGTTCTTATTACCTATTCCCCAGCTGTTATGTATTGATCTAGTCTTGGCATTTGGCTAATACTGGCATTAGAGAATGTGTTTACTATTTTTCTCTCTTCTTCAGTCTAATTTTATTAATTTCTTCTTTCTTTACTTTGACTAGGGTCATGTCAATCTTGCTTAGTTTCACAGTCTTTGATTATATACATATTGTTTTAGTTTCCATTTCATTACTATGTAACAGTGATTTTATAATTTCTTGCTTTCTTCTGAGTCTGGCTTCTTATTTTCTTGAATTTTAAGTTGTGTAATAGATTATCTATTTGAAAGCATGCTGACATTTTACTTCGAACATGTATAGCTATGAAACTTTTATCCATGTTGGCCAAAACCCCAAAGGCTCTGTTAGGCTGGGCCCTCATTTATATTTGTTTCGAGGACTATTTAATTTTCTGTCATGATTTTATCAATGATCTGTTGCTCTTTCAAAGATATTCGGAAGTAGCACAATGGCTCAAGAAGTTGACCTCTTGGCTTCAAATTGATCCCCAGAATGCACATAAAGGTGCACATAGTAGATTGTCTATGCCCCAGTGGGTGCTCCAAAGTACATTTCCATGTGTTCAGCACAAATTGGACTCAGTAGGTAGGAAGAAAGAAAAATGAAGGGAAGAAAGAAGGAATGAAGGTCAAAATATATTTTATTCAGTATACATACATACTGATATACATATATGTATATGTGTGTTGACTGTTCTTCAACAGGTTTCAGGTCTAACTACTAGCCATATGGTAGCCTACAATTGTTCGTATCTGTAGTTCCAGAGTATTCCTTTTCTAGCCTCTGTAGGTACCAGAATCCCATTTGGTGCACTATCATACATTCAGGCAAAACACCTATATTCATAAAACAAAATAATAATTTTTAAAAGAAAACTGTACTATTCAAGCTCCAAGTATTTTATACTTTCCCATATCTATGTTTGTGTTTATGTCCAAGCTTGACCTTTGGACTATTATGAAATCAAATTTAAAGAAGGATCCATGTGCATCTGAGAACATTCCTACAATTTTTAAGGAGTCACACACAATTCCATGAATTGAGTAGCCATGAAATGAGCACGCATAGTCAGACTCATAATCCTGACATGTTTCATTGGTAAAAGAACCTTGCAATAACAGGGTTTATGTGCACTCATAAAGGCAGCCACGCAGACTCTACATATCTGTTAGCTGAGGTCCAGCCTCTCAGACCTTTCTTTTCCAGATACTTCCAAGTAACCTATGAATGACCATCTTGGAAATGAACCATGCTCTATAACGAGAGGTTTCTTGCTTCCTGTTTTATTTTCCTTAATCCTTTGGTTATATGTACAACTTTTTGTGTTTTCTGAAACTTGAACTACATTTCATTGCTTGGATTGTTTTCTTCAACTCTGTGTGGTGACTAATATTTGACAACCCACACTTTGCAGGGAAAATGGAGTTGTACTGAATTCAATGTCACCCTGGGACACATGAGTTTCTATAAAAGCAAGCAGACACATAAACCTATTATGGTCCTTGGAGCAAAAAGATGCCTGTTCTTTAAAAGAAAGTTTCTGTTCACTCTTGTGCCTTCCCAGAAACTTTTATCCACTTCTTTCTGTGCTCCCACACAGGCTCATACTTTACTGTGTGTGTCTCTATTCAGACTCCTCTGAAGCTCAAAAAGATGCAAGTATTATGATTGAGTTAGATGAAATATAAAGTACTGTATATGCATTGATGTGGGAGACATTTCTTGGTCCAGAAACCTAACATTGAAGTGAATTTGCTTTTACATAACCCAATGTCAGAAAGGAAGATTCACAAATTCTTTCAAATTCATCTCAAGCCCTGGTGCCCATTTGAGTGCACACATGTGAAAGACTCAATCATCTATTAAATCTCTAATCAGAAATAGTCTTGGGGACTTGTGTGTGGTTATCAAATTGGATCACTGAATTAAAGTGGGACATAATAGATAGGTAGTGTCTTCCTATGTGATGTGGATGGGCTGACTTAGCTAAATAATTTGCATGATCATGGAAATCTTTGCCTCCAGATGCCAAGAAAGGACCAGCGCTGGATATAATATAGATGGGCCAAACAAACACTATAGCTAAGAAACACAGATACTGTGATTTATATAAGCACAGATATAGACTATAGAGAAAATATCTAATGTCTAAATGGATGTGGTACCTGTCAATCATAAATCTGATGGCCTACATTTTTGGCAAGAAATAGAAGGAAAAAATAAGTTTTGAACTGTTTCTTTCATTCACATATGAAATAAATTGATTTTGAACTGCCCAAAAAGAAATAGGAGGAGGGACATCCAGGAGAAAAGTCTGGGAGAGAGATAAATAGGGGATTCTTTCAGGAAGATATGAGGAGATAGAGACATGGTACCTGAGACCAGATAACCAGCCACATGCCATACCATAGGTTAAAATAAATGCATTACTTTAGTTATGATCTAGTCAGAGAAGAGCATAACTATGTGGCCAACTTATATTTACATGTATTTTGAGTCTGAGTCTTAATTCTAGGAGCAAGGGGCTTGAAGAAAGAAAAAATCAAACTTTTTCTGTGACTTCAACAGTAGGCATCTTAATGTTATCCAAGAGTTTCAAGGTATGAATGTCTCTTCTAAAATGTCTGGCCTAAGTAAGGGTCCATAGCATGGTTTCTGGATTCTGTGTGTCTTTAAGGAGGAAGGGCTTTATCTGTAAATATATGCAAGAGGAAGATTTATGATGCCTGAGAGGTGAGTGTGAACCAGACTTACAGGAGCATAGAACAAGAGGCCGTAATGAAAACTGGTTTGCCCTGATCCCACATACTGCGAAGCAGATACATATCTGTAACTTGTAACCAAAAACCCTGAAATATCATTTAATTGTGATAATGCTTTTTATTGGTATGTGTGTGTTTGACACTGCATGAATCATTGGGACAAAATTATTCACACACCATGTTACTTCTTTCTATTAAGTATGGCTGGGACTGTTATATGCCCAAAGTGCTAATATATCTCAAGTCTTCTAGGACCCAATGGTCACATAAATGTACTTATTTCTTATGAAGTATTTTATTTTTCTCTTAAAGCATAAACCCATAAAATGCCCAACCCCAAAACAATTCATAGAATACAGTGGTTTGGACTAGACAGTCATCCATAAATATATTTTCCAGAGTGGCACACTGAATAAATAAGAGTCTCCAGAAGCTGAACTGTTGAGAAATAGAAGCAGAGTCAGTCAACTGTGTGAGGGAGAAATATCAACAAAACAATTATATTGAGCCATTTGTTATCACAAAATTTCAAATGAATCTTTTCTAGGTTTGATTATTGATATTTGCAGTCTCACATAAAAATCTGCATCAAATGCCCTGAGAAATGACTCAGATTAAAGAAAAAAAAATGTTTTCTGCGTTATAGACACCTGTATCTCATATGGAAAGTTTAACATGTACAAGGTACACAAGGACTTGAGAAACAGAAACAGTTCAGCTAAGGACTAGGCAAAGAGACAAAGTCACATATCACTGTCACTAGACTTTGGATTGGATGACCCTGGACAAAGACAATAAGATAAAAGTACATACATAAAGATACATACCAGCACTTAATGTGCTTGGCTAAAGCAGATTTGTTCCTTGATTCTGTTCCAGCTGCCTGGTGGGAAGGAAATTTTCAAAAATAATTCTGACATTAAATAAAGCACTCATGGGTCATTAAGAATTGGTTTTATATCTCTGGCTCACATACACATTTTCCTGTTTGTTTTTTATACTGGAACTGATCTTGTTTTTCTTCTCATAGTGTGATTCATGTATAACTACACACACACACACACACACACACACACACACACACACACATCTTTTCTTACTATTAGTTTCAAAATACCTACTTGTCCCATATTTTTTAGTGTTAGCAGGTGACATTTTACTTTAAGCCTATACTAAGCTATTACCTTTGTCTAGAGGTGAATTCCTGATTTATTTTCCCCAGTATCTCCTCAACTTGTTCAAAACAATGGTACCTTCTCCAAAACTACAGTACTTCTGCCCAGTGCTCTTTAGAGGATAATGACTTCCATCTATGAATTCACCATTCCTGTTGATAAAGTATTGTTCTTCCCACACGTAACTCTCTCTGAAATCTGAAATGTATGTGTTGGGTTGAATGGACTCTCAAGTTTAAAAGAGACCTACACAAGACCTGGACCAAAGCATTCTTCAAACTGAATGTTCATTCAACAAAGGTTGCAGTTAATAGGCTATGCCTCTTAAATATGTCTTCCACCACAGATAGCTGCATATTTTGATGCATGGATAAAAACTTCCATTTCATGTTTTGTTACACCTGAATGTTTCCTCTGGAATCCTGCTTCTTTTTATGTAACTTTATGTTATAGGTGATTACAAAACATTGAATTTCATTATGACTTTTTCACACACATGCATCATTCTAATTCAGTCATTTGGTCCTATCAATACACTCCTTTAACATTCTCACTACAAAAAATTTCTCTTCTACACTCATGTCAAAAAGATTTTCACGGAGTAATAGATACATATATATTTCAATATTTGGAATGAACAAGGAAGGGTAATTGATGAAATGACTCTCTGAAACAGTCTTAAGTAAGGATCAAAAATAGTGTTTCCTCTGGAACCCAAAGAAGAAAAAGGGTCAACAGGAAAACCTGACTGCTAAAGAAGTAAGTTGGCAGTGCAATGACCCTAACAACTAGAACCATCAGGAATAGGTGGAAACAAAATGAAGGTGCTTATAATTGGAAAATAAAAGTTAAAGAAAAAGAAAAGGACACGAATGAAGAAGAATTAAGTAGGAGAAAAATGAAAGAATGAAAAGTGTGAATTGAAGAAGGAGGAGGAGAAGGAGGAGAAGGAGAAGGAGAAGAAAAGAAGAAGAAGAGGAGGAGGAGGAGGAGGAGGAAACAGAGGAGGATAGGTGGGAAAGAGGAGGAGCTTATATTTTAAATATTTAAACTATAGTACACTATAGTGGTGCAATCTCCTTTTTGTGGAAGCACTTGTGCAAAAGTTACCTATTGCCACTCATCATACATCAATTCTCATAGTCTGCTTCAGTAATTTGTTTCCTTGATTTACTTTTTTCTTTTATTATTGGATTTATTCTTTTACATTTCAAAGTTAACCCCTTTCCAGGTTTGCCCCACTCCCAGAAAACCCCTCTCCCGTCCTCCCTCCCCCTACTTCTATGAGAGTGCTCCTCCACCCACTCCACTTTCACATCACAACCCTCAATTCCCCTACACTGGAGCATCTATCAAGCCTTCATAGGACCAAGGACCTCTCCTCCCATTGGTGCCTGACAATGCAATCCTCTGCTACTGATGCAGCTGGAGCCATGTGTTTCCCCTTGCTTGATGGTTTAGTCCCTGGGAGTTCGGGGGGGAGGGATCTGATTGTTGACATCATTGTTCTTCCTATTAGATTACAAACTCCTTCAGCTCCTATACTTCTTTCTCTAATTCCTCCATTAGGGACCTTGTGCTCAGTCCAATGGTTGGCTGCCTGCATCTGCCTCTATTTTTAAGGCTCTGGCAGGGCCTCTCAGGAGATAGCCATATCAGGCTCCTTTTGGCAAGGATTTCTTGGCACCTAAAATAGTGTCAGGTTTCATGATTGTCTATGGGATGAATCCCCAGGTAGGACAGTCTCTGGAAGGCCTTTCCTTTAGTCTCTGCTCTACACTTTATCTCTATATTTTCTCCTGTGAGTATTTTCTTCTTCTCAGAAGAACCAAAGCACCCACACTTTGGTCTTCTTGTTGAGTTTCATGTGGTCTGTGAATTGTATCTTGGGTATTTGGAGCTACTATCTCCTTGGCTCTGCTTCATGCTCACTGATATTATCTGGTTAAATGTCCTGTTGCTTGAATGACTTGCATTCTTATTTGCTAGGTCATGTAAGGTGACTGGCCAAGAAAAAAATAGAAGCACTGATATTTGAACCCAAAAAATGTTCTCTTATCTCCATCTTGTCGCAAAGTCCAAACCACAAAGGCCACCCAAACATGAAGCTGGTGGTCTTCATGCTAGCTGCTGTCCCAATTTTCTGCTATGCCAGTGGTGAGTTTTGTGAAAGGATGGACTGCTTTTGGACCACACAATTTTTCTGCCTCCTACAGGAAGAAGTACTACTACTCCTTGTGCACTAAGACATTTTAACACTGGTAGAAAGTGACTGATGAAATAGCTCTACTAGAGCTATTTGTAATGTGCCATTACAGTGCAGGTGGTCTATTTGAAAAAGAGCTCTACCGAAATTTGTGACAGGTCCTGGATTTGGATGTGAGATGTTTTACAGGAAATGGGGAATATCAAATGACACTAGACCTAAATAGGATTTTTTTCATTGTACTCATGAATCTCTTCAAATTTTGATATAGTTCTCAAAATGTAGCATGTGCCCTAGGCAAAAATAGCTTGTGAGCTATTTTTGCAGATATGTGAAGGACACCTTCACATTAGGCCACTTACTTCCAAGTCCTGCTGGTAGGGAGGACAGTTCACATTCCCCAAGCCCACTTGAGGTAATGAAAGGAGTAAAGCTTTGTCCCTGAGAATGTTGTCAGTACAAGCACATCACACATGTAAAAAGACATATAATTTGCATCATTTATGTATTCTACTGCCGTAAAGGAGAAGTTGGTGAAAAATAGTAAGAAGATAGATTTCTCAACTAATGTGTAGGAAAAGCAGAGTTGGCTTATGTTTAAGGTAATGATAGATTAATTGAACCTATTTCCTGACTTCTTTTTTCTGCTACCAGTTGGCCAAACAACATCAGTTCACATTCAAGAGTTTGTTTTATGATATTTTTTGAAGCAGATGACAGAGTTAATGGTGACAATAAATGATTTTCTGGATGCAGTATTTATGGAATATTTTTAAATACTTTGTACGGTTCAAAAATAGTGCTGAGATGCATCAAGGCTAGAAGAAAGAAAAACAATTGTTTACTGTGTTCCATCATAATAAAGCTTCTCATCTCTGGGGTGCCTCACATAACAAAAATTATGTGAAGTTTGCCTTTACTTGTTGGCTTCCTAGAGGCAAGGTATCAGTATATAACAGAATCTTAGAGACTGCATCCATTTTCTGAATAAGGTTTTTCAAGTATTAGAGCCTCTATTTTTTTCTATATTCTTTGTTTACATTCCGAAGGCATTCCCATTTCCCAGTTTCCCCTTCATCCTATGTCCCATAAGTCCACTTCCTCCCCCCTCCCCCCGCCCCACCACCTCCTGCCTATTCTCCCATCAACCTCCCGCCCCCCACCTTTTTTCTGTTCCGGTACTCTCCTAAAAAAAAAAAATGGATCCAGGCTTTTCAGGACCAGGGTCCTCTCCTTCCTTCTTCTTAGTAATCTTTGCATTTACTAATTGTGCCTTGAGTATTCAGAGTTGCTGGGCATATTAATATCCACTTATCAGTGATTGCATTTCATGTGTATTCTTTTGTGATTGGGTTAACTCACTTAGGATGATATTTTCCAGATCTAACCATTTGCCTACAAATTGCATGAATTCATTATTTTTAATTGCTGAGTAGTATTCCATTGTATAAATATACCACATTTTCTGTATCCATTCCTCCTTTGAGGGACATCTGGGCTCCTTCCAACTTCTGGTGATTATAAATAAGGCTGCTATGAACATAGTGGATCATGTGTCTTTATTGTATTCAGGGGAATCCTCTGGGTAGATGCCCAGAATGGTATGACAGGGTCCTCTGGAAGTGTCATGCTCAATTTTCTGAGGAAACACCATACTGATTTCGAGAGTGGTTGTACCATCTTGCAGTCCCACCAACAGTGTGGGAGTGTTCCTCTTTCTCCACATCCTTGCCAGCACCTGTTGTCTCTTGAGTTTTTAATCTTAGCCATTCTGACTGGTGTGAGGTAGAATCTCAGGGTTGTTTTGATTTACATTTCCCTATTGACTAATGATGTTGAAAATCTCTTAAGGTGCTTCTCTGCCATTAGAATTTCTTCAGGTGAAAATTCTTTGTTTAGCTCTGTACCCCATTTTTGATAGGATTATTTGGTTCATGGGGCCTAACTTCTTAAGTTCTTTGTATATATTGGATATTAGCCCTCTGTCAGATGTGGGTTGGTAAAGATGTTTTCCCACTTTGTTGGTTGCTGTTTTGTCCTTGTGACAGTGTCTTTTGCCTTACAGAAACTTTGTAAATTTAAGATCAATCCTTGATGTTAGAGCATAAGCTTTTGGTGTTCTGTTCAGAAACATTCCCCCTGTGCCCATGTCCTCCAGGTTCTTCCCCAGTTTCTTTTCTATTAGGTTCAGTGTGTCTGATTTTATGTGGAGATTCTTGATCCACTTGGAGTTGATCTTAGTACAAGGAAATAAGAGTGGGTCAATTCGCATTCTTCTGCATGTTGACCTCCAGTTGAACCAGCACCATTTGTTGAAAAGGCTATCTTTTTTCCACTGGATGGTTGTAGCTCCTTTATCAAAGATCAAGTAACCATAAGTCTGTGGGTTCATTTCTGGGTCTTCAATTCTATTCCACTGATGTACTTGCCTGTTGCTGTACCACCAGGCACTTTTGTACACAATTGCTCTGTAGTACTGCTTGAGGTCAGGGATATTGATTCCCCCAGAAGTCCTTTTATTGTTGAGAATAGTTGTAGCTATCCTGGTTTTTTTTGTTGTTGTTGTTGTATTTTTTTTTTTGTTATTCCAGATGAATTTGAGAATTGCTCTTTCTAAATCTATGGAGAATTGATTTGGGATTTTGATGGGGATTGCATTGAATGTGTAGATTTCTTTTGGAAAGATGGCCATTTTTACTATAGTGATCCTCCCAATCCAAGAGCATGAAACATTTTTCCATTTCCTGAAGTCTTCTTCGATTTCTTTCTTCAAGGATTTGAAGTTCCCGTCATACAGATCTTTCACTTGTTTGGTTAGAGTCATGCCAAGATACTTTATATTGTTTGTGGCTATTGTGAAGGGTGTTATTTCCCTAACTTTTTCTCAGTCTGCTTGTCCTTTGAGTACAGGATGGCTACTGATTTGCTTGAGTTGATTTTATAACCAGCCACTTTGCTGAAGTTGTTTATTAGCTGTAGGAGTTCTCTGGTAGAGTTTTTTGGGTTGCTTAAGTATACTATCATGTCATCTGCAAATAGTGATAGTTTGACTTCTTCCTTTCCAATTTGTATCCCTGTCACTTCCTTATGTTGTCTAATTGCTCTCACTAGAACTTCAAGTACCATATTGAAAAGATATGGAGAGAGAGGGCAGCTTTGTGTAGTCCCTGATTTTAGTGGGATTGCTTCAAGTTTCTCTCCACTTATTTTGATGCTGGCTACTGGTTTGCTGTAGATTGCTTTTACTATATTTAGGTATGGGCTTTGAATTCCTGTTCTTTCCACGACTTTTAGCATGAAAGAATGCTGAATTTTGTCAAATGCTTTTTCAGCATCTAATGAGATGACCATGTGGTTTTTTTCTTTTAGTTTGTTTATGTAGTGGATTACATTGATGGATTTCCATATATTGAACCATCCCTGCGTCCCTCAGATGAAGCCTACTTGATCATGGTGAATGATCGTTTTGATGTGCTCTTGAGCCTCTATTTAAGTTGCGTTGTAATGCATATGCTGGAGTAAACAGAACAAAGTAGATATTATAGATGTGAGATTGATAGGATGTTCAAACACATGCATGATAGTCTCCAAATAGTAATTAAGAGTGTTTAGCATGCCCAGCAAAATAGCCTGACATCTTTTCAGTGTCCTTGTCAATGAAGGCTATTTGAGGTATGGCCTCTTTTTACTGTGATATTAGGGACAGAGTTTGCAGTTTCTAAGTGGAATCTCACAGCCGGCATATTCTGTCTCAGATTTGGCAGTGCCCCATCACCTTGGCTAATCTGGGTCTCCACTTGTACTCAAGAACATGATTGTCATGATAGATACGCTCTAATGAGTTTAAACCTGGAGCAATGAATGTCATGTCTTTCCAGGGTCTGGCTGTGATATTCTAGGCAATATTATTGAAAAGACAATTGAACTGATAGTGTCTGTGTGTGATTAGAAGTTAAGACATTCATATATGAACCTTTAAGTAAAAATGTTAAGAACCAATTCAAACATTGTTTTCTAAATGAATCGAAGAATCTGGCAAAAGCTAAAGTGATGATGATAATTATCAATTTTTATATTTTTATATTATATAGCAATATATTTATTTTTACTTTTTTAGATTTTTGCTTTATTTACATTTCAAACAGTTTCTCCTTTCTTCATTACTATTCTGAAAACCCCCTATCCCATTCTCACTCCCTTTACTTACAAACCCCACCCCATCCCCAACTTTGCTGACCTGGAATTCTCCTACACTGGGTAATCAATTTCACAGGACCACTGGCCTCTCCTCTCATTGGTGTCTGAAAAGGCCATCTTCTGCTACAGATGTAGCTGAAGCCATGGGTCCAACCATGTGTACTCTTTGAGTGGTGTTTTGGTCCCTGGGAGCTCTGGGGGTACTGGTTGGTACATATTTTTGTTCCTCCTTTGGAACTGAAAACCTCTTCTGCACCTTTGGTCCTTTCTTTAGCTTCTCCATTAGGGAAACTATACTCAGTCTATTGGTTTGCTATGAGCCATGGGTACTTTGATCTACCTTCTAAGAAGGATCAAAGTATCCATACTTTGATCTTCGTTCTTGAGTTTATGTGGTCTGTGAGTTGTATCTTGGGTATTCTAAGTTTGGGCCAAATATCCACTTAATCAGCAAGTGCATAACATGTGTCTTCTTTTGTGATAGAGTTACCTCACTCAGGATATTTTACAGCTCCATCCATTTGTCTAAGAATTTCATGAATTCGTTGTGTTTAATAGCTGAGTAGGACTCCATCATGTAAATATACCACATTTTCTGCATCCATTCCTCTGTTGAGAGACATTTGGGTTCTTCCCAGGTTCTGGCTATTATAAATAAGGATGCTATATACATAGTGGAGCATGTGTCCTTATTACATGTTGGAGAATCTTCTGGGTATATGCCCAGGAGTGGTATAGCTGGGTCCTCTGGTTTTTCTGAGGAACCACCAAACTGATTTCCAGAGTGGTTGTACCAGCTTGCAATCCCACTAGCAATGGAGGAGTGTTCCTCTTTCTCCACATCCTCTCCAGCATCTGCTGTCCCCTGACTTTATCTTAGCCATTCTGACTGGTGTGAGGTGGAATCTTAGAGTTCTTTTGATTTGTATTTCCCTGATGATTAAGGATGTTAAATATTTCTTTAGGCCTTTCCCAGTCATCTGGTATTCCTCAGTTGTGAGTTCTTTGTTTAGCCCTATACAATATTTTTCAGAGAGTTATTTGATTCTCTGGAGTATAACCTTCTTGAGTTCTTTGTATATATTGGATATTATCACTCTATCAGATATAGGAATGGTAAAGATATTTTCCCAATCTGTTGGTTGCAGTTTGTCCTACTGACAGTATACTTTGCCTTACAGAAGCTTTGCAATTTATGTGATCCTATTTGTCAATTTGTCATCTTAAGCTATTGGTGTACTGTTCAGGAATTTTTCCCATGTGCCTATGTGATCCAGGTTCTTCCCCACTTTCTCTTCTATTAGATTCAGTGTATTTGGTTTTATGTGGAGGTCTCTGATCCACTTGGACTTTAGCTTGCATAGAGAGATAAGAATGGATCAATGTGCATCCTTCTACATGTTGACTGCTAGTTGAACCACCAGCATTTGTTGAAAATGCTATCTATTTTCCACTAGATGGTTTTAGCTCCTTTGTCAAAGATCAAGTGACCATAGGTGTATGGGTTAATTTCTGGATCTTCAATTCTATTCCATTGATCTATCTGCCTTTCATTGTACCAATACCATGCAGTTCTTATCATATAGCTTTCTAGTATAGCTTGATGTCAAAGGTGGTAATTTTGCCAGAGGTTCTTTTATTGCTGAGAATAGTTTTTGCTATCCTGGGTCTTTTGTTATTCCAGATAAATTTGGAAATTGTTCTTTCTAACTCTATGAAGAATTAAGTTTGAATTGTGATGGGTATAGCATTGGATCTGTAGATTGCTTTAGGTAATATGGCCATTTTTACTGTATTGATCCTGCCTATCCATGAGCATGGGAGATCTTTCCAGCTTCTGAGATCATCTTCAATTTCATACCTCAGAGACATGATATTTTTGTCATACAGATTTTTTACTTGCTTGGTTAGAGTCACACCAAGGTATTTCATATTATTTTTGACTATTTGTAAAGGTTGTCATTTCCTTAATTTCTTTCTCAGCCTCTTTATCCTTTAAGTACAGGAAGGCTATTGATTTGTTTGAGTTAATTTTATATCCAGCCATATTGTTGAAATTGTTTATCGTTTTAGGCGTTCTCTGGTAGAAATTTTGGGGTCTCTTAAGTATATTATCACATCATCTGCGAATAATGATACTTGACTTCTTCCTTTCCCAATTGTATCCCATTGTATCCCTTTTGGTATCTAAGTGCTCTGGATAGGAATTGGAGTACTATGTGAAACAGGAAGGGAGAGAGTAGACAGCCTTGTCTAGTCCCTGATTTCAGTGGGCTTGTTTCAAGGTTCTCTCCATTTAGTTTGATGTTGGCTACTGGTTTGCTGTACATTGGTTTGACTATGTTCATGTATGAGCCTTGAATTCCTGATCTTTCCAAGACTTTTATCATGAAGGGGTGTTGAATTTTGTCAAATACTTTCTCAGCATCTAATGAAATGATCATGTTTGTTTTTTTCTTTGAACTTGTTTATACAGGGGATTGCATTGATGGATTTCTGCATATTTAACCATCCCTGAATCCCTGGAATGAAGTCTACTTGATCATGTCGGATGATTGCTTTAATATTTTCTTGGATTTGGTTGGCAAGAATTTTAGTGAATAACATTGCATCAATATCCACAATGGAAATTGATCTAGTGATTTCTTTCTTTGTTGGGTCTTTGTGTGGTTTAGGTATCAGGGTAATAGTGGCTTCATAGAACAAATTACATAGTGCTCTTTATGCTTCTATTTTGTGAAATAGATTGAAGAGTATTGCTATTATGACTTCTTTGAAGGTCTGATAGAACACTACATTAAACCCATCTGGCCCTGGGTGTTTTTTGGTTGGGAGACTATTATTGATTGATTCTATTTCTTTAGGGGTTATGGGAATGGATAAATTATTTATCTGACCCTGATTTAACTTTGGTACATGGTGTCTGTCTAGAAAATTGTCCATTTTCTCTAGATTTTCCACTTTTGTTGAGTATAGGCTTTTTTTAATTTTTATTTTCTATATTCTATGTTTACATTCCAAAGGCTTTCACCTTTCCCAGTTCCCCACCACCATACGACCCATAATTCCTCTCCCCCCAACTATTCCTCAAGCATTCCCCCTCCCCCCACGGTTTCAATACAAAACTGGATCCAATATTTACAGGCCCAGGGTCCTCTCCTTTCTTCTTCTTGGGAATCATTCGACTTACTAATTGTGCTTTGAGTATTTAGGGCTTCTGGGCTCATTAATATCCACTTATCAGTGATTGCATTTCATGTGTATTCTTTTGTGATTGGGTTAACTCACTCAGGATGATATTTTCCAGGTCTAGCCATTTACCTACAAATTGCATGAATTCATTATTTTTAATTGCTGAGTAGTATTCCATTGTATAAATATACCACATTTTCTGTATCCATTCCTCCTTTGAGGGATATTTGGGCTCCTTCCAATTTCTGGCTATTATAAACAAGGCTGCTATAAACATAGTGGAGCATGTGTCTTTATTGTATGCAGGGGAATCCTCTGGGTATATGCCCAGGAGTGGTATGCCAGGGTCCTCTGGAAGTGACATGCCCAATTTTCTGAGGAACCGCCAAACTGATTTCCAGAGTGGTTTTACCATTTTGCAATCCCACCAACAGTGGAGGAGTGTTCCTCTTTCTCCACATCCTCGCCAGCACTTGTTGTCTCTTGAGTTTTTAATCTTAGCCATTCTGACTGGTATGAGGTGGAATCTCAGGGTTGTTTTGATTTGCATTTCCCTGATGACTAATGATGTTGAACATCTCTTAAGGTGTTTCTCGGCCATCCGCATTTCTTCTGGTGAAAATTCTTTGTTTAGCTCTGTACCCCATTTTTGATTGGGTTATTTGGTTCTTTGGGGTCTAACTTCTTGAGTTCTTTGTATATATTGGATATTAGCCCTCTGTCGGATGTGGGGGTGATGAAGATCTTTTCCCACTTTGTTGGTTGTCGTTTTATCCTTCTGACAGTGTCCTTTGCTTTGCAGAAACTTTGTAATTTTATGAGGTCCCATTTGTCAATTCTTGATGTTAGAGCATAAGCTATTGGTGTTCTGTTCAGGAACTTTCCCCTGTGCCTATGTCCTCCATGGTCTTACCAAGTTTCTATTCTAATAGTTTCAGTGTGTCTGGTTTTATGTGGAGGTCCTTGATCCACTTGGAGTTGATCTTAGCTCTTCTTGGTGGATTTTCCCTTTGGCCAGCAAGAAGTGACCTTCTGAGTCTCTGTTGATGATTTTAGGTTGGAAGTCAATTTTATCTGATATTAGGATGGCTACTCCAGCTTGTTTCCTGAGACCATTTGCTTGTAAAATTGTCTTCCAGCCTTTTACTCTAAGGCAGTGTTTGTCTTTAACACTGAGATGTGTTTCCTGGATGCAGCAAAATGTAGGGTCCTGTTTCAGTATCCAGTCTCTTAATCTTTGTCTTTTTATTGGGGAATTGAGTCCATTGATGTTAAGAGATATTAAGGAATAGTAATTATTACCTCCAGACATTTTTGAAATTATATTTATTTATTTTATTTATTTATTTTTTATATTTGAGAGGTTATCTTCTTTTGGGTTTCATGAGAGGAAGTTTCTATCTTGTTTCTTCCCGGGTGTAGTTTCCGTCCTTGTCTTGGTGTTTTCCCCCTATTATTCTTTGTAGGACTGGATTTGTGAAAAGATATCATGCAAATTTGATTTTGTCATGGAATACCTTGATGGCTCCATCTATGTTGATTGAGAGTTTTGCTGGGTAAAGTAGTTTTGGCTAAAGTTTGTGTTCTCTTAGAGTTTGCATGATATCTGCCCAGGATCTTCTAGCTTTCATGGTCTCAGGTGAGAAGTCTGGTGTTATTCTGATAGGTCTTCCTTTATATGTTACTTGGCCTTTTTCTCTTGCTGCCTTTAATATTCTTTCTTTCTTTAGTACATTTGGAGTTTTGATTATTATGTGCCGGGACGTATTTCTGTTCTTGTCCAGTCTGTTTGGGGTTCTATAGGCTTCTTGTATATTCATGGGCATCTGTCTCTTTAGGCTGGGGAAGTTTTCTTCCATAATTTTGTAGAAGATTTTTGCTGGCCCTTTAACTTGTAAATCTTCACTCTCGTCTATACTTATAATCCTTAGGTTTGGTCTTCTCATTGTGTCCTGGATTTCCTGGATGTTTTGAGTTACAACCTTTTTGCATTTAGTATTTTCTTTGACTGTTGAATCAATGGTTCCTATGGTATCTTCAGCTTCTGAGATTCTGTCTTCTATCTCTTGTATCCTATTGTTGATATTTGCATCTATGGCCCCTGATTTCTTCCCAAGGTTTTCTATCTCCAATGTTGTCTCCCTCTGCAATTTCATAGTTGTTTCTACTTCTGTTTTTAGTACCTGAATGGATATGCTCAGATCTTTCGCTTGCTTGATTGTTTTCTCGTGTATTTCTTTAAGAGATTTTTGTGTTTCCTCTTTCATAGCTTCTACTTGTTGGCCCATGTTCTTCTGTATTTCTTTAAGTGATTTTTGTCTTTCTTCCTTATTGTCTTCTTCTTTTTGATCCATCTTCTCCTGCATTTCTTGAAGTGATTTTTGTATTTGCCTTGTAAAGGCTTCTAACTTTTGATCCATTTTCTCATCTATTTCTTTACGAGATTTTTCTATGTGTTCAGCTACCAGCATCCTGACCAGTGATTTTATATCCAAGTCTTGTTTTTCTGGTGTTTTAGGGGTATCCAGGGCTTCCTGTTGTTGGCGAACTGCATTCAGATGCTGTCATGTTGCCTTGATTTCTGTTAGTAACGTTCCTTCGTTTTCCTTTTGCCATCTGGTTATTTCTGGTGTTAGTTGGCCTTGTTGTCACTCTCCAGTGAGGCTGGGCTCACCTGTTGTTTCTCTACTGGTGGTTATGCATGACTGCTGCTCAAAGGGATCATGAGCTGGCTGCCACCCGCTGCCTTGGTGCAAGGCTTGAGGGCGCGGGGGAGTCCCGCAGAGCCTTTGCGGGCAGAGCTCGGCCTGCCTGGCACCGAGAGCCTAGCATATCCCCACTTCCAGGTAGCCCAGAATGGGGTCTGTCTACCTTGGCCTCTCCAGCTGTGTCCTGCTTGCAATATGGAGGCCCGCTGCTACCGTTGGTCCAGGGGACTGGGAGCTGGCTGCCACCTGCTGCCTCGGTGCACGGCCTGAGGTCCCGGGGAAGTCCAGGAGAGCCTCGGTGGGCAGAGCTGGGCCTGCCTGGCAGCAAGAGCCTAGCAGATCCCCCCGCGCGCGGTAGCCCCAGATGGAATCTGTCTACCTGGGCCTCTCCAGCTGTGTCCTGTTTGCAATATGGAGGCCTGCCGCTACCACTGGTCCAGGGTACTGGGAGATAGCTGGCTGTCTCTTGAGTTTTTAATCTTAGCCATTCTGACTGGTGTGAGGTGGAATCTCAGGGTTGTTTTGATTTGCATTTCTCTGATGACTAATGATGTTGAACATCTCTTAAGGTGTTTCTCGGCCATCTGCATTTCTTCTGGAGAAAATTCTTTGTTTAGCTCTGTACCCCATTTTTGATTGGGTTATTTGGTTCTTTGGGGTCTAAATTCTTGAGTTCTTTGTATATATTGGATATTAGCCCTCTGTCGCATGTGGGGTTGGTGAAGATCATTTCCCACTTTGTTGGTTGCCGTTTTGTCCTGACGGTGTCCTTTGCCTTACAGAAACTTTGTAATTTTATGAGGTCCCATTTGTCAATTCTTGATCTTAGAGCATAAGCTATTGGTGTTCTGTTCAGGAACATTTCCCCCTATGCCCATGTCCTCCAGGGTCTTCCCAAGTTTCTTTTCTAATAGTTTCAGTGTGTCTGGATTTATGTGGAGGTCCTTGATCCACTAGGAGTTGATCTTAGTGCAAAGAGATAAGAGTGGGTCAATTCACATTCTTCTGCATGTTGACCTCCAGTTGAACCAGCACCATTTGTTGAAAAGGCTATCTTTATTCCACCGGATGGTTGTGGCTCCTTTATCAAAGATCAAGTGACCATAAGTCTGTGGGTTAATTTCTGGGTCTTCAATTTTATTCCATTGATCTACTTGCCTGTTGCTGTACCAATACCACGCAGTTTTTAACACAATTGCTCTGTAGTACTGTTTAAGGTCAGGGATATTGATTCCCCAAGAAGTCCTTATATTGTTGAGAATAGTTTTAGCTATCCTGGGTTTTTTGTTGCTCCAGATGAATTTGAGAATTGCTCTTTCTAGATCTAGAAGAATTGAGTTGGGATTTTGATGGGGATCGCATTGAATCTGTAGATTGCTTTTGGCAAGATGGCTATTTTTACTACATTGATCCTGCCGATCCAGGAGCAAGAAATATTTTTCCATCTTCTGAGGTCTTCTTCAATTTCTTTCTTCAAGGACTTGAAGTTCCTGTCATACAGATCTTTTGCTTGTTTGGTTAGAGTTATGGCAAGATACTTTATGTTGTTTGTGGCTATTGTGAAGGGTGTTATTTCCCTAATTTCTTTCTCAGCCTGCTTGTCCTTTGAGTACAAGAAGGCTACTGATTTGCTTGAGTTGATTTTATAACCAGCCACTTTGCTGAAGTTGTTTATCAGCTGTAGAAGTTCTCTGGTGGAGTTTTTTGGGTCGCTTAAGTATACTATCATATCGTCTGCAAATAATGATAGTTTCACTTCTTCCTTTCCAATTTGTATCCCTTTGACTTCCTTATGTTGTCTAATTGCTCTCGCTAGAACTTCAAGTACTATATTGAAAAGATATGGAGAGAGAGGGCAGCCTTGTCTAGTCCCTGATTTTAGTGGGATTGCTTCAAGTTTCTCTCCATTTATTTTGATGTTGGCTACTGGTTTGCTGTAGATTGCTTTTACTATGTTTAGGTATGGGCCTTGAATTCCTGCTCTTTCCAAGACTTTTAGCATGAAAGGATGCTGAATTCTGTCAAATGCTTTTTCATCATCTAATGAGATGACCGTGTGTTTTTTTCTTTTAGTTTGTTTATGTAGTGGATTACATTGATGTATTTCTATATATTGAACCATCCCTGCATCCCTGGGATGAAGCCTACTTGATCGTGGTGAATGATCGTTTTGATGTGCTCTTGGATTCGGTTGGCAAGAATTTTATTTAGTATTTTACATCTATATTCTTAAGAGAAATTGGCCTGTAGTTCTCTTTCTTTGTTGGATCTTTTTTTGGTTTGGGTATTAGCGTAATTGTGGCTTCAAAGAATGAGTTGGGCAGTATCCCTTCGATCTCTGTTTTGTGGAATAGTTTGAAAACTATTGGTGTTAAGTCTTTTTTGAAGGCTTGGTAGAATTCTGCACTAAAACCATCTAGTCCTGATTGATTTCAGCCCTGAGTTTGATGATTTCCTGTCTTCTACTCCTCCTGGGAGAAATTGCTTCTTTTTGTTCCAGAGCTTTCAAGTGTGCCATTAAGTTGCTAGTATATGCTCTCTCCTGTTTCTTTTTGAAGACACTCAGGGCTATGAGTTTTCCTCTAAGCACTGCTTTCATTGTGTCCCGTAGATTTGGGTATGTTGTGCCTTCATTTTCATTAAATTCTAAGAATTCTTTGATTTCTTTCTTTATTTCTTCCTGGACTAAGGTATCATTGAGTAGAGTATTGTTCAGCCTCCACACGTATGGGGATTTTCTGTTGTTTTTGTTGCTATTGAAGAACACTCTTACTCCATGGTGATCTGATAAGAGGCATGGGATTAGTTCGATCTTTTTATATTTGTTGAGATCTGTCTTGTGTCCAATTATATGGTCGATTTTGGAGAAGGTACCATGAGGGGCTGAGAAAAAGATAAAGTCTTTTGCTTTAGGGTGAAATGTTCTATATATATCTGTTAAATACAATTGCTCCAAAGTTTCGATGAGTTTCTCAGTGTCTTTGTTTAGTTTCTGTTTTCCTGGTCGGTCCACTGTGGATAGTGGAGTATTGAGGTCCCCCACAATCATTGTGTTAGGTGCAATGTGTGCTTTGAGCTTTAGTAAGGTTTCTTTTACAAATGAGCGTGCCCTTACATTTGGAGCGTAGATGTTTAGAATTGTGAGTTCTTCTTGGTGGATTCTTCCTTTGACTAGCAAGAAGTGACCTTCTGTGTCTCTTTTGATGACTTTGGGTTGAAAGTCAATTTTATCTGATATTAAAATGGCTACTCCAGCTTGCTTCCTGTGACCATTTGCTTGCAAAATTGTCTTCCATCCTTTTACTCTAAGGCAATGTTTGTCTTTGACTCTGAGGTGTGTTTCCTGTAAGCAGCAAAATGTAGGGTCCTGTTTCCGTATCCTGTCTGTTAGTCTATGTCTTTTTATTGGGGAGTTGAGTCCATTGATGTTAAGAGATATTAAGGAATAGAGATTATTACTTCCTGACATTTTTGATGTTATTTTTGTTTTTGAGTAGTTATCTTCCTTTGAGTTTGATGGAAGAAGTTTACTGTCTTGCTTTTTCTTGGGTGCCATTCCCTTCCTTGTATTGGAGTTTTCCTCCTATTATCCTTTGTAGAGCTAGGTTAGTGGAAAGATATTGTGTAAATTTGGTCCAGTCATGGAATATTTTGATTTCTCCATCTATGTTGATTGAGAGTTTTGCTGGGTATAGTAGTCTTGGCTGACATTTGTGTTCTCTTAGGGTCTGCATGAGGTCTGCCCAGGATCTTCTAGCTTTCATGGTTTCTGGAGAGAAGTCTGTTGTGATTCTGATAGTTCTTCCTTTATATGTTACTTGGCCCTTTTCTCTTACTGCCACAGGGCACCACAGACAGATAACAGCTAACACCAGGTATGGTGACAGAGTCCGAGGCTAACATTGCTCGAGTCCTAACCCATCATACTTTTTGCCTGTACCCAGAGCCTGAGCAGCTCACAGACCATCTGTACGACAACCCGGTCATGCACCAACCCAGTGGGGGGGGGGGTTATCTGCCTTACACAGTGATCAGCACTTAGATAAGGTACCTGCAGCATCCACCATCTGCACTCCCTGAAGGAGCAGACAGACAACACCAGGCTCACAGAGACAACCCAGAGTATAGCATTCCTTGGGGAAAGACACATTAGGGTTCCAAGGGAACCCAAGAAGAGGGTAGCAAAACAGCAACCTGACCCAGGGGGAACCCAGACATTCAGAGTTGCAGAATTAGCCTTACAGGCTTGCAGGAGATTCAAACACCAGCCAGTGACAACAAGACCAACTAACACATGAGATAGCCAGATGGCAAAAGGCAAAGGTAGGAATGTTACTTAAAGAAATCAAGGCAACATGTCAGCATCTGAACCCAATTCTCTGACAACAGGAAGTCCTGGATACCCCAACACACCAGAAAAACAAGACTTGAATTTAAAAATCACTGGTCAAGATGCTGTTAGAGGAACACAAGAGGGACATAAATAAATCTCTTAAAGATATACAGGAGAAAATAGATCAAAAGGTAGAAGCCCTTACAAGGGAAAGACAAAAAACATTTAAAGAAATTCAGGAGAAAATGGGTCAAAAGATAGAAGCCAATAGGGAGGAAATGAAAAAAATCACTTTAAAAAAATACAGGAAGTCATGAAAGGGGAAACACAAAAATCTCTCAAAGAAGTACATGAAAATACAAACAAGCAAGTGAAGGAACTGAGCAAAACCATCCAGGATCTAAAAACAGAAGTAGAAACAATTAAGAAATCACAAAGGGAGACAACTTTGGAGCTAGAAAACCTTGGGAAGAAATCAGGGGCCATAGATGCAAATATCAACAGCAGAATACAAGAGATAGAAGAAAGAATCTCAGATGCCGAAGATACCATGATACCATAGGAACCATGGACTCAACAGTCAAAAAATGCAAAATGAAAAATGCAAAAAGCTTGTAACCCAAAACATCCAGGAAATTCAGGACACAATGAGAAGACCAAACCTAAGGATTATAAGAATAGAAGATAGTGAAGATTTGCAACTTAAAGGGCCAGCAAATATCTTCAACAAAATTAAGGAAGAAAATATCCATAACCTAAAGAGAGAGATGCCCATGAATATACAAGAAGTCTACAGAACTCCAAACAGACTGGACCAGAACAGAAATACCAAAACCACAAATGTACTGAACAAAGGAAGAATATTAAAGGCAGTAAGAGAAAAGGCCAAGTAACTTATAAAGGAAAACCTATAAGAATTACCCCAGACTTCTCAGCAGAGACCATGAATGATAGAAGATCCTGGGCAGACCTCATACAGACTGTAAGAGAACACAAATGCCAGCCAAAACTACTATATCCAGCAAAACTCTCAATCACCATAGAGGGAGAAAACAAGATATTCCAAGACAAAACCAAATTTAGACGATATCTTTCCACAAACCCAGCCCTACAAAGGATAATAGGGGGAAAACATCAACACAAGGAGGGAAACTATACCCTGGGAAAAGCAAGATAGCAACGTTCTTTCATCAAACCCAAAAGAAGAAAAACTATCAAATATAAAAAATAACATCAAAAATGACAGGAAGCAATAATCACTATTCCTTAATATCTTTTAACATCAATGGACTCAATTCCCCAATAAAAAGACATAGACCAACAGACTGGATATGTAAACAGAACCCTACATTTTGCTGCATACAGGAAACACATCTCAGTGTCAAAGACAAAAACTACCTTAGAGTAAAAGGCTGGAAGACAATTTTACAAGAAAATGGTCTCAGGAAACAATCCAGAGTAGCCACTCTAATATCAAATAAAATTGACTTTCAACCTAAAGTCATCAAAGAGACGTGGAACAACACTTCTTGCTGCTCAAAGGAAAAAATCCACCAAGAACTCTCAATTCTGAACATCTATGCTCCAACTCATTCATAAAAGAAATGTTACAAAAGCTCAAAGCACACATTGCAACTAACACAATAATTGTGGGTGACTTCAACACTCCACTCTCCTCAATGGACCTATCAGGAAAATAGAAACTAAACAGGGATACAGTGAAACTAATTGAAGCTTTAGACCAATTGGATTTAACAGATATATATAGAATATCTCATCCTAAAGTAAAAGACTATACCTTTTTCTCAGCACCTCATGATACCTTCTCCAAAATCTGCCATATAATTGGTCAACAAGACAGATCTCAACAAATATAAGATCAAAATAATCCCATGCATCATATCAGATCACTATGGAGTAAAAGTGGTCTTCAACAGCAACAAAAACAACAGAAAGCCAACATAAACATGGAAACTGAACAATGCTCTACTCAATGATACCTTGGTCAAGGAAGAAATAAAGAAATCAAAGACTTTTTAGAATTCAATGAAAATGAAGGTACAACTTACCCAAATCTATGGGACACAATGAAAGCAGTTCTAAGAGGAAAATTCATAGCACTGAGTGCCTCCAAAAAGAAACTGGAGAGAACATACACTAGCAGCTTAATGGCACATGTGAAAGCCCTGGAACAAAAAGAAGTTAGTTCACCCAGGAAGAGTAGAAGACAGGAAATCATCAAACTCAGGGCTGAAAACAATCAAGTTGAAACAAAGAGAACCATACAAAGAATCAACAAAACGAGGAGCTGGTTCTTTGAGAAAATCAACAAGATAGATAAACCCTTAGCCAGACTAACCAAAGGGCACAGAGACAGTATCCAAATAAACAAAATTAGGGATGAAAAGGGAGACATAACAAGAGAAACTGAGGAAATTCAAAAAATCATCAGATGTTACTACAAAAGCCTTTACTCAACACAACTGGAGAATCTGGAGGAAATGGACACTTTCTTAGACAGATACCAAATACCAAAATTAAATTAGGATCAAATAGATCAGCTAAACAGTCCTATAACCCCTAAAGAAATACAAGGGGTCATAGAAAAATCTTCCAACCAAAAACATGGTTTTAGTGCAGAATTCTATCGGACCTTCAAAGAAGACCTAACACCAATACTCTTCAAGCTATTCCACAAAACAGAAACAGAAGGAACACTACCCAACTCATTCTACGAAACCACCATTACGCTGATACCAAAACCACGCAAAGATCCAACAAAGAAAGACAACTTCAGGCCAATTTCCATTATGAATATCGAAGCAAAAATACTCAATAAAATTCTTGCCAATCGAATCTAAGAATACATCAAAACGATCATCCACCGTGATCAAGTAGGCTTCATCCCAGGTATACAGGTATTGTTCAATATATGGAAATCCATCAATGCAATCCACTACATCGACAAACTCAAAGAAAAAAACCAAATGATCATTTCATTAGATGCTGGAAAAGCATTTGCCAAAATTCAGCATCCTTTCATGCTAAAAGTCTTGGAAAGAACAGCAATTCAAGGCCCATAGCTAAACATAGTAAAAGCAATTTACAGCAAACCAGTAGCCAACATCAAACTAAATGGAGAGAAATTGGAAGCAATCTCACTAAAATCAGGGACTAGACAAGGCTGCCCTCTCTCTCCATATCTTTTCAATATAGTATTTGAAGTTCTAGCGACAGCAATTAGACAACATAAGGAAGTCAAAGGGATACAAATTGGAAAGGAAGAAGTCAAACTATCACTACTTGCAGATGATATGATAGTATACTTACGTGACCCAAAAAACTCCACCAGAGAACTCCTACAGCTGACAAACAACTTCAGCAAAGTGACCGGATATAAAATCAACACAAGTAAATCAGTAGCCTTCCTAAACACAAAGGATAAGCAGGCTGAGAAAGAAGTTAGGGAAATAACACCCTTCACAATAGCCACAAACAATATAAAGTATCTTGGCGTGACTCTAACCAAACAAGTGAAAGATCTGTATGACAGAAACTTCAAGTCTTTGAAGAAATAAATTGAAGAAGACCTCAGAAGATGGAAAAAATATTTCATGCTCTTGGATTGACAGGATTCATATAGTAATAATAGCCATCTTGCCAAAAGCAATCTACAGATTCAATGCAATTCCCATCAAAATCCAAAATCAATTCTTCATAGATTTAGAAAGAGCAATTCTCAAATTCATCTGGAATAACAAAAAAAACCCAGGATAGCTAAAACTATTCTCAACAATAAAAGAACTTCTGGGGGAATCAATATCCCCAACCTCAAGCAGTACTACAGAGCAATTGTGTTAAAAACTACATGGTATTTGTACAGTGACGGGCAAGTAGATCAATGGAATAGAATTGAAGATCTGGAAATGAACTCACAGAATTATGGTCACTTGATCTTTGATAAAGGAGCTACAACCATCCAGGGGAAAAAAAGATAGCCTCTTCAACAAATGGTGCTGGTTCAACTGGAGGTCAGCATGCAGAAGAGTATGCATCGACCCACTCTTATCTCCTTGTACTAAGATCAACTCCAAGTGGATCAAGGATCTCCACATAAAACCAGACACACTGAAACTAATAGAAAAGAAACTTGGGAAGACCCTGGAAGACATGGGCACATGAGGAATGTTCCTGAACAGAACACCAATAGCTTATGCTCTAAGATCAAGAATTGACAAATGGGACCTCTTAAAATTACAAAGATTCTGTAAGACAAAGGACACCATCAAAAGGACAAAACAGCAACCAACAAATTGGGAAAAGATCTTCACCAACCCTACATCCGACAAAGGACTAATATCCAATATATACAAAGAACTCAAGAAGTTAGACCCCAAAGAACCAAATAACCCTATTAAACAATGGGGTACAGAGCTAAACAAAGAATTTTCACCTGAAGAAATTCAGATGGCTGAGAAGCACCTTAAGAGATGTTCAACATCACTAGTCATCAGGGAAGTGCAAATCAAAACAACCCTGAGATTCCACCTCACACCAGTCAGAATGGCTAAGATTAAAATCTCAAGAGACAGCAGATGCTGGTGAGGATGTGGAGAAAGAGGAACACTCCTCCACTGTTGGTGGGATTGCAAGAAGGTTCAACCACTCTGGAAATCAGTCTGGCAGTTCCTAAGAAAATTGGACATGACACTTCCAGAGGACCCTGTCATACCACTCCTGGCCATATACCCAGAGGATTCCCCTGCATGCAACAAAGACATATGCTCCACTATGTTCATAGCAGCCTTATTTATAATAGCCAGAAGCTGGAAAGAACCAAGATGTCCCTCAGTGGAGGAATGGATACAGAAAATGTGGTATATTTATACAATGGAATACTACTCAGCAATTAAAAAATTAATTCATGAAATTTGTAAACAAATGGTTGGAACTGGAAAATATCATCCTAAGTGAGGTAACCCAATCTCAAAAGAATACTCATGAATTGCAGTCACTGATAAGTGGATATTAATTAGCCCAGAAGCTTTGAATACTCAAGTCACAATTGGCAAATCATATGAAGGAAGAAGGAAGGAGAGGTCCCTGGTCCTGAAAGTACTTGATCCAGTATGGTAGGGGAGTACTAGAACAAAGAAATGGGGCATGGCTATTGGGCAGACAGGAGAGGACTTATGGAACATATGGTGAGTAGGGGGGGCCTGGGAAAGGGGAAAGCATTTGGAATATAAAAAAAGAATATAAAAATAAAAAATAAAAATGCATCACTTTCTCCCTTCACTTTCTTCCTCCCTCCCCCACCCACAGCCATTCCCAGGTCCACTACTCCCATTTTCACACACTCTCAAATTGATAGACTCTTTTTCTTTGAACATTGATGCTTCAAATATATATATGTACATGCATGCAGATATATACTTAGCAAACCTGCCAAGTATGTTTTTCTTTTTGTGTATGTATGATATCAGGGTTGGCCACTTTGGAATGAATAACCAATCAGAGGACTCATCCCTGGAAGGGTAATTTGTTATCCTTCTCAGCAGTCATTAGTTTCCTGCCCTTCCATGTCTAGATGAGAGTCCTCATGGAATTTTCTAGTTTTTTCTTAATATATCCACTGATATTTTTATTGTCTTGATTATTCTTCCATTTGTGAGGGGAATCTGTTTCACATCATATTGCCTTTAATTTCAACTCTTACAATCTTTCTGATCCCTCTTTCAAAAAGATCCCTCAGTCCAAAGGTTGTTGTGTCCTTGACCTCTCTGGCTTGCTCAGTCTTCCACAAGACTCTCAGAGCACCCCCTCATGTTTGGCTGTGAGTCTCCATGTCTTTTTCTGTCAGCTGCTGGATGAAGCCTCTCAGGAGACAGTTATGGTAGGTTCTAATGTCTTATTCTGTATCTGTCTCAGTCACCTGCTGGTAGAGCCTCTCACAGGAAACCTATGCTAGTTTCCTGTCTGAAAGTACAACACAGCATCAGTAACAGTGTCACTGTTTGGTGTCCACCCATAGGATTGATCCCAGGTTGGGCTGTTCACTAGTCGGCCACCCCTTCTGACTCCATTCCATTTTTCCCCTGCATCTCTTTTAGAGAGTGTTTTCATCAGGGTTTCTACTCCTGCACAAAACATCATGACCAAGAAGCAAGTTGAAGAGGAAAGGGTTTATTCAGTTTATACTTCCACATTGCTGTTCATTGTAGAAAGGAAGTCAAGACAGGAACTCACACAGGGTAGAAACTTGGAGGCAGGAGCAGATGCAGAAGCTGTAGAGGAATGCTGTACTGGCTTGTTTCCCCTGGTTTTCTCAGCTTCCTTTCTTATAGAACCCAGAACAACCATCCCAGGGATGGCACCACCCACAATGGGCCCTCCCATCCTTGATCACTAATTGAGAAAGTGCCTTATAGCTGGATCTCATGGAGGTATTTCCTCAAGGAAGACTCCTTTCTCTGTGATTACTCCAGCTTTGTCAAATTGACACACAAAACCAGCCAGTACAGACAGGAACACATTGGGGTCAAAAATTTTATAGGTAGGTTGGTGTACCTATCCCTACACTGGGGGTTTTGTCTAACTACTGGAGGTACTCTCTTCAGGATCCACCTCTCCACTATTGGGCATTTCAGCTAAGGTCACCCACATTGAGTCTTGTGTGCCTTCCACAGTCCAGGTCTTTGGGACTTTCTAGATGTTTTCCCCACCCCTTGAGCCCCAACTCCCATACCCTACCTTGGAAGCTACATATTTCTTCAATTCATCTTATAAACACATAAAAATTATTTATTTTACATGCAAGGTTTTTAATAATAAGTTTTAAAACATTTAAACAACAATTTACATTAATTTGTTTATTCATTCACTTTACATCCACATCGATGCCCTCTTCCTCCTGGTATACTCCTCACACAGTATCTCCCCACATATCACTCTCCCCTTGTCCTCTAACAGTGTAGGGGCCACCCCTGAGTATCTCCCAACCCTAGCAGATCAAGTCTTTCCATGACTAGATGCATCCTCTCTCACTGAGTCGAGATAAGTCAGAGCAGGTAAGGGAACTTATTCCATAGACAGGCAATAGCTTTAGAGATAGCCCCTGCTCCAGTTGCTGGGGATTCACATGAAGACTGAGATGCACATCTGCTACAGATGTTCATGGAACCTTGGGTCTAGCCAGGTATGCTCTTTAGTTGGTGGCTAAGTCTCTGAGATCCCTGAAGGGTCTATATTATTTGACCCTATTGATCTTCCTATGGAGTCACTATCCCCTCCAGGGCCCTGGATCCTTCTCCCAACTCTTCTGTAAAACTCCCTGAGCTCAATCCAGTATTTGGATTTGGGTATCTTCATCTGTTTCAGGCAGCTGCTGAGTGGATCCTCTGCCAGTTCATTAGGTAGGCCCTTGTCTGTGAGCATAACAGAGTATCATTAATAGTTCCAGGGATTGGGCCTTGGGACTCAAGTTGGGGCAGTTGTTGGTTGGACATTCTCTCAGTCTGTGCTCCCTGTTTGTCCCTGAATTTCTTATAGATAGGGCAAAATTCGGGTCAAACGCTTTGTGGGTTTGTTGGTGTCCTTATCCCTCAACTGGAGGTCCTGACTGGCTACAGTTGGTGGCCACATTAGTGCCATGTGGCCTATCTACTGATAGGAGTCTCAGCTAAAGTCACTCCCATATACTCCTGGGAGCATTCCCCTTCTCATGTTTCTGGCACATCCAAGTGGTGGCCCACTCCCTCTCTTAAGCCAGTGTTATGGTTTGTATGTGCTTTTCCCAGGGAGTGGCACTATTAGGAGGTGTGGCCTTGTTGGAGTAGGTGTGTCATTGTGGGTGTGGGTTTAAAACCCTCACCCTAGTTGCCTGGAAGTCAGTCTTCCACTAGCAGCCTTCAGATGAAGATGTAGAACTCTCAGCTCCTCCTGTACCATGCCTGCCTGGATGCTGCAATGTTTCTGCCTTGATGACAATGGACTGAACCTCTGAGCCTGTAAGCCAACCCCAATTAAATGTTGTCTTTTATAAAACTTGCATTGGTCATGGTGTCTCTTCACAGCAGTAAAACCCTAACTGAGACAGAAGTTGGTACCAGGAGTGGGGTATTGCTGTGATGAGCCTGACCATGCTTTTGTTCAGAAGAATGTGGATTTTGGGACTTTGGATTTGGAAAGCCACGGAATTCTTTAAGTGGGGCTTAATGTGCCAGACCAGTAGCAATCTGGAAGACAGTGGTGCTGAGGGACATTTGAACTGTGTAGGCCTGACGGCCCAAGAGGTTTCAGTGGAAAAGAACTTTAATATGTGGCTGAGAGACTGTTTTTGTGATGTTTTGGTGAAGAACACAGCTGCTTTTTACCATTGTCTGAAGAGATTGCCCAGGACTAAGGTAAAGAGATTTATATTAATTGCATCTGCAAAGGAAGTCTCAAAGAAGCCCAACAAAGACTTTGTTCTCTGGTTCAGTCTGATAAAGAGAATTTTGAACAAACATAGCAAGCTGAGAAAGGAAAAGTACAAAATACATAGTTTGAGTATTAAAGGGACTCCAGGAAGTGAAATGGAGCTGAATTCAAGGATCTTAAATTGAATTAAAGGAGTGGTAACCTTGGGGGCAAGATTAACCCCGTAATCTTTAGGTCCAGGCATGGTAGTACAAGCCTTTAATCCCAGGATGCAAAGATAAGCAGATCTCTGAGTTCAAGGCCAGTCTAGAAAGGAGCAAATTCTAGGTGAAGAAAAACTTTAATCCAGTCTTGGTGGACCACACCTTTAATCCCAGTGCTTAGGAGATAGGCATGCAGATCTCTTGAGTTCAAAGTCAGTCTAAGGAGCAAGATTCAGGACAGCCAACTTTGGAAGTGAAGGAGCTGGGAAAAAGGAAGCTAGTAATAATGTAATAGAATAAGGGGGTCAATGTTCCAGCTCCTGCAAGCAGCAGAACTCAGCAGCTTCAGCCACGTGTCTCTGGCTTTATATTCAAAAGAAGGAGACTACTGGGATAGTTGATGCTGGTTAGCTGGAGCTAAGAAATTAGTGGTGATTAAGAAAAGACCAGCATCACTGAGATGAAATATGAGAAGTGTTTTCTGAGAGCACAAAGAAGCTGTATTCCAGAGATAATCAAGTGTTCCTCATGCTACAGCTGTACTTGGTAACGTGTAAGAATCATCCAGGTGGTACTGGTTTTGAAGGCATGAAGGCATCATGAAGAACAGCTGAGGCTTGGTACTGTGAGAGGCCATGAAAGGCCATTGGTGAAAGTGTACCCTTAGTTGTAATTGACAGCCCAGGACTGAAGGGGTCATTCAAAGGAGTTGAGACTTGGTACCATGAAGATAGCCTATGAGAGGCTTTGGTGAAGTATAGTTGCAGTGGAAGACCCTAGCATATTGGAGATGCCAGTACCATGGGATTACCACCAAGAACAGCAGTGGCAGGGGAGTGGATCAATCTGAACTTAGAGTGCTACAGGGGGCAGAGCTGGAGAAGTGACACCAGCTCTTTGGAGATGTAAAAAAGATCTTGTGTGGATCTCAGACATTGGAACAAGAAGCTGTGAAGCTGAAATTGACTTGGGGACCCCAAGATATTAAAGATGCCAGAGCCACAGGATGCCTGCCAAGGAAAGCTGCTAACAGGGAGTGGAACAAGCCTAGGAGAAAGAACGTTGTTGAAGTCAACAAAGATGAAAAAGGAGGTGAAGATCTGAAGACTGCTTTGCCATCAGACATGGAGATGCAGAGTTTGGACTTTGCCCAGCTGATTTCCTGTCTTGCTTGGAGGATTACATTTAAGTAATTGGATGAATCTCAAAAGAGACCTTGAACTTTGGACTTTTAACTCTGTTGAGACTGCTATAGACTACAGGGACTTGTGAAGTTGGACTAAATGTATTTTGCATTATGCTATGTTTAAGTATGGCCCCCATAGACTAATGTTTGAACAGGCCTATGGGGGCCAGGGAGTGGAATGTTATGGTTTGTATGTGCTTTTCCCAGGGAGTGGCACTATTAGGAGGTGTGGCCTTGTTGGAGTAGGTGTGTCATTGTGGGTGTGGGTTTAAAATCCTCACCCTAGTTGCCTGGAAGTCAGTCTTCCACTAGCAGCCATCAGATGAAGATGTAGAACTCTCAGCTCCTCCTGTACCATGCTTGCCTGGATGCTGCCATGTTTCTGCCTTGATGACAATGGACTGAACCTCTGAGCCTGTAAGCCAACCCCAATTAAATGTTGTCTTTTATAAAACTTGCATTGGTCATGGTGTCTGTTCACAGCAGTAAAACCCTAACTAAGACAGCCAGCTTCTGATTTTCATTTATTCTCCTGTTTCTCTGGTTCTCTCTCATGTTTTTCCCCACCCCTGACACTGAGCCCTCCCATTTCCCTCCCTATCCCCACTCCCATGCAGTTCCCTCCTTCATTTTGCTTCCTCTGTCTTGTTTACTCTCTCTTCTAAGTGAGATTCAAGAATCTGCACATGGGCTTTCCTTCTTGTTTAACTTCTTTGGGTTTGTGGACTGTAGAGTGGGAACCATATACATTTTGGCTAATATGCACTTATAAGTGAGTTAATTTCATGCATGTCTTTTGGGTCTGGGTTACCTCACTCAGGACGATATTCTCAAGTTTCATCCATTTGCCTTCAAAGTTCATAATGTCTTTGTTTTTAATAACTGACTAGTAATTCATTGTGCAAATGAACCATATTTTCTGTATCCATTAATTGGTCAAGAGGCATCTGGGTATTGCCCATTTCTGGCTATTAAATAAAGATGCTATGAACATAAGGAACACATGACCTTTTAGTATGGTGGAGCAGTTTTGGGTATATGCCCAGGAGTGTTCTAGCTGATTCTTCAGGTAGAACTATTCCCAATTATCTGAGAAAAAGCAAGGTTGATTTTCAGAGTAGTTATACAAGTTTGCACACTCACTAGCAATGGAAGAGTGTTCCCCTTGCTCCGCATCCTGGCCATCATGGCTTGTCTCTTGGATTTTTTATCTTAGCCATTCTGATGTGTCCATGATGGAATCTCAGGGTCATTTCATTTTCATTCTATTGATGACTAAGGATATTGAACATTTCTTTAAGTGCTTCTCAGTTTTTAATGATTCCTCTGTTGAGAATTGAATTCTCTTTTATTTCTTTGTATGCAACTTTTTATTTGGGTTATTTGGTATATTGATGTCTAACTTATTGACTTCTGTATATATTTTGGATATTAACCTTCTGTCAGTGTATCAAAAGATTCCCAAGAAGAAGGAAGGAGAGGTCCCTGGTCCTGGAAAGGCTTGATCCAGCATTGTAGGGTACCAGTACAGAGAAGAAGGAGGGAGTTGGTTGGAGAAGGTGCAGAGGGAAGAGGGCTGGCTTATGGGACTTATGGGGAGTGGGGAACTGGGAAAGGGAAAATTATTTGGAATGTAAACAAAGAATATAGAAAAAATAAAGTTCAATCAAATTTAAAAAAAAAACCCAACCAACCAAACCAAAAAAAGAAGAACTGATAAATAAGACCTCGTATAATTAAATAGGTTCTGTAAGACAAAGGACACTGTCAATTGAACAAAATGTCAGCCCACAGATTGGGAAAAGATCTTCACCAAACCTACACTGAATCCTCTGGGTATATGCCCAGGAGTGGTATAGCAGGGTCCTCTGGAAGTGTCATGCCTGGTTTTCTGAGGAGCTGCCAGACTGATTTTCAGAGTGATTGTACCAACTTATATTCCCACCAGCGGTGGAAGAGTGTTCCTTTTTCTCCACATCCTTGCCAACACCTGTTGTCTCCTGAGTTTTTAATCTTAGCCATTCTGACTGGTGTGAGGTGAAATCTCAGGGTTGTTTTGATTTGCATTTCCCTAATCACTAATGATGATGAACAATTCTTAAGGTACTTCTCAGCCATTCAAAGTTCTTTAGGTGAAAAATCTTTGTTTAGCTCTGTACCCCATTTTTAATAGGGTTATTTGGCTCTCTGGAGTCTAATTTCTTGAGTTCTTTGTATATATTGTTTATTAGCCCTCTGTCACATGTAGGGGTGGTGAAGATCTTTTCCCAATTTGTTGGTTGCCATTTTGTCCTTTTTAGAATGTCCTATGCCTTACAGAAACTGCAATTTTATGAGTTTCCATTTGTCAATTATTGATCTTAGAGCATAAGCTATAGGTGTTCTGTTCAGGAAATTTACCCCTGTGCCCATATCCTCAAGGGTCTTCCCCAGTTTCATTTCTATTAGTTTCAATGTTTTTATGTGGAGGTCTTTGATCCACTTGGAGTTAAGATTCCTACAAGGAGATAAGAATGGATTCACATCCTTCTGCATGCTGACCTCCAGTTGAACCAGCACCATTTATTGAAAAGGCTGTCTTTTTCCACTGGTTGGTTTTAGCTCCTTTGTCAAAGACCAAGTGACCATAGGTGTGTGGATTCATTTCTGGGTCTTCAATCCTATTCCATTGATCTATCTGCCAGTCACTGTACAAATATCACGCAGTTTTTAACTGTACTATTGCTCTGTAGTACTGCTTGAGGTCCAGGATACTGATTCCCCCAGAAGTTCTTTTACTGTTGAGAATAGTTTTAGCTATCCTGGGTTTTTTGTTATTCCAGATAAATTTGAGAATTGCTCTTTCTAACTCTATGAAGAACTGAGTTGGGATTTTGATGGGGATTGCCTTGAATCTGAATATTGCTTTAGGCAAGGTGGCCATTTTTACTATATTAATCCTGCCAATCCACGAGCATGGAAGATTTTTACATTTTCTGAGGTCTTCTTCAATTCCCTTCTTCAGAAACCTGAAGTTCTTGTCATACAGATCTTTCAGTTGTTTGGTTAGAGTCACACCAAGATACAAAGGGATACAAATTGGAAAGGAAGAAGTCAAACTATCACTATTTGCAGATGATATGATAGTATACTTAAGCGACCCACAAAACTCCACCAGAGAACTCCTACAGCTGATAAACAACTTAAACAAAGTGGCCGGATTAAAATCAACTCAAGCAAATCAGTAGCCTTCCTATACTCAAAGGATAAACAGGCTGAGAAAGAAATTAGGGAAATGACACTCTTCACAATAGCCAGAAACAATATAAAGTATCCTGGGGGGTTAGTTTGATAATAAACATTTATTTTTTATTTTAATGTTTTTGCCCAAAAGCAGTTTTATATATAGATGTAGAACTCTTGAAAATATAAGATACACTGCAATACACAGATAATAGAGAGAAAGGACAATTACAGTACCTTGTATTGAGTGGCAATAGTTTTCTGAGGTATGATTAGTAATTAGCATATATTTCTAGTGTCACATTTTTGATAAGTTATTATTTGAAATACTTTCTTCATATGACAACATTTATCCTATGTAGAGATTTATTGGCTTCATGGGTATTTATTCCTTTGGAAAATGTGATATATAAGTGACTAAAAACATAAAATCATATTATTTTTCATATAATTGTAATAATGAACATATTGGGTAATGTGTGCAGCAACATGTAGTTTTGCTGATGCAGTAGCATTAGCGATTTTTTTCTCTCATATTACATCCTGATCACAATCCCTCCACAATGAACATCCTGCTCTTCCCCAGATACACACCCCCACTGCCTCCCCTCTGAAAAGAGCTGGACTCCCTGGGACATCATTCAAACAGCCCAACAAGCTAAAATAAGACCATCACATGAAGGCTAGACAAGGCAACCCAGTAAGAGAAAAGGGGTCTCACAAGTAGGCAAAAGAGTCGAGGACAATCCCTGAACTCACTGTCACGTTTTACACTGTTAAGCTTTTACATAAAAATACATGCTGTATTAAGTTATACAACACTATATGGGTAGGTGATGTCGAGGTTGTGAGTTACTAAAATTTTTATAGAAAGAGTATCTTTGACATTGAGTTTGTAGTAGCTCATTTGTGCAAAGTAAAAAGAGTGCAGAGACTGATTGTTTTGGAAATGTGAAGGGTGTTATAGGAATAAGGCTTGCAAGGATTTTACATAGAAAAAATAGTATCAAATGAGTGGGGAAGATCTTACATCCAGCATTTGAATAGTAGGAACAAAAGAGGATGGACTGTCAATAAAAGTAAATAATAATACTTTAGGAATTATAGTTCTTTGATGTTATTTTATGCTTGTGTGGCTATCTTCATTTGAGATTATTGAAAGAATATTTTCTTTTTCTAGGGTATAGTTTCCCTCCTTGTGTTAGTGTTTTTCATCTTTTATCCTTTGTAGAGTTCGGCTTGTAGAAGGATATTGTCTAAATTTGGTTTGGTCATGAAATATCTTGGATTTTCTATCTATGGTAATTGAGAATTATACTGGATATAATGTCCTGGGCTGTCATTTTTGTTCACTTAGGGTCTGTATGAGATCTTCCCAGGATCTTCTGGCTTTCATAGTCTCTGGTGAGAAGTCTGGTATAATTCTGATAGGTCTGCCTTTATATATTACTTGACCTTTTTCCCTTACTGCTCTTACTATTCTTTGTTTTGTGTATTTGGTGTTTTGACTACTCTGTGATAGAAGGAATTTCTGCTCTGGTCCAGTCTGTTTGGAGTTATGTAGACTTCTTGTATGTTCATGGGCATCCCTTTCTTTAGGTTAGGGAAGTTTTCTTATATAATGTTGTTGAAAATATTTACTGGCCCTTTAAGTTGGGAATCTTCACTCTCTTCTATAACTATTATTTTTACATTTTGTGTTCTCATTGTTTCCTGCACTTCCTGGATGTTTGGGTTTAGGAGCTTTTTGCACGTTGCATGTTCTTTGACTGTTGTGTCAATGTTTTCTATGGTATCTTCTGCATCTGAGATTCTCTCTTTTATCTCTTGTATTCTGTTGGTGATGCTTGCATCTATGACTACTGATATCTTGCCTAGGTTTTCTATCTCCAGGGTTGTCTCCCTTTGAAATGTCTTTATTGTTACTACTTCCATTTTTAGATCCTGGGTGGTTTTATTCAATTCCTTCACCTGTTTTGTTGTGTTTCCCTGTATTTCTTTAAGGGACTTATGTGTTTCCTCTTTAAGGGTTTCTACTTGTTTACCTCTGTTCTGTATTTCTTTAAGTGCGTCCCTCTTAATGTCCTCTATCATCATCATGAGATGTGATTTTAAATCAGAGTCTTGCTTTTCTGGTGTGTTAGGGTATCCAGGGCTCACTGTGATGGGAGAAGTAGGTTCTCATGATGCCAAGTAGCCTGGTTACTGTTGCTTATGTTCTTGCCCCTGCCTCTCACCATCTGGTTATCTCTGGTGTGAGATGATCTTACTATCTCTGACTGTGACTTGTTCTTCCCACAAGCCTGTGTATCAGTACTCTTGGAAGACCAGTTCTGTCAAGGGGGAATTTGGGTATGGAGAACTGTGGCACAGAGTCAGCTCTGGGGTGCAGACAAAAACTGTAAGGATCCTGTCCCCAGTTGTTTCTTGGTTTCTGTGTCCTGATGCTCTGGGTGGGTCACTCCTGGGCCAGGAAGTCCCTCAACGGAGGAATGGATACAAAAAATGTGGTATATATACACAATGGAGTACTGTTCGGCCATTAGAAATAATGAATTCATGAAATTCTTAGAGAAATGGATGGAGCTGAAGAACATCATACTAAGTGAGGTAACCCAGAGCAGAAGTGATGGTCATGTCGGCACTCCTGGGAGACCAGTTATCTCCTGGTTGTATTTGGGTGTGGAGAGTTGTGGTCCTTATTTATTAATTCTTGATCCTAGAACCTGAGCAATTGATGTTCTGTTCAGGAAATTGTCTTCTGTATCAGTGAGGTCAAGCTATTTTTCATTTTTTATTCTATTAGCTATATGTTATCCAGTTTTATGTTGAGGTCTTTGATCCACTTGGACTTAAGTTATGTACAGGGTAATAAATATGGATTGATTTATTTTCTTCTACATGCAGACTTCCAATTAGTTGAGGAACTTTTGTTGAAGAAGCTTTCTTTTTCCCTTATATGGTTTTGACTTCTTTATCAAAAATTTTTGACTGATTTATCAAAAATCAAGTGACTGTAGATATGTGGGTTTATTTCTGGCTCTTTGATTCGATATCATCAATAAAACTTCTTGTATCTTTACAAACACTATACAATTTTTATTGCTTTTGCTCTGTAGTACAGCTTGAGATTATGGATAATACACTCATTTTGTGTAAATAAGAATGGACTTGGGCTACAGGAACAGCTCAGCATGTACTTTGCAATGAAAACTACTTGGAGATTTTACCTCACTGTGGTCAGACAGCTATCATTAAGATGTCAAATAAAAAGAAATTCTGGCAAGAGTGTGGGGAAAGGTTAATCCTTATTCGTTTTTTAGTGGGAATACAAACTGGTGGAACCACTATGAAAGTCAACATGAAAGTTCACCATAAATCTATAAATGAAACAACCCTATGACCCAGCTATTCCACTTTGGGCTATATAGACAGGAAGGGCTCTATAGCCTACTGCATTTCCCACTCATTGCTGCTCTAGTAACAATAGCTGGGAAATAGACTGACTGGATAATGAGAATATTATACATATACACAATGAAATTGCATTTGGTGCAAAGAAAAATAAACTTTTGAAATTTGCAGTTAAATGAGTAGACGTACTTTAAAAAAAAGTAAAATTATCAATATTAAGGAAACAGAAAGAAAGACAATCTTAATTACTCTTTTATATGTAGATCTCAGCTTTAAATCTTTATAAATGTGTGATTAACTTGGAGTACTTTTAGAAATGCAACTAACCATTGCAATTCAAGATTACATTGGCATCAATGTTCTACAAATATTAAGGTTTTCTCCTAATTTCCTTTCTTTTTTATTAGATATTAGCTTTATTAACATTTTAAATGTTAATCCCTTTCCATGTTACCAAAAATCCCCTATCCCATTTCCACTCTCCTGCTGTCCCCTCCCCAATTTCCTGACTTGCATTCCCCTACTCTGGGGAACTGAGCCTTCAGAAGACCAATGGCCTCTCTTCTCATTGATGTCTGAAATGGCCATCTTCTGTTACATATGTAGCTGGAGCCATGGGACCCTCTATGTGCATTCTTTGGTTGATAGTTTAGTTCCTGAGAGCTTTGGGGGATACTGGTTGGTACATAATATTGTTCCTCCTGCAGAGCTGCAAACCTCTTCATCTCCTTGGGTCCTCTCTCTAGCTGCTCCATTGGGGATCCTATCCTTATTCTATTGGTTGGCTGTGAGCCAAGGGTGTTTTGATACACATTCCAATAAGGATCAAAGTATGCACACTTTAGTCTTCCTTCATATTGAACTTCATGTGGTCTGTGGGTTTTATCTTGGGTATTCTGAGCTTTTGAGCTAATATCAACTTATCAGTGATTGCATACTGTGTGTATTCTTTTGTGATTGGTTGACCTCACTCAGGATCATAGTTTCTAGCTCCATTCATTTGCCTAAGAATTTCATGAATTCATTGTTTTTAATAGCTGAGTAATACTCCATTGTGTAAATGTACCACATGTTCTATATACATTTTTCTGTTGAGGGACATCAAGGTTCTTTCCAGCTTCTGGCTATTATAAATAAGGCTTATTTAAATATAGTGCAGCATGTCTTTTTATTATACGTTGGAGCATCTTCTTGGTATATGCTCAGCTGGGTTCTCAGATAGTGCTAAGTCCAGTTTTCTGAGGAACAACCAAACTGATTCTAGAGTGGTTTTACCAGCTTACAATCCCATCAGCAATGAAGGAATGTTCCTCTTTCTCCACATCCTCTCCAGTATTTGCTGTCCCCTGAGTTTATGATCTTGACCATTCTGACTGGTGTGAGGTCGAATCTCAGGGTTGTTTTGATTTGCATTTCTCTGATGATTAAGGATGTTGAACATTTCTTTAGGTTTTTCTCAGCCACCCAGTACTTCTCAGTTGAGAATTTTTTGTTTAACTCTGTACCCCATTTTTAATAAGGTTATTTGGTTCTCTGGAGTCTAACTTCATGAGTTCTTTGTATATATTGGATATTAGCCCTCTATAGGATCTAGAATTGATGAAAATCTTTTCCCAATCTGTTGGTTGCCATTTTGTCCTATTGACAGTGCCCTTTGCCTTACAAAAGCTTTGCAATTTTATGAGGTTCCATTTGTCAATTCTTCATCTAAGAGCATAAGTTATTGGTGTTCTATTCTGGAAATTTTCCCCTGTGCTCCAGGTTCTTCCCCAAGTTCTCTTCTATTAAATTCAGAGTATCTGGTTTTATGTGGAGATCCTTGATCCACTTGAACTTGAGCTTTGTACAAGGAGATAAGAATGGTTCAATTTGCTTTCTTCTATATGTTGACCACCAGTTGACTCAGCACCATTTGCTGAAAATGCTGTCTTTTATCCATTGGATAGTTTTAGCTCCTTTGTCAAAGATCAAGTGATCATAGGTGTGAGGGTTCATTTCTGGGTCTTCAATTCCATTTCATTGATCTAACTGCCTGTCCCTATACCAATGCCGTGCAGTTTTTGTCACTATTGCTTTGTAGTATAGCTTGAAGTCAGGGATGGTGATTGCAAGAGAAGTTCTTTTATTGTTGAGAATAGTTTTCACTATCCTGAGTTTTTTGTTATTTGGAAATATATACAGCCACATTGCTGAAGTTGTTTATCAGGTTTAGAATTTCTCAGACAGAATTTTTGGGTTCACTTAAGTATACTATCATATCATCTGCAAATAGTGATACTTTGACTTCTTCCTTTCCAATTTGAATCCCTTTGACCTCCTTTTGTTGTCTAATTGCTGTGGCTGGGATGTCAAGTACTATATTGAACAGGTAGGGAGAGAATGGACAGCCTTGTCTAGTCCCTGATTTCACTGGGATTGCTTCAAGTTTCTCTCCATTTAGTTTGATGTTGGCTACTGATTTGCTCTATATTGCTTTTACTATGTTTAGATATGAGCCTTGAATTCCTGATCTTTCCAAGACTTTTATTATGTAGACATGTTGGATTTTGTCAAAGACTTTCTCAGCATCTAATGAAATGATCACGTGGGTTTTTTTTCTTTGAGTTAGTTTATGTAGTGGATTAAATCGATGGATTTCTGTGTATTGAAGCATCCCTGCATCCTAGTGAAGCCTACTTGATCATGGTGGATGATCATTCTGATGTGTTCTTGGGTTCAGCTGGCAAGAATTTTATTGAGTATTTTTGCATTGATATTTATAGGGAAATTGGTCTAAAGAAGTCTTTCTTTTTTGGGTCTTTGTGTGGTTTAGGTATCAGAGTAATTGTGGCTTCATAATAATAATTGGATAGTGTTCCATCTGTTTCTATTTTGTGGAATAGTTTGAAGAGTATTGGTATTAGGTACCAATTCTTAGAAAGTCTGGTAGAACTCTGCATTGAACCCATCTGGTCCTGGCCTTGTTTTGGTTCAGAGACTATTAATGACCATGTCTATTTCTTTAGGGGTTATGGAATTGTTTAGATAATTTATCTGATCCTGATTTAACTTGGCACATGCTATCTGTCTAGAAAATTGTCCATTTCCTCTAGATTTTCCACTTTTGTTGAGTATAGACTTTTGTAGTAGGATGTGAGGGTTTCTTGGATTTACTCAGTCTCTGTTGCTATTCCTCCCTTTTTATTTCTGATTTTGCTGGTTTTGGGTACTCTCTGTGCCCTCTGGTCAGTTTTGCCAAAGGGTATATCTATCTTGTTGGGTTTTTTTTTTCAAGGAACAAGCTCCTACTTTGGTTGATTCTTTGTATAGTTCTTTTCCTTTCTGCTTGGTTGATTTCAGCCCTAAGTTTGATGATTTCCTGCCATCTACTCCTCTTGGGTGTATTTGCTTCTTTTTGTTTTACAGACTTCAGCTGTGCTGTTAAGCTGTTAGTGTATGCTTTTTCCAGTTTCTTTTTGGAGGCACTCTCAGCAATGAGTTTTCCTCTTAGCACTGCTTTCATTGTGTGCTATAAGTTTGTCTATGTTGGGCTTTCATTTCCTTTTTTTAACTTTTAAACATTGATTTATTTATTTTATGTATATGAATGCTCTGTTTTCTTCTTTTTCTTTTCTTTTCTATATTCTTTGTTTACATTCCAAAGGATTTTTGCTTTCCTGGTTCCACCTTCCCCCAAGTCCCATAAGTCCTCTTCACTCTGCCAGTGCCCCAATCAACCCCCTCCCTCTCCTCTGTCCTGGCAATGTCCTATAATGCTGCATCAAGCCTTTCCAGGATGTGGGAGTTCTCCTTTCTTCTTCTTGGGAATGATTTGATATGTGGGTTGCGTTTTGTGTATTCTGAGATCCTAGGCTAATATCCACTTATCAGTAAATATATTCCATGGGTGTTCTTTTGGGAATGAGTTACCTCAGTTAGTATGATATTTTCCAGTTCCAACCATTTGCCTAAAAATTTCATGAATTCATTGTTTTTAATTGCTGAGTAGTATTCCATTGTGTAAATATACCACATTTTCTGTATCTATTCCTCCATTGAGGGACATCTGGGTTCTTTCCAGATTCTGGATATTATAAATAAGACTGCTACGAATATAGTGGAGCATGTGTTGTTTCTGCATGCTGGGGAATCCTCTGGTTATATGCCCAGGAGTTGTATAGCAGGGTCCTCCAGAAGTATCATGCCCAGTTTTCTGAGGAACTACCAGACTGATTTCCAGAGTGGTTGTACCAGCTTGAAATCCCACCAGCACTGGAGGAGTGTTCCTCTTTCTCCACATCATTGCCAACACCTGCGGCCTCCTGAGTTTTTAATCTTAGCCATTCTGATTGGTGTGAGTTGAAGTCTCAGGGTTGTTTTGATTTGCATTTCCCTAATGACTAATGATGTTGAACATTTTGTAAAGTGCTTCTCAGCCATTCAAAGTTCTTCAGGTGAAAATTCTTTGTTTAACTCTATATCCCACTTTTAATAGAGTTATTTGGTTTTATGGAGTCTACCTTCTTGAGTTCTTTGTATATATTGGATATTAGACCTCTGTCAGATGTAGGATTGGTGAAGATCTTTTCCCAATTTGTTGGTTGTCATTTTGTCCTTTTGATGGTGTCCTTTGCCTTACAGAAACTTTGTAATTTTATGAGGTCCCATTTGTCAATTCTTGATCTTAAAGCATCAGCAATTGGTGTTCTGTTCAGGAAAATTTTCCCCTGTATCCATGTCCTCAAGGGTCTTCCGCAGTTTCTTTTTTATTAGTTTCAGTGTGTATTGTTGTATGTGGAGGTCCTTGATTGACTTGGACTTGAGTTTAGTACAAGGAAGTAAGAATGAATCAATTCACATTCTTCTGCATGCTGACCTCCAATTGAACCAGCACCACATGTTGAAAAGGCTATCTCTATTCCACTGGATGTTTTCAGCTCCTTTGTCAAAGATCAAGTGACCATACATGGGTTGATTTCTGGGTCTTCAATCTTATTCCATTGATCCACCTGCCTGTCACTGTACCAATATCATGCAGTTTATAACACTATTGCTCTGTAGTATTGTTTGAGATCTAGGATACTGATTCCCCCAGCACTTCTATTGCTGTTGAGAATAGTTTTAGCTATCCTGGGTTTTTTGTTATTCCAGATGGATTTGAGAATTGCTCTTTCTAAGTCTACGAAGAACTGAGTTGGGAGTTTGATGTGGATTGCATTAAATTTGTATATTGCTTTTGGCAAGATGGCCATTTTAACTATATTAATCCTGCCAATCCAAGAGCATGGAAGATTTTTCTATTTTCTGAAGTCTTCTTCAATTTCCTTCTTCAAAGACCTGAAGTTCTTGTCATACAGATCTTTCACTTGTTTGGTTAGAGTCTCACCAAGATACTTTATATTGTTTGTGACTATTGTGAAGAATGTCATTTCCCTAATTTCTTTCTCAACCTACTTATCCTTTAAGTATAGAAAGGCTACTGATTTGCTTGAATTGATTTTATAACCAGCCACATTGCTGAAGTTGTTTATCAGCTGTAGGAGTTCTCTGGTGGAGTTTTTTTGGGTCACGTAAGTATACTATCTTATCATCTACAAATAGTGATAGTTTGATTTCTTCCTTTCCAATTTGTATCCCTTTGACCTCCTTATGTTGTCTAATTACTCTACCTAGTACTTCAAATACTATATTCAAAAGATATGGAGAGGGCAGCCTTGTCTAGTCCCTGATTTTAGTGGGATTGCTTCAAGTTTCTCTCCATTTATTTTGATGTTGGCTACTGGTCTGCTGTATATTGCTTTTACTATGTATAGGTATGAGCCTGGAATTCCTGTTCTTTCCAGGACTTTTAAAATGAAAGGATGCTGAATTTTGCCAAATGCATTGGCAGCATCTAGTGAGATGACCACGTGGTTTTTTTTTCTCTTAGTTTGTTTATGTAATGGATTACATTGATGGATTTCCATATATTGAACCATCCCTGCATCCCTGAGATAAAGCCTACTTGATCATGGTGAATGATCATTTTAATGTGCTCTTGGATTCGGTTGGCAAGAATTTTATTGAGTATTTTTGCATCGATATTCATAAGGGAAATTGCCTGTAGTTCTCTTTCATTGCTGTATCTTTGTGTGGTTTTGGTATCAGTGTAATTGTGGCTTCATAGAATGAGTTGGGTAGTGTCCCTTCTGTTTCTATTTTGTGGAATAGTTTGAAGAGTATTGGTATTAGGTCTTCTTTGAAGGCCTGATATAATTCTGCACTGAAACCATTTGGTCCCTTACTTTTTTTAGTTGGGAGGCTTTCTATAATGCCTTCTATTTCCCTAGGGGTTATGGGACTGTTTAGATGATCTATTTGATCCTGATTTAATTTTGGTATTTGGTATTTGTCTAGGAAATTGTCCATTTCCTCCAGATTCTCCAGTTGTGTTGAGTATAAACTTTTGTAGTAGGATCTGATGATCTTTTGAATTTCCTCAGTCTCTGTTGTTATATCCCCCTTTTCATTTCTAATTTTATTAATTTGAATACTGTCTCTGTGCCCTTTGGTTAGTCTGGCTAAGGGTTTAACTATCTTGTTGATTTTGGTTTTGTTGATTCTTTGTATGGTTTTCTTTGTTTCTATTTGGTTGATTTCAGCCCTTAGTTTGATGATTTCCTGGCTTCTACTCCTCCTGGGTGAATTAGCTTCTTTTTGTTCCAGGGCTTTCAGGTGTGCCATTAACCTGCTAGTATATGCTCTCTCCAGTTTCTTTTTGGAGGCACTCAGGGCTATGAGTTTTCCTCTTAGCATTGCTTTCATTGTGTCCAATAGATTTGGGTAACTTGTACCTTCATTTTCATTGAATTCTAAAAAGTCTTTGATTTCTTTCTTTATTTCTTCCTTGACCAAGGTGTCATTGAGTAGAGTATTGTTCAGTTGCCATGTGTATGTGGGCTCTCTGTTGTTTTTCTTGCTGTTGAAGACTACTTTTACTCCATAGTGATCTGATATGAGGCAAGGGATTAGTTTGATCTTGTATTTGTTGACATCTATCTAGTGACCAATTATATGATCGATTTTGGAGAAGGTACCATGTGGTACTGAGAAAAAGGTATATTCTTTTGCTTTAGGATAAAATGTTATATATATATGCTAAATCCAATTAGTCCAAAGCTTCAATTAGTTTCACTGTGTCCCTGCTTAATTTCTGGTTTCCTGATCGGTCCAGGAAAGTGGAGTGTTGAGGAGAGTGGAGTGTTGAAGTCACCCACAATTATTGTGTTAGCTGCAATGTGTGCTTTAAGCTTTAGTAAAGTTTCTTTCATGAATGAGGGTGCCCTTGCATTTGGAGCATAGATGTTCAGTATTGAGAGTTCTTCTTGGTGGATTTTCCCTTTGACCAGCAAGTAGTGACCTTCAGTGTCTCTTTTGATGACTTTAGGTTGAAAGTCAATTTTATCCGATATTAGAGTGGCTACTCCGACTTGTTTCCTGGGACCATTTGCTTGTAAAATTGTCTTCCAACCTTTTACTCTAAGGTAGTGTTTGTCTTTGACACTGAGATGTGTTGCCTGTATGCAGCAAATTGTAGGGTCCTATTTCCGTATCCAGCCTGTTAGTCTATGTCTTTTTATTAGGGAATTGAGTCCATTGATGTTAAGAGATATTAAGGAATAGTAACTATTACTTCCTGACATTTTTTAAATGATTTTTTATATTTGAGTGACTATCCTCTTTTGTGTTTGATGAGAGGAGGTTTCTATCTTGCTTCTTCTGGGGTGTAGTTTTCCTCCTTGTGTTGATGTTTTTCCCCTATTATCTTTTGTAGGGCTGGGTTTGTGGAAAGGTATCGTGCAAATTTGGTTTTGTCATGGAATACCGTGGTTTCCCCATCTATGATGATTGAGAGTTTTACTGGGTATAATAGTTTTTGCTGAAATTTGTGTTCTCTTAGAGTCTGCATGATATCTGCCCAGGATCTTCTAGTTTTCATGGTCTCTGGTGAGAAGTCTGGTGTAATTCTGATAGGTCTTCCTTTATATGTTACTTGGCCCTTTTCTCTTACTGCCTTTAATAATCTTTCTTTCTTTAGTACATTTGGAGTTTTGATTATTATGTGACGGGAGGTATTTCTGTTCTTGTCCAGTCTGTTTGGGGTTCTCTAGGCTTCTTGTGTATTCATGGGCATCTCTGTTTAGGTTGGGGAAGTTTTCTTCCATAATTTTGTGGAAGATATTTGCTGGCCCTTTAAGTTGTAAATCTTCCCTCTCTTCTATACCTATAATCCTTAGGTTTGGACTTCTCATTGTGTCCTAGATTTCTTGGATGTTTTTAGATCCTGGTTGGTTTTGCTCAGATCTTTCGCTTGCTTGTTTGTGATTTCATGTAATTCTTTAAGAGATTTTTGTGTTTCCTCTTTCATGACTACTACTTGTTGACCCATGTTCTCCTGTATTTCTTTAAGTGATTTTTGTATTTCCCCGTTATTGGCTTCTGCTTTTTGATCCATATTCTCCTGAATTTCTTTAAGTGATTTTTGTGTTTGCCTTGTAAGGGCTTCGAACTTTTGATCAATTTTCTCCTGTATTTCTTTACGAGATTTATCCATGTGTTCTGCTATCAGCATCCTCACCAATGATTTTATATCTGTATCTTTTCTTGTGTGTTGGGGTATCCAGGGCTTTCTGCTGTCAGGGAACTGGGTTCAGATATTGCCGTATTACCTTGATTTCTGCTAGTAATGTTCCTATGTTTGCCTTTTGCCATTTGTTTATTTCTGGACTTAGTTGGTCTTGTTATTACTGGTTGGTGTTTAAAGCTCCTGAGAGCCTGGCGTTTGGTGCTGCTGTCTCAGAGGGTATCTGTGCTCCCGAGGAGGAAACTGGAAGGTTTCCACCTGTGGGCTCCAAATTACCTCTTCAGCTCTGCTGGGCTGGATTCAAGTCTCCTCCCTGCTTGCCTCTAGATACTTAACTGGCCTCCAGTGTTCTCCTCCTGGTTTGCTTGGGTAGTCTACCAGCTCCAAGATGGTGGCAGGTCTCAGGGCTCTGTCTAACCGCAGGATTCCCTGCAGGCCCGGGACTTCCTGGCTGGGCTGCTGAAGCCTAGGCAGAAGCTCTCACAGTCTGCAGGGCTCTGTCTGGTTGAGCTGTTCTTCCCAGGATAGTGTCAGACCACGGAGCTCTGTCTCACTACAGGCTCTCTGTGGATCCGGAGCTTCCCCCCACCCGACCCCCGGGTCCAAGATGTTGGGGATCCCAGTCCTTGGGTCTCTGTCTATCTATGGGACCTCCTGCAGGTCAGACGTTCTCCTGCCTGCCCAGGCGGCCGTAATGCTGCCCAGCCCCTGGTGCTGAAGGCACCCAGGCAGGCTATACCCTGGGAAATCCTTCACTCTGGTGCCCACTGTATCTTGCTCAGTTACCTGCTCCAAGATGGTGGCTGGTCTCAGGGCTCTGTCTAACCGCAGGATTCCCTGCAGGCCTGGGGCTTCCTAGCTGGGCTGCTGAATTCTAGGCAGAGGCTCTCCCAGTCAGCCAGGCTCTGTCTGGTTGAGCTGTTCTCCCCAGGATAGTGTCAGACTGTGGAGCTCTGTCTCACCACGGGCTCTCTGTGGATTTGGAGCTCCACCTGGTTGGGCTGCAGGGTCCAAGATGGTGTGGTTCCCGGTCCTTGAGTCTCTGTCTGCATGAATTCATTATTTTTAATTTCTGAGTAGTATTCCATTGTATAAATATACCACATTTTCTGTATCCATTCCCCCTTGAGGGACATCTGGGGTCCTTCCAACTTCTGGCTATTATAAATAAGGCTGCTGTGAACATAGTGGAGCATGTGTCTTTATTGCATGCAGGGGAATCTTATGGGTATAAGCCCAGGAGTTGTATGACAGGGTCCTCTGGAAGTGTCATGCCCAATTTTCTGAGGAACTGCCAGACTGATTTCCAGAGCAGTTGTACCATCTTGCAATCCCACCAACAGTGGAGGAGAGTTCCTCTTTCTGCACATCCTTGCCAGTAACTGTTGTCTCTTGAGTTTTTAATCTTAGCCATTCTGACTGGTGTGAGGTGAAATCTCAGGGTTGTTTTGATTTGTATTTCCCTAATGACTAATGATGTTGAACATCTCTAAGGTGCTTCTCAGCCATCCAAATTTCTTCAGGTGAAGGGTTATTTGGTTCTTTGGAGTTTAACTTCTTGAGCTCTTTGTATATATTGGATATTAGCCCTCTGTTGGATGTAGGGTTGGTGAAGATCTTTTCCCAATCAGTTGGTTGCTGTTTTGTCTTTCTGATGTGTCCTCTGCCTTACAGAAACATTGTAATTTTATGAGTTCCCAATTGTCAATTCTTGATGTTAGAGCATAAGCTATTGGTGTTCTGTTCAGGAATTTGCCCCCTGTGCCCATGTCCTCCAGGGTTTTCCCTGGTTTCTTTTCTATTAGTCTCAGTGTGTCTGGTTTTATGTCGAGGTCCTTGATCCACTTGGAGTTATCTTAGTACAAGGAGATAAGAGTGGGTCAAGAGTTCTCTGGTGGAGTTTTTGGGTCGCTTAAGTATACTATATCATCTGCAAATAGCGACAGTTTGACTTCTTCCTTTCCAATTTGTATCCCTTTGACTTCCTTATGTTATCTAATTGCTCTCACTAGAACTTCAAGTAAACATGGTCAAAGCAATATAGAGCAAACCAGTAGTCAACATCAAACTAAATGGAGAGAAACTTGAAGCAATCCCACTAATATCAGGGACTAGACAAGGGACTCTCCATATCTTTTCAATATAGCACTTGTTGATTCTTTTTATGGTTCTCGTTGTTTCCACTTGATTGATTTCAGACCTGAGTTTGATGATTTCCTGTCTTCTACTCCTCCTAGGTGAATTAGCTTCTTTTTATTCCAGGGCTTTCAGGTTTGCCATTAACCTGCTAGTGTATGCTCTCTCCAGTTTCTTTTTGGAGGCACTCAGGGTTATGAGTTTTCCTCTTAGCACTGCTTTCATTGTGTCCCATAGATTTGGATATGTTATGCCTTAATTTTCATTAAATTCTAAAAAGTCTGATTTCTTTCTTTATTTCTTATTTGTCCAAGGTATCATCAAATAGAGTATTGTTCAACCTCCTTGTGTATGTGGGCTTTCTGTTGTTTTTGTTAGTATTGAAGACCACTCTTACTCCATAGTGATCTAATAGGAGGCATGGGATTAGTTCGATCTTCTTATGTTTGTTGAGGTCTGTCTTGTGACCAATTATATGATCAATTTTGGAGAAGGTACCATGAGGTGCTGAGAAAAAGGTATATTCTTTTGCTTTAGGATGAAATGTTTAATATATATATACATATATATATATAATATTGATTTATATATATATTAAATTTATATATAATTGGATTTATATATATATTAAATCCAATTGGTCCAAAGCTTCAATTAGTTTAACCATGTTCCTGTTTAGTTTCTGGTTTCCTGATTTGTCCATTGTGGAGAGTGGAGTGTTGAAGTCACCCACAATTATTGTGTTAGCTGCAATGTGTGCTTTGAGCTTTAGTAAAGTGTCTTTGATGAAAGTGCCCTTGCATTTGGAGCATAGATGTTCAGAATTGAGGATTCTTCTTGATGGATTTTTCCTTTAATCAGCAAGAAGTGAACTTCTGTGTCTCTTGATGACTTTAAGTTGAAAGTCAATTTTATCTGATATTAGAATGGCAACTCAAGCTTGTTTCCTGAGACCATTTGCTTGTAAAATTGTCTCCCAGGCTTTTACTCTAAGGTAGTGTTTTTGACACTGAAGTGTGTTTCCTTTATGCACCAAAATTAGGGTCCTGTTTACATATCCAGTCTGTTAGTCTATGTCTTTTTATTGGGGGAATTGAATCCATTGATGTTAAGAGATATTAAAAATAGTGATTATTATTTCCTGTCATTTTTGATATTATTTTTATATTTGAGTGGTTATCTTCTTTTGGTTTTGATGAAAGAAGGTTACTATCTTGCTTTTTCTAGGGTGTAGTTTCCCTCCTTGTATTGGTGTTTTCTGCCTATTATCTTTTGTAGAGCTGGGTTTGTGGAAAGATATTGTGTAAATTTGGTTTGTCATGGAATATCTTGATTTCTTCATCTATGGTGATTGAGTGTTTTACTGGGTATAGTAGTCTTGGCTGACATTTGTGTTCTCTTATAGTCTACATGAGATCTGACCAGAATCTTCTAGCTTTCATAATCTCTGGGCAGAAGTCTGGTGTAATTCTGATAGGTCTTCCTTTATATGTTACTTGGCCTTTTTCTTTTTTTATTTATTTCATTTTTTATTTTCTATATTCTTTGTTTATATTCCAAATGCTTTCCCCTTTTACATATGTCCCATAAGTCCTCTTCCCTTTGCCAATTCCCCAATCACCCCCTCCCATTTCTCGGTCCTGGTACACCCCTACAATACTGGATCAAGCCTTTTCATGGCCTGTGCCCTCTCCTTCCTTCCTTCCTTCCTTTCTTCTTGGGAATCATTTGATATGCTAATTGTGTCTTGAGTATTCAGAGCTTCTGGGCTAAGTAATATCCAGTTATTAATGATTGCATTTCATGTGTATTGTTTTATGATTGGGTTATCGCACTTAGGATATTTTCCAGTTCCAACCATTTGCCTAAAAATTTCATGAATTCATTGTTTTTAATTGCTGAGTAGTGTTCCATTGTATAAATATACCACATTTTCTGTATCCATTCCTCAGCCTTTTTCTCTTACTGCTTTTAATATTCTTTCGTCCTTTAGTACATTTGGGGTTTTGATTATTATGTGACAGGAGGTATTTCTGTTCTGGTCCAGGCTATTTGGAGTTCTGTAGGCTTCTTGTATATTCATGAGCCTCTCTCTCTTTAGGTTAGAGAAGTTTTCTTCCATAATTTTGTTTAAGATATTTGTTGGCCCTTTAAATTGTAAATCTTCTCTCTCATCTATACTTATAATCATTAGGTTTGGTCTTCTCATTGTGTCCTGGATTTCCTGGATGTTTTGGGTTACAAGCTTTTTGCATTTTGCATTTTCTTTGACTGTTGAGTCAATGGTTTCTATGGTATCTTCAGCATCTGAGATTCTTTCTTCTATCTCTTGTATTCTGTTGTTGATATTTGCATCTATGGCCCCTGATTTCTTCCCAAGGTTTCTATCTCCAAAGTTGTCTCCCTTTACGATTTCTTAGCTGTTTCTACTCCTGTTTTTAGATCCTGGATGGTTTTGCTCAGTTCCTTCACTTGTTTGTTAGTGTTTTCTGTAATTCTTTAAGAGATTTTTGTGTTGCCTGTTGACCCAAGTTCTCCTATATTTCTTTAAGTGATTTTTGCATTTCCTCTTTATTGGTTTTTATCTTTTGACCCATATTCTCCTGAATTTCTTTAAATGATTTTTGTGTTTCCCTTGTAAGCGCTTCTACCTTTTGATCCATTTTCTCCTGAATTTCTTTAAGAGATTCAATTTTGTCCTTCTTGTGTTCCTCTAACAGCATCATGACCAGTGATTTTAAATCCAAATCTTGTTTTTCTGGTGTGTTGGGGTATCCAGGACTTCTTGTTGTTGGAGAATTGGGTTCAAATGCTGCCATATTGCCTTGATTTCTGTTAGTAATGTTCCTATGTTTGCCTTTTGCCATCTGGTTTTCTCTGTCATTAGTTGGTTTTGTTGTCACTGACTGGTACTTGAACCTCCTGTGATCCTGTAAGGCTATTTCCACACCACTGAATGACTGAGTTTCCCCTGGCACAGATTGCTGATGTGCTGCCCTCTTCTTGGGTGCCCTTGGAGCCCTGGTGTGTCTTGCCCCAAGCAATGTTATACTCGTGTTATCTCTGTTAACCTGGTGTTGCCCATCTGCTCTGTCAAGGAACAAAGATGGCAGATGCTGTGGGGACCTTTTCCAAGTGCTGATCACTCTGCAGGGCAAACAACCCCTGACAGGGCTGGCACACAGACAGCATGCAGAGATGCCTGGGCCCTGAGTGCAAGTTGATGCCTGACAGGCTGAGACCCAAGCGATGTTAGACTTGGGCTATGTCTGCATATCTGGTGCTGCCTGTCAGCTCTATCTGGTGTCTGGGAGCCAAGATGGAGGAAAACCCCTCCAAGTGTAGGTCAGTCTGCAGGGCAAACGACCCCTGACAGGGTTGGCACACAGATGGCCCACAGAGATGCCTATGCCCTGGGTGCAGGCAAAAGCCTAACAGTCTGAGACCGAAGTGATGTTAGACTCAGGTTATGTCTGCGTAACCTGGTGCTGTCTGTTAGATCTGTCTGGTGTCCGGGAGCCAAGATGGAGGAGAGTCCCCTTCCATTTTCATAAAATTCTAAAATGTCTTCAATTTCTTCATTTCTTCCTTGACCAAGAAGAAGGTTGTTCAGTTCCCATATATGTGGGCTTTCTGTTGTTTTTGTTGTTATTGGAAACCAGCCTCAGTCCGTGGTGATCTCATAGGGTACATGGAATTATTTCAATCTTTGTATATTGGCTGAGGTCTGTTTTATGACCAAATATATGGTCAGTTTTGGAGAAGGTACTGTGAGGTGCTGAGAAGATATATTCTTTTGTTTTAGGATAAAATGTTCTATAGATATCTCTCAAATCCATTTGGTTTAGAACTTCTGATAGTTTCACTGTTTCTCTATTTGGTTTGTGTTTCCCTGATCTGTCCATTGATGACAGTGTGGTGTTGAACTCCCCCACCACTATTGTATGGGGTTCAATGTCTGCTTTGAGCTTTAGTAAAGTTTCTTTTATGAATGTGGGTACCCTTTTATTTAGAGCACAGATGTTCAAAATTGAGAGTTCATCTTGGTAGATTTTTTTCTTTGATGAGTATGAAGTGTCCTTCCTTATCTTTTTTGATTACCTTAAGGTTAAAGTCAATTTTACTTGATATTAGAATGGCTACACCTGCTTGTTTCTTGTGACCATTTTCTTGGGAAATTGTTTTCCAGCCTTTTACTATGAGGTAGGGCCTGTCTTTGTGCCTAAGGTGAGTTTCCTGCAGGCAGCAAAATGTTGGACCTTATGTATCCAGTCTGTTAGTCTATGTCTTTTTATTGGAGAATTGAGTACATTGATATTAAGAGATATTAAGGAAAACTTATTGTTGCTTCCTGTTACTTTTGTTATTAGAGGTGGAGTTATGTTTGTGTATCTCTCTTTTTGTTTTGTTAAAAAATGACTAATTTCTTACTTTTACTAGTATGTAGTTTCTCTCCTTTTGTTAGTGTTTTCCATTAATTATCCTTTGGAATGATGGATTTGTGGAAAGATATTGTGTAAATTTGTTTTTTTTTCATAGTATACCTTAGTTTCTCCATCTATGGTAATTGAGAGTTTTGCTGGGTATAGTAGCCTGGGTTGCCATTTGTGTTCCCTTAGTGTCTGTGTGACATCAGCCAATGATCTTCTGGCTTTCGTAGTCTCTGTTAAGAAGTCTGGTGTAATTCAGATAGGTCTGCCTTATATGTTACTTGACATTTTTCTCTTGCTGCCTTTAATATTCTTTCCTTTTTAGATCCTGGATGGTTTTGTTCAGTTCCTTCACCTGCTTTCCTGTAGTTCTTTAAGGGACTCTCCCTGTTTATTTGTGTTCTCCTATATTTAAGTAAGTTACTTATGTCCTTCTTGAAGCCCTCTATCAGCATCATGAGCTGTGATTTTAAATCCAAATCTTGCTTTTCCGGTGTGCTGGGGTATCCAGGATTTGCTGTTGTGGGAGAATTGGGTTCATATGGTGCCATGTTGCCTTAATTTCTGTTGGTATGATTCCTATATTTGTCTTTTGCCATCTGGTTATCTCTGGTGTTAGTTGGTCCTGCTGTCACTTGGGGACTTGTCCCTCATTTGGGCCTGCAAGCCTGTCTCAGCACTCTTGGGTGACTGGCTCTCCCTGGCACAGAGTGCTGTGGTGCTGCCCAACTTCTGGGTGCAGGTGGAGCCTGGCTTGACTCTGTCCCAGCTTCTCTGCCACTTCTGTGTTCCCTGAGCTCCTGGCTGAACCTGCTCACTCAGTCGTTGTAGAGAAAGGCCTGACCTCCACAGCCAGGAGTCAACTCACTCCCTGAAGAGCAGTATTCCCTGCACAGGGAATTGGTAGTATTGGTAGGCAGGATTGATGCACAGAGGACTGTGGAGCCACCCAGCTCCTGGGTGCAGGCAGAGCCTGGATGGACCCAGCTGTTCTGCAGCTCCTGGTCCCTGCCTCCTGGCTGTTTCAGCCCACTCGGTCACTGGAGGGAAGATCCCTAATTTCCTTTCATCCCTCGGGTCTATGCTGCTCTTCTTTTCTTCTCTTTTTCTTTTTTATTACCAGGTTCAGACAACTGTGTGATCCATTCAAATCTATCTTGATACTATCAAACAACTGGAAAGAGGGATCTATCAAGCCCATCCTGTGGAAAAGATAATGTATTCAGCATGGACAGCTTTTTCAGGATCTTTCAGTATAAAAAGGAATATATTAATAGATAAAACCTGTAGAAATACCAACCCAGTTTTTCCTCAAGAGAGGAATGAATACAGAAAATGTGGTACATTTACACAATGGAGTACTACTCAGCTATTAAAAACAATGACTTCATGAAATTTGCAGGAAAATGGATGGAACTAGAAAATATCATCCTGGGTGAGGTAACCCAGACATACACACAAAAAAATCATGCATGGTATGTACCCACTGATAAGTGGATATCAGCCCAAAAGCTCACAGTGCCCACGATACAACCCAAAGACCATATGGAGCTTAGGAGGAAGGAATACAATAGGGTGGATGCTTTTAGTCCTGTATTGAGGGGAAACAGGATGATGATGGGATGTGGAAGGAGGGGAAATCTGAGAGAGAGAGAGAGAGAGAGAGAGAGAGAGAGGAGAAAAAGGGGGCAGAAAAAAGTACTGGAGGGGATGTAAGAGAAGTACAGAGGGTTAGGAAATTGAATAAAACTATGAAGCAGTGTGGGATGAGAAACTGGGGATAGCCACTGGAGGGTCCCAGACACCAGGGAAGTGAGAGCCTCCCAAGACCCAACAGGGATGTCTTTAGCTGAAATGAACAAGGAAGGGGATGTAGAACCTGCAGAGACTACCTACAGTAGATAGGCATGGCCCTTAGTCAAGGGATGGGGCCACCCACCCATCTCAAAATTTTTAACCCAGGAAGGTTTCTCTCCAAAGGAAAGACAGGGACAATAAAGGAGCAGAGACTGAAGGAAGGGCCATCTGCAACTTTCCCACATGTAGATCCATCCTGTCTGCAGATACCAAATCCTGACACTGTTGCTGTTGCCAAGAGGTGCTTGCTGTCAGGAATATCATGTGACTGTTCCCTGGGAGGTTCTGGCAGCATCTGACCAATGCACATGTGAATGCTTAGAGCCAACTATCAGACTGAGCTCTGGGACCCTGGTGGGGAAGCTGGTAAAAGGACTGGAGGAGCAGAGGGAGATCACAAACCCATAGGAAGAACAATGTTGGCTGACCAGACCACCCTGTGCTCCCAGGGACTAGACCACCAACCAAGGTGTATGCAGGGAGAGATCCATGACTTCAGATACATATGTTGCAGAGGATGGCCTTGTCTGACATAAATAGAAGGGGAGGCCTCTTGTCCTGTGGGGGTTTGGTGCCCAAGCATAGGGGATACTGGAGCAATGGGGTGTGAGTGGGTGGGTGGGTGAGGGAGCATCCTCATAAAGGCAAAGGGGAGGTAGGAGAAGGCAGATGTGAGAGGGGGGAGTTTGTGGAGGGGTAACCAGGAAGAGGGATGTCATTTGAGATGTAAATGAATGGAATGATTAATAAAAAAAAGAAGGAAAATAAATTACTTTCATTTTAATTTCATCAAGATTTTACAAATCATATATGATATGTTGGGCACATTTCCGATATTAGAAATCTAGTTCCAGTCTTCTATATGCACACAGGCAGTTTTCAAGCAAAAATTCTTGAAGATTTTGTATCTTCTGCAATGGGTAATTTTGGCATCCTTGTCAGTATATATTTGTATATGGATGCAACAATAATAAAAAGGAAAAAGAGGTCATGAATTTTAGAGGAATGGCAAAGCACAGGAAATGTTGTAAGAGTGAGAGGTAGGGATGTCACTGACATGATATAGCATTCACCTGTATAAGTCTAAAATAATAAATTAGGAAAAAAGAGAAAACTTAAAAAGTACAGGTAACTAAAGTGACCTGGGCTGGTTTTCTGTATTTTCTGTACTGATCCATTACCTATAGCAGTGATTCTTCTCTACCTGAGAGTCCTGGTGCATAAAATATTAAAATTTTCTATAAAATAGATATTTGCATTATGATTCATTATAGTAAAAAATTACAGTTATGAAGTAGCAAAAAATAATTTTATATTTGAGGGTCACCACAATTTGAGGCACAGAATTAAAGGGTCACAGCGTTAGGAATGTGGAAAAGCACTGCTCTTTTCCACTGCGAAAGATTGCTTTCAGTTAGTATCATGCTACTCTTATTACTCTGTCTTTACAGAATAGTTTGACATCAGATAGTATAATATGTCCTCCATTGTTCTTTATGCTAAGAGTTGCTTTTAGCTATTGGTGGATTTTTGTGATTCCAATTTAACTGGAATATTGGTTTTATTTATGTAAAATTCTTCATTAGAATATTGATTGGAGTTGCATTAAATCTTAAGGTTGCCTTGTTAAATTTCCCAATTCATAAAACAGATGGCCTTTTCATATTCTAGCACTTTCCTTAATTTAATTCTTTAGTGTCTTAAAGTTTCCACTAAAGAGGCCTTTCATTTCATCACTTAAGTTAATTTCAAATTATTCTCCTTTTTGGAGTGTGTGTGTGTGTGTGTGTGTGTGTGTGTGTGTGTGTAGAGATAGATAGGTAGATAGATAGATAGATAGATATATAGATAGATAGATAGATAGATAGGTAGGTAGATAGGTAGATAGATAGATAGATAGATGATAGATAGATGATAGATAGGTAGATAGATAGATAGATAGATAGATGATAGATAGATGATAGATAGATAGATAGATAGATAGATAGATAGATAGATAGATAGACTTATTTACTTTACATCCTGCTCACTACCTTCCTCCTCCCAATCATCCCTTTCCACAATCTTTCTCCCCACCCCACTACAATTCTCCTGTGAGAGAATTGGAACCTCCTAGGTATCTTCTCACTATGGCACATCAAGTTTCTCCTAAGCCAGGCACATCTACTCACAATCAGGCCAGACAAGGCAGCCCAATGACAAGTACATATCCCATGTATAGGCAACAGCTTTTGAGATAGCCCCCTCTACAGTTGTTTGGGGCCCACATGAAGACCAAGCTACACATTGGCCACATATGTCCAAAGAAGCCTAGATCCAGCCTATGTATGTTTTTTGGTTGGTGGTTCTCTCTCTAAGAGACTCAATGGTCCAGATTATTTGACTCTTAGCCTTCCTGAGGATTTTCTATCCCCTTAGAGGCCCCAATCCTTCCTCCTGTTCTTCCATAAGAATCCCAAGCTCCAACTACTGTTTGGCTGTGGGTGTCTTCATCTGTCTGAGTCAGCTGCTGTGTGGAATGTCTCAGAAGACAACCATGCTGGACTCCTGTCTACAAGCATAACAGAGTATCATTAATAGTGTCAGGGATTAGTGCTTGTCTATGGGATGGGTCTCAGGTTGGGCCAGTTATTACTTGGCCAACCCATCAGTCTCTGATCCATCTCAAGTCCCAGCATTTCTTCCAGACAGGATAAATTTTTGGTCAAAAGTTTTTTGGGGTGCTTTGGTGTACCTATTGCATCATTGAGGTTCCGGACTAGGTAGAGGAGGTAGCTACTTCAGGTTCCATACCTCCAATGTTGTGAATCACTGATAAGGATACCCCTACTGATTCTTTAGTGCATCCCTTTTCTCGGGTCACTATCTCTTCCTGGAGAGTCCCCTTACCTCTGCACCCCCATCAGTTGCAAATTTCCATTTATTCTCATGGCCATCTAGCCATTCCTCCTTCCTTCCCCACATCTGAATCTGAACCAGCTTATTCCCTTCCCTATCCCATTTCCTAATCAGTTCCCTCCCTCCATCAATTTCTTACTCTTTTTAAACCACTGCATTGTATACTTTAATGAGTGAAATGCATATTCCTCAACAGTAACTCTTAATATAAGAAATGGATTACAGGAACTTTTCCCCTGTGCCCAAGTCCTCCAGGGTCTTCCCAAGTTTCTTTTCTAATAGTTTCAGTGTGTCTGGTTTTATGTGGAGGTCCTTGATCCACTTGGAGTTGATCTTAGCGCAAAGAGATAAGATTGGATCAATTCGCATTCTTCTGCATGTTGACTTCGAGTTGAACCAGCACCATTTGTTAAAAAGGCTATCTTTATTCCACCGGATGGTTGTGGCTCCTTTATCAAAGATCAAGTGACCATAAGTCTGTGGGTTAACCTCTGGGTCTTCAATCCTATTCCATTGATCTGCTTGCCTGTTGCTATACCAATACCATGCAGTTTTTAACACAATTGCTCTGTAGTACTGCTTGAGGTCAGGGATATGGGCACAGGGGAAAAGTTCCTGAACAGAACACCAATAGCTTATGCTCTAAGATCAAGAATTGACAAATGGGACCTCATAAAATTACAAAGTTTCTGCAAAGCAAAGGACACTGTCAGAAGGACAAAATGGCAACCAACAAAGTGGGAAAAGATCTTCACCAACTCCACATCCGACAGAGGGCTAATATCCAATATATACAAAGAACTCAAGAAGTTAGACCTCAAAGAAACAAATAACCCTATCAAAAAATGGGGCACAGAGCTAAACAAAGAATTTTCACCAGAAGAAATTCGGATGGCTGAGAAACACCTTAAAAGATGTTCAACATCATTAGTCATCAGGGAAATGCAAATCAAAACAACCCTGAGATTCCACCTCACACCAGTCAGAATGGCTAAGATTAAAAACTCAAGAGACAACAAGTGCTGGCGAGGATGTAGAGAAAGAGGAACACTCCTCCACTGTTGGTGGGATTGCAAAATGGTAAAACCGCTCTGGAAATCAGTTTGGCGGTTCCTCAGAAAATTGGGCATGTCACTTCCAGAGGACCCTGGCATACCACTCCTGGGCATATACCCAGAGGATTCCCCTGCATGCAATAAGGACACATGCTCCACTATGTTTATAGCAGCCTTGTTTATAATCGCCAGAAATTGGAAGGAGCCCAAATATCCCTCAAAGGAGGAATGGATACAGAAAATGTGGTACATTTATACAATGGAATACTACTCAGCAATTAAAAATAATGAATTCATGCAATTTGTAGGTAAATGGTTAGACCTGGAAAATATCATCCTGAGTGAATTAACCCAATCACAAAAGAATGCACATGAAATGCAATCACTGATAAGTGGATATTAATGAGCCCAGAAGCCCTAAATACTCAAGACACAAATAGCAAGTCAAATGATTCCCAAGAAGAAGAAAGGAGAGGACCCTGGGCCTGTAAAGATTGCATCCAGTTTAGTAAAGAAACCGAGGGGGGAGGGGGAATTATTGGGGAACAGATGGGGGGAGAGGAACTATGGGAACTATGGTGGGTGGGAACTGGGAAAGGGGAAAGCCTTTGGAATGTAAACATAGAATATAGAAAATAAAATAAAATAAATTAAAAAAAAAGAAACCAAAAAAAAAAAGAAATGGATTACAGTTACTAAGAAGATTTGTTAAAATATTCCTTTCTGGTAGATACCCTTTCCATCCAGAAACCTGCACACCTTTGGGTTTGTACCTGTTCCTGGAGCAGAACCTTTGCTCTGGATTCAAATCCATATAGCACACAGCTCAGCTGCAGCTTGACTCTCCAGTTAGTTTGACATATCCAGGATCACAGGTGAGACCCCCAAATCCCACCCCAATACCCAGGATACCAGGTCCCCTGTGAATCTGAGACAGAGATACCCACCCAGCCATAGACCCATACACCTTCCAGTTTGCACCTGTGCCTGGAGCAAAACCTCCACACTAGATTCAAACACAGTCCACACCCAGATTGCAGCTCTTTCCTAGGGTTTCTGACACTTCCAGGACCACAGGATCACAGTAAGGACAGACTCCAGCCAGAGAAATCAAGGTCAGTTAACACAAGAGATAACAAGATGATGAGATGCAAGCACAAGAACATAAGCATGGGAAACCAATACTACTTGGTAACATCACAACCCAGTTCTCCCACAACAGAAAGCCCTGGGATACCCCCAACACACCAATAAGGCAAGATTCATATTTAAATTCTCATTTCATGAAAATGACATAAATAACTCCCTTAAAGAAATACAAAAGGACATAAGTAAACAAGTAGAAGCCCTTAAAGAGGAAAAAAAGAAATGCCTTAAAGAAATACAGGAGAATACAAACAGATGAAGGAATTAAACAAAACCATCCAGGATCTAAAAATGGAAATAGACTCATTTAAAAAAAGCACAAAGGGAGTCAACCCTGGAGCTGGAAAGCCTAAGAAGGAGATCAGAAGTCACACCAACAGAATACAAGAGATAGAAGGAAATATCTTAGTATAGAAGATACCAAAGAATATATCAGCATATAGTCAAGGAAAATACAAAAAGAAAAAAGTTCCTAACTCAAAACATTCAAGAAATCCAGGACACAATGAAAAGACTGAACCTAAGAAAAATAGGTATAGAAGACAATAAAGATTCCCAACTCAAAGAGCCAGCAAACATCTTCAACAAAATTATAGAAGGAAACTTCCCTTGACTAAAGAACAAGATGCCCATAAACATACAAGAATCCTACAGAACACCAAACAGATAGGACAAGAAAAGAAATTCCTCCTGTCACATAATAATTAAAACATCAAATGCACAGATCAAAGAAAGAACATTGAAAATAATGAGGGAAAAAGATCAAGTTCTAATTACCATAGAGGAAGAAACCAAGGTATTCCAAGACAAAACCAAATTTAAAAAATATCTTTCCACTAATACAGCCCTACAGAGGAAAATAGAAGGAAAAGTCCAACACAAGGAGGGAAACTACACCCAAGAAAAGTCAAGAAATTAATCTTTTCACAACAAACTCAAAAGTAACACACAAACAACTCCATCTCTAACAACAAAAATAACAGGAACCAGCAATCATTGGTTCTTAAAAGCTCTCAACATCAGTGGACTCAATTCCCCAATAAAAAGACATAGGCTAACAGACTGGATGTGTAAACAGCACACAGAATTTTGCTACATACCAGAAACACACTTCAGTGAAAAAGACAGACACTACCTCAAAATGAAAGGCTAGAAAAAAATTTCCAAGCAAATGGTCCCAATAAACAAGCCATAGAGTTTCAACCAAAACTTTTCAAAAAATATGGAGGACACTACGTACCCATCAAAGGAAAAATTTCACCAAGATGAACTCTCAATTCTGAACATCTGTGCCCCAAATGCAAGGGCACCCACATTTGTAAAAGAAATGTTATTGAAGTTCAAAGCATGCATTAGACCTCACACAATAATAGTGAGAGACTTCAACACCACACCCTCACAAATGGACAGATCATTGAAACAGAAACTAAAAATAGATACAGTGAAACTAGATGAAGTTATGAAGCAAATGAATTTAACAGGTATCTACATAACACTTCACCCTAAAAAAAAAAGTATACCTTCGTCTCAGTACCTCATAGAACCTTCTCAAAAATCGACCATATAATCAGACATAAAACAAACCCTTCATACACCCTCATGGAAGGAAAGAAAGGGAAGCAGAGAAAGTGTGGATGTAGGAGGGGGAGTTGTTGAAGGGTAACCCACATGAAATGAAATGAAAGAAAATGAAATGACTCATGAAAATGACTAGAAAGCTGATTCTTTTTCTAGTTTTAACTCTGCTGGGTTTGTACACTTTTTGGTGGTGAACAAATATGTGAAATCATATCTGATAGAGAAAGTTTGAAGTTCCATAGCTTCAGAATGGCAATTTTAACTGTATGAAAATACATTATAGACTTTGAGTCTGGTTAATTTCATTGTGTAATATTTTTTTGGTGCATGTATTCTTTTTGACCATGTGTTTAGAGTGGGATTGTTTCTCCAATGTATTTCTCAATGTTTCTACAGTGTTGTCATTAAACTGATTCTGAATTTTATGTCTTAATTTTATAATCTGCTACTTGGCATATCTAAGAATATTCTAATCTAAGAGTTTTGCCACATTTGTAAAGTTTATTAAAGACAACAGTTTTGGTAGAACTCGGTCTTTTTCCTGCAGCCATTAGGTGACTCCTTTTTTATTATAAATATTTTTATTATAAATATTTTTATTAATTAGTTTATACACCCTACCAACCCATGTCCACCCTCTGACTCTTCCACATCCCATATATCCTCTCCTCCTGTCTTCATGTAGATGTCCCTACCCTCCACCCCACCTACCCTCTATGCTCCCTGGAGCCTCCAGTCTCTTGAGGTTTAGGTGCATCATCTCTGGATGAACACAGACCTGGCAGTCCTCTACTGTATGTGTGTTGGGAGCCTCATATCAGCTGGTGTATGCAGCCTGTTTGGTGGTCCAGTGTTTGAGAGATCCCAGGGGTACAGATTAATTGAGACTGCTGGTCCTCCTACAGGGTCACTCTCAGCTTCATTCAGTTTTCTCTAATTCAACAACAGAGGTCAGATGCTTCTGTCCATTGGTTGGATGCAAATATCTGCATCTGACTCTTTCAGCTGCTTGTTGGGTCTTTGAGAGTGTTGTCATGCTAGGCCCCTTTTTGTGAGTGCTCCATAACCTCACTAAGTGTCAGGCCTTGGGACCTCCCCTTGCACTGCATCCCACTTTGGGCCTATTGTTGGATCTTTTTTCCCTGGGACTCCTCTCCATTTCCATCCCTGTAATTCTTTCAGACAGGAACAATTAAGGGTCAGAGTTGTGACTGTGGGATGGCCCCCTTCTCCCTCATTTGAAGCCCTGTCTTCCTGCTGCAGGTAGGCTAAGTTCCCTCTCCCTACTGTCAGGCATTTCAACTAAGGTCCCACCCTTTTAATCCTCTGAGTCTTCCACCTCCCAGGTCTCTGATGCATTCTGGAAGGTCCCTCTCCCTCCCCCCCCCAACATCCAATCTCCAATCTCCAGAGGTTGCCTGTTTCCATTATCTCTGCTGGCCCTCAGGGCTTCAGTCCTTTTCCCTCCCCCAACCTCAGATCAGATTCCCCTCTACCCCCTTTCCCTCCTCTCTCCTACCCCATCTACTTTCCCTCCTAGGTTCCTCCCTCCCTCCTCACTTGTGATTGCTTCTTCTCCCTCCCACGTGGGACTAAGGTGTCCTCACTTGGGCACTTCAGCTTGTTGACCTTTTTGAGATCTGTGGACTCTATCTCAAGGTATTCTGTACTTTGTTGACTACTACCCACTTATTAATGAGTATATACCATGCATGTCCTTTTGAGTCTGAGTTACCTCACTCAGAAGAAATGCAAATCAAAACAATTCTGAGATTCCACCTTACACAAAACATAATGGCTAAGATCAAAACCTCAGGTGGCAACACATGTTGGAGAGGATGTGGGAAAAAAGGAACACTCCTCCGCTGCTGGTGGGATTGCAAACTGGTACAACCACTCTGGAAGTCAATCTGAAGGTTCCTCATAAAATTGGATATAGATCATCCTGAATACCCAGCTATAATACTCTTGGAAATATACCTAAAAGATGACCCACCATGCCAGAGGGGCACGTGTTCCACTGTTCATAGCAGCCTCATTTGTGATAACCAGAAGGTGGAAACAACCTAAATGTCCCATGACAGAAGAATGGATACAGAAAATGTTGTTCATTTATACAATGGAATACTACTCTGCTATTAAGAACAAGGACTTCCTGGGCTTTGCAGGCAAATGGATGGAACTAGGTGACTCCTTTTTTATCTGGACACTTGGTGGTGGCCATTCTCTGGAGAGTGATTAATGGAGGCTTTGTTTGTGAAGCAGTGTTTATACAGACAATAAGAGGAAAACACAAATCTCAAGTCACTTACATTCCTGATCTTAGAATTTCTCTTTCCAAAATGACTTGCTTCAGGTTTCCATGTGCCATTCAAACACCACAGGTGTCCTTCACACGTGTGAGACAGGTTTTATGTCTCACCTGCTCTAAAACCACCTTGCCAAGGTGATTCATTCAAGGCTCTATCCAGAGAACTGGAGTATGAAAATAAACATGGTGTGGGTTAACAGTGATATTTGTCCTTCTTCCAGGTTCTGACATAGGCCTCATATACTGACACATGATTAGAGTTGGCCACTTGAGATGCCATAAAACAATGAGCATTCTGGTGACATCCTGAGAGAAGTCTTTCTCAATGCTATATACATTTTCATGAGAAAATCATCCAAAATCTGTAAAAGATTGGTAAGGGATAGAATATAGTTCAGTGATAAAATTCCTGTTTCAATGCCAAATACATAAATAAACCTGGTAGAGATGTCAGGCAATAGTTTTGCCATAATATCTCTAAGCGTGTTCGCCCTTACAGTGACTCATAAAATTTTTTATTTTTATTTTAAGATGAATAAGAAGGACAGTCAAGATGAGTCCATACAGAAAGATGTTTGTGGCCAAGTCCAACCATCTGAACTCAATATCAGACCTTAGAAGGAAAGAACTGACTCAATTGTTCTCTGATCCACACTTGTACACTAAAGAATATACATATACAAGAAGAAAGGAAGGAAGGAAGGAAGGAAGGAAGGAAGGAAGGAAGGGAGGGAGGGAGGGAGGGAGGGAGGGAAGGAAGGAAGGAAGGAAGGAAGGAAGGAAGGAAGGAAGGGTAGTATATTTAAGGTCAAAACATCTAATTACCATAAGATCCAATTGGATCCTGTTGAAATCTGCTTCTGCTTTACAATCTACTGAAGAGAAGCCATAAATTAGCCATGCACGGAAATGAACGAAACCATTAAGTTACAACGGAAACAATTTGATCCATGTTGACTGAATATTTACTTAATTTCTGTATCTTCAATGTTATATTGATGGAATTTACAAATAATGTCTCTTTTAAAAATTGTGTATACTGTTGTCATGTTAATAGTTACAAGCTTTGTGAGCTTGCCTGAGGCAAGACCAGTAAGCCTCACCATGTATAAATATTCCTGGCTTTTACAGGCTCTGGGAGAGTCTATTTGCTCTACCATTTGCAAACTGACCACCATGAGACTGAGCCTGTGTCTTCTCATCATTCTGGTTGCTAGTAGCTATGAAGGTGAGTATTATTTATGATTAATCCAGCCACAACTCCTGGTAAGTTAGCCCCTTTGAACACTTGGTAAGTTTCTGTGCCATAAGGTTAGGGTTAGAAAAAGACTAATATTATAAAATCTCTCCCAACCTCTTTTATTAGCTTGCCAAAAGAACAAAAACTCCACATACATTTAACTAATTTTCTGCTGCTTATGAAGCTTAGATGGGGTAGAGTGTATGAAAACAACCAAAAAGGACATTAGGAACAAAGTTCAGGAAATAATTTTTATTAAAGGGACTCTATTTGTTGTACTATTTTTTACATTCTTGTATTGAAAAGTGACTTGAAAAAAGTTCTCCATTCCTAATAGTCAGTGTTCTTTGAATATGTGAATAATAAATTTTCAAATCTTTCAACTAGACTCTAAGGATAAGCAAGTCTGTGTAGCCTGATCAATTTCTTGAGGTTCTACCAAAATGGTGATAGAAATGGTGTAGTCATTACCAGTAAGATGTTTGTTTCTCTTAAATTAATAATTTTTTTTACAAACAATCCATTTGCAGAACATTCCTACATACTCTGTGCCTTAAAAATTAACTAAGTCTCATGGGCAATTACTCTCTGCTTCTTTTCTGCATCTCCTCCTGCCTGACAAGCTACCCCTCATTTTATAGCCTACAACATTTTCCTACAGTCTGATGGAATCTGTTTAAGGCTCATATCAGACAATGATCAAACACCTCCTAGGTATAGTAGTTATATGACCTTGGGAAAACTGGCTCTGGTGGCATATCCCTGTGATACAAGTTAGATAAGGTTAAATATTAGGAGCTTGTGTCTGAGTCCAGTGCTGGAAAAAATTTTAAGAGCCTTGAAGAAAATGTGTAACCTAGATTAGAAAAGACAATTTCTTCAGTTCTCATGTGAACAATCATCATACACCCTTATAATCTATAAGGTGGGTATCAATTTGCCCTGTCAACCTCCCTAGAAGTGAATCTGAGCATCACTGTGCAAAAGCAAAACTTTTCCTAGGTTCTCAGATGTGCTTGGGTATGATTCAAAACTGATCAACTCATGTACCTTTTTACCTTGAAATATACCTGATGCCATGACCTAATTCTGTCAATTTCAGATTGTCACCTCTCTACAAATGAGTCTACTTGATTTTTACTTTTCCTATCTCTTAAAAATTCTGATATTCCTGTCTACTTGGATGACAAAATAATTCCTATTTTCAACTGTCCAAGACTCATAAAAATGCTACTGGATATGAAGTTAAACCTAAAACTTTTAATGCTACAAGAGAAAATCTCAGGAAGCCATAGAAGATTGGAGCGTCATGAATGTGGACTGAAATACAGAAACAGAGGGATCCAACAATAATGTTCCTTCAATTGCTTGCTGTGTGATCTTCAGGATTTCATGTAGGAAAAGGAGAGGGGGCACAATACCCTCCATATCCTGTCCAGTCTGCGGTCTCAACTCAGAGAAATTCATGCAAAAAAAATGAAAATAAAAAGTAGCCATGGGGCCATTAATACCAGCACTTGGGAGGCAAAGGAAGGTGGATCTCTATTCATTTGAGTCTCAAGGTTAGAATGGTCTACAGAGTAAGTTCTAGGTCAGCCAGTGTTACACAGAAAAACCCTTTCTAGAAAAAAGCCAAACAAAACAAAAAAGTTATTTTGATTAACTAAACTTTTATTCTTTCTGCTTACACTTTCCAGCTAATGCTGGCCTGGTCTGTCAAGCTGTTCAGAATGAAACCATGATCTTCTTACTAGACACTGAGGAAGAACTGCAAGAAGAACTTGAGGAATATGATGCACCTCCAGAAGCTGTTGAAGCAAAACTGGAAGTGAAGAGATGTGTGGACTTGATGATATATGGAGACAGATACTTTGTTGTACTAAGTTTGGTATGTTCATATTTCTTTGCACTCTCAGAAGGCCACAAACGAAGTTGATGCAACATTCTCCTGGGAACACAGGGATGGGCGGAACTACAGGATATCAGTTATAGATTGGTTCAGGAATATATTGCTGATCTGAGTTCATTTGTAAACAGTGCCCAGGATAGTTGCCTCATTCTACAGTTTTACCCTAGATAAAACACTCTTGTAGCATCCTAACAAGAACAAATAGAGTTCTACAAAAGTAGGTTTTATAGATAACTCTATTGTCAATCTGCTGGGGACTTTGATGAAGTTTATATCTGCACAATGAATGGATAATATCGCTTTTAAATCTATGAATATCCCATAGATGTTAGAAAGGAACCTGGAGACAACCTTCTTAAAATCAAAATATGGATAGGATACATTTCTCTGCCAAATTTGCTCCTACTGCTAGGATCCAGCGAATCCTGCTTCCATTACTTCATACCAACTTCTGCCTCAGATCTACCCTGGTTATCCCACTGGAAGGAAAATAGAGGCCACAATTTTAAATCATCTAAAGAAGTTATGCCTGGAGAGCTGTGACCCACGCTGTCCCTTCCTAATCACAGAGAACTAGGGACCTACCATTCACACTGCGGTCACCTGAATTTGGAAAGAGCTTCCATTAATATTCATTATTTGATTTTATTTACCTAAGCACACTATATGTTTTCCTTTTTATCTTTCCATAGTGCCCTCCATGGACTCTTAGTTTGTTACCATTTCTTCTCCAAGAACCACCTGACTCACCTCACCTTTTTTCTCTTGCCTTCTGTTTATTTGTAGGTAAAAGTTTTATTGACGTGTGACTTGCAAGTATGGTTACAAATTTATTTTCCTGGTTACCCTTGGCTTTCACAAATATACTGATGTTTGCTGCTCAATGTGAAGGTTTCAACATCTTGCGCTAGTAAATTGTTATCCTTGCATATTAACAACTGTCTGTTGTCTTGTGTATTACATTGAATTAGTTTGATTTTTTTTTTCAGTAGTGGTAATAAGTTAGAGATCTATCAACACAACTATCAAGCCTGAGGTTCAGGTATCAGGAACACTGCCCTGCAAGTAACTTGCCATTTCTGTGAGACCATAAAGGAAACTGATCAAAAATGACAATAACTGGCCTCTTCTATGGCCACTGTACTAAACTGTCTTATTACTACCCCAGTATAACATGCCATTCACAGCCTAAGTACCCCAACTGAGTACTTAACCATCCAACCTATCGCAGTACTTAGAACAAGCTCCATATTCCAAAAGAAAAGTCCTGGTTGCCATGATCTTCACTGTAATAGATTCACCATACTTTCCATTCTTTTCATGAAATGCAGAGCAATTTCTCAGTAATTTAAATATGCAATCTTGTGTCCTAATCAAAACCATATATTCATTTATAATTAATGACTTTCAGGACAGCTTTCTGAGTATCTCCACATTTTCTGCCCCAGTAAAGCAATCATGACTTTGTACCATGTCATGGCACAGGAGAAAATGAAAGAAAAGGAAAAGAGGGGGTTCAGCTATGCCTACTGCCTACTGTTCTAAATGTGGTTCATATCCTCCAGTCTAATGGAAGATCTACTCTAAAGGAGAGTATGAACATGCTTCAGATATTCAGGTTACAAACATGTCTGCCATTTATAGCAGAGCAAGTAAAGAAAGAAAAGCAAAAACTCTTACAAGATAGTGATACAATCACCAGCCACACAAATAGTACATTCCAGTATAATGTTTCAATAAAACTGATGTTATCATTGCATTATATAATGGGAAGGAAATTGAAATAGAATGTTTCATAAAAAAGAATGGTAGATATTGCAACCATTGTGTGTAACATAGAACTCAAAACTTAAGGAGACAGTTGAAAACAGAACTAAATTTTATAAAGTCAGGAATTTTTTCCAGAATTAAAACCATGTAAAATTGAAAAAGCCACAGCAACTGTCTCCTTTCCCACAGCTACAATATCTTTAATGATATTGACAATTTCAATGTAAGAAAAGTCTTCCACCAAAAAAAAAACCTATGTATTTTTCAAATTAGAGGGAGTAAACATGAAATCTATCAGAGAGACTTTAAGGTAATGTTACAGAGAAGCTTCTTTGTAACCCTATACAGGAAACACAGAAGTGGAAAGGGAAATAAAGCAAAGGAAAAGGAACGGAAGGGGAGAGGAGGGAAGGGGAGGGGAATGAAGGAGAAGGAAAGGGGAAAGGAGAGGGAGGGAAGGGGAAGGAAGGGGAGGGGAGGAAAGAGGAGGGATGGGGAGGGGAGGGGAAAGAAGGAGAGGAGAGGAGAGGAAAGGAGAGGAGAGGAGAGGAGAGGGGAGGAAAAGGAAAGGGGGAGGGAAGGGGAGAGGAGGGAAGGGGAAGGGAGGAGAGGAGAGGAAAAGAGAGGAGAGAAGAGGGAAGGGGAGGCCTCCAATAGATTTGAGGCCATCAATCACATAAGTATAACACCCCAAGCCCATCCATGGGTAGATGATGTGACCTGTGGCCAAGAAGCCTCAAGACAGATCTCCTTTTAATGAGGTACCTAAAGGTCTAAAGGCTTAACCAATAAACTTTCCTTCTGAGACCCTCCTCCCTGCAAGAAGTATTTAACCTCAGGAATGCCCTTAGAAGTGGGGTATGGTTTTACTCATCCACTATCTGTCATGACAATAAATGCCTTAAAACCATGGACTTCCTCTTTTCACCAGGATCTGCCATGGGGAACCATGGAGGCCTTTGGCCATAGATCTGCCATTTAATTTCCCACAGAAGGTCTCTCTGTACCCCAAGCCATGGTCACCAAGCAAAGCCCAAGATTGATGACAAGCCAAAGACTTTCCCCAACAGGACCAGCAGGAGCTGTCCCTCTTTTTCTCCCTTAGCCCCAGGCTAGATCCAGCCCACAGGCCCCCACTCTGTTCTAAGCTCTTCTGCAACATCCAGTAGCACCTGGGTATCCAAAAGCCTAAGAACCAGATGGCCCCGGCCTCCTTGCAGGCCTAGGGAACACACCCCCTACCTACCAGCCAACTGTGGCTGTCCCGCATCTAAGACTATGTTCCCCAACCCTGGAGCAGTGTCTCTGGTGCTGCTCTTCCGCTCTTCACCTGCCCCACACAGCATGGGGAACTTCCTGCTGTGTTGTAGTCACTGAGCAGCAGAGCCCTCTGGCAGGGCAGAAATGAGACTCTATTAACCCTACAACATAGCATTAGTAATAATGTCAGGGTTTGGTGCCTGCCCATGGGATGGAATAAAAGTTGGCCAGTCACCTGAAGACCTTTCCTTCAATCTCTGCTCCACCCCCCTTCCCTGCTTGTAGACAGGAGAAATTTTTGGTTGAAAGTTTTGTGGATGGAGTGGTGCCCCTATAAATCCATTGGGCTTCCAGCCTGGCTAGAGGAGGTGGGCAATGTTATCCCCATTGATTCTTGAGTGCTTTCCTTATCCTAGGTCTCTGTCTCATCCTGGAGATGCCCCCTACCTCCTCAACCACATCAATTGCAGATTTTCATTCATTCTCAAGTCCATCTGGTTACCCTCCTGTCCATCCCCACACATAATTCTTACAATCCCCTCTCCCACTCAGTTCCCTTCCTCCATCTGCTCTTATGACTATTTTATTTCCCCTTCTAAGTGAGATTCAAACATCCTCTCTTGTGCCTTCCTTCTTGTTTAGCGTCTATGGGTCTGTCGAGTGTAGCATGGGTGTCCTGTATTTTATGGCTAATATCCACTTATAAGTGAATACATATCATGCATGTCCCTTTGGGTCTGAGTTACCTCACTCAAGATGATATTCTCAAGACCCCATCCATATACCTGCAAAATTAATAAAGTCTTTGTTTTTAATAGTTGGGTAGTATTATATGGTGTAGATGTACCACAATTTTTTCATCCGTTCTTCAGGTAAAGAACATGTAGGCAGTTTCCAGTTTCTGACTATTATGAATAGAACTGCTATGAACATAATTGAGCAAATGTTTTTGTAGGATGATGGAGCATCCTTTGAGTATATGCCCAGGAGTGGTATATGGCTCTTGATGTAGAACTATTCCTAGTGATCTGAGAAAATGCCAAATTGATTTCAAAGGGGGTTATACAAGTTTGCACTCCCACATGCAATAGTGGAATGTTCCCCTTATGCCACATCCTCACCAGCATGCATTATCTCTTTAGTTTTTGATGTTGGCCACTCTGATGGGTGTAAGATGGAACCTCAGAGTTGTTTTCATTTATATTTCCCTGATGAATAGTGATTTGAACATTTCTTTAAGTGTTTCTTGGCCAGTCAAGATTCCTCTGTTGAGAATTCTGTTTAGCTCTGTACCCTGTTTTATTTTTTGTTTGTTTGTTTTGGTGATTATTTGTCTGTTTGTTTGGGGGGTTATTTATTTTTTATTATCTTTAATTTTTTATAGTCAAGTCATTATTCCCCTCATGTTCTGCCCTCTGGCAGTTCCTTATCTCATTCTTCCTTCCCCATCTCCAAAAGGATGTCCCCACTCCCCCATACTCACCCCACCATGCCTCTCAACTTCTTGGGGTTTCAAGTCTCTCAAGGGTTTGGTACATCTTCTCTCACTGAGGCCAGACCAGGCAGTACTCTGCTGTATATGTGTCACGTACCCTGTTTTTTTAATTGGGTTATTTGGGTTATGGGTGTCTAACTTCTTGAGTTCTTGGTAAATTTTAGATATTAGCTGTCTATCAGATGTAGAGTTGGTGAAGATCCTTTCCAAGTCTGTAGGCTGTCTTTGTGTCTTCTTGACAGTGTTGTTTTCCTTATAGTCACTTTTCCGTTTCATGAGGTCCTATTTATCAATTGTTCTTAGAGCCAGAGCCATTGGAAATTGTCTCCTGTACCAAAGTGTTCAAGGCTATTTCACACTTTGTTTTCTATGAGATTTAGTGTATCTTGTTTTCTGTTGAGATCCTTGATACACTTGGACTTGAGTTTTGTGCACACTGATAAATATGGATCTATTTGGATTCTTCTACATGTAGACATCCAGTTAGATCAACACCATTAGTTGAAGATTCTTTCTTTTTTCAATTGTATCGTTTTGGCTTATCAAAAATTAAGTGTCCATATGTAGGGCAGTGGACTCTGCCAGGAAACTTGGTAAAGTTGATTGGGTTCAGAGACTTTAACACCCATGTGAAGATGGTAGGAATTCCCTACCAGCTTCTTGGCCTGTAATGCATGACCACACTCCCCACAAAGGGATGTGACTAGTGGTCACATATCCCAGAACAGAGTTCTCCATGCTAATGAGAGTTTATCCAATAAGTTTTCCTACCTGTACATTGCTTCCTACAGAATCTACTTAATCTCTGGTCCACCATGAGGAAGTGGTATGTACCCATTTTCTACAATGAACAGTCAATAAATGGTATGGATTAGAATGGACTATCTCTCTCATCAACCACCATGAGAAACATGGAGGAAGCCTTTATCTACAGAGCCGTGCTGCATAAGTTTCCTGCAGAAGGCCCCTCTGAGCCACCACTGAGCTAAGCCAGAGTTCCTCATTCCCTGAATGCAGGCTTGTAGCTCTCAGCCTGAATGCCTCCTCCATCCCTGACTTCTCCAGAAGTATCTGGATGTCTGGGAGTCAGGAAACCCCAGCTTTGGCCTGAACTTGTCTCATTTCTCATCTAGGCTGCATTTTTCCACCCCCAGAGTGGGTACATCTATGCTTCTCACAAGCCCTACACCTGATGGCAGGATGGTGGCATAGGGTAAAATGTAGTCTATCATCTCCCGTTCTGCCTGTGTTCCCATACATACCCCAGCATCAAGGTGTAACATGGGACCATATCCATAGATTTATTTCTGGTCTTCAATTCAATTCCATTAATTTTCATGTCTGTTTCTGTACCAATATGATACAGTTTTTATCACTTTTGTTCTGTAGCACAACTTGAGACCAGGGATGGTGATTCTTCCAGAAGTTCTTTTATTGTTCAGGATGCACACAACCCTGCATAAACTTGATCTGATAGGGTGTGGGGAGTACAAAGGAGGACCCCACCCTCTCAGAAAATAAGGGGAACAGGCATGGGAGAGACATTTGGTAAGGGCAGACTAAGAAGGAGCACCATTTGGGATGTAAATAAGTAAATGAATAAACCCTCTGTCAACTATATAATTGATAAAATGTTTTCTCAGTCTGTAAAATGCTTCTAGACTCAAATGATAGTATTTTTTGCTCTAAGGAAGCTTTCTACCTTCATGTGGTCCTAAGAGCACTAAGAGCACACCTATTTGTTAATTGTTGGTCTACTCTCTGCCCTATTGGGGACCTGTTCAGAGAGTCTATACTTGTATTTTCTATTTTTCTCCTCTATCAAACTCAGGGAATTAGGTCTTATTTTTTTTATTTTCTATATTCTTTGTTTACATTCCAAAGGCTTTCCCCTTTCCCAGTTTCCCCCTCACCATATGTCCCATAAGTCCTCTTCTCCCCTACCCCACCCCCACCTATTCCCCAATCACCCCACCACCACCACCATTTCTCTGTTCTGGTACTCTCCTACAGAACAGTAGTTGAGTAGCTAGTTTCATTATTATACATAAAGCTATCCAATATTATCATCAATGTTTGTTGAAGATGCTGCATTTTCTCCAGCGTGTATTTTTGGCCATTTTCTCAAAACAAGGTTAGGTATAGTTGGGTGGATTCATATCCAGCTTCTCAGTTCTATCAATGTGTCTATTTTTATGCTAAACCATGCTGGTTTTACTACTATAGTTCTGTAGTATAACAAATTATAAATCATTATAACTCCTCAGTTTTTTAATTTTTCAGGATTATTTTGGATATCCTGTGTCATTAGTAATTCCATTTGAAATTGAATCCTCAGCATCTTAAAGTTTTTGTTACACAAATACTGTTTTTCTTGGTGAGATTTATTCCAAGGTATTTTTAGGCTATTTTAATGATGATTTTTCTGGTTTCCTATTTGGTAAGTAAGAAAGCTACTGATTTTCATATCCTGGTGATTGATGGATGGTGGTGTCTAGGTGATGAGCTATAGGATTTTTTCTGGTGATGTCTTTAGGGTGTTTTTATGTATAGAATCATATCTGTGAATAAAGATTCTTTGACTTCTATTTGTGTGTGTAATTTTAATTTAGTCGTCTCTCATACAACACATCTTCTCTCATACAATACATCCCCACCATAGCTTCTCTATTCTCCACTCTTCCCATTTCTCCAACGCTTCCTCTTTCCCCCTAGATTCACTCCCCACTTTCCATCTTCTCTACCAGAAAAGAACAGGCCTCACAAGGAAATCAACCAAATAGGGAACAACAAGATACAGTAAGGCCAGGTATACACCCTCACATCAAGGCTGGGTGAGGCAATCCAATAGGAAGAAAAGGTTCCCAAGAGTGGGCAAAAGAGCCTGAGAGCCTCAATCCCACTGTCAGAAGTCCCTCCAAACACCAAATCAACAACCATAACATAGATGAAGGGAATGCATATCAGACCCATGCAGGCTCTGTGATTGCCTCATGAGTCTCTGTGAGCCCCCATGAACCCTGTATAGTTGGTTCTGTAAGCTCTGCTCTTTCTTTTTTTAAGTCTTTGAACCAAAAAAAGCACAAGACGAGATGGTTTTAGAGCAGAATTCTATCAGACCTTCAAAGAAGACCTAACACCAATACTCTTCAAATTATTCCACAAAATAGAAACAGAAGGAACACTACCCAACTCATTCTATGAAGCAACAATTACACTGATACCAAAACAACACAAAGATCCAACAAAGAAGGAGAACTACAGGCTACTTCCCCTTATGAATATTGATGCAAAAATATTCAATAAAATTCTTGCCAATCAAATCCAAAAACACATCAAAATGATCATTTACCATGATCAAGTAGGCTTCATCCCAGGGATGCAGGGATGGCTCAATATATGGAAATCCATCAATGCAATCCACTACATAAACAAACTCAAAGAAAAAAAACAACATGTTCATTTCATTAGATGCTGAAAAAGTATTTGACAAAATTCAACATCCTTTGATGCTAAAAGTCTTGGAAAGAACAGGAATTCAAGGCTCATCCCTAAACATAGTAAAATCAACAAACAGCAAACTGGTAGCCAACATTAAACTAAATGGAGAGAAGCAATCCCACAAAAATCAGGGTCTAGACAAGGCTTCTCTCTCTCTCTCTCTCTCTCTCTCTCTCTCTCTCTCTCTCTCTCTCTCCATATCTTTTCAATATAGTACTTGAAGTTCTAGCTAGAGCAATTAGCCAACATAAGGAAGTCAAAGGGATACAAATTGGAAAGGAAGAAGAAAAGTATCACTATTTGTATATGATACAATAGTATACTTATGTGACCCAAAAAACTCCACCAGAGAACTCCTACAGCTGATAAATAACTTCAGCAAAATGGCTGGTTATAAAATCAACTCAAGCAAATCAGTAGCCTTCCTGTACTCAAAGGGTAAGCAGGTTGAGAAAGAAATTAGGGAAATGACACCCTTCACAATAGCCACAAACAATATAAAGTATCTTGGTGTGACTCTAACCAAACAAGTGAAAGATCTGTATGATAAGAAATTCAGGTCTCTGAAGAAGGAAATCAAGCTATACTACAGAGCAATAGTGATTAAAAAACTGCATGATATTGGTACAGCAACAGGCAGGTAGATCAATGGAATAGAATTGAAGACCCAGAAATGAACCTACACACCTATGGTCAGTTGATCTTTGACAAAGGAGCTGAAACCATCCAGTGGAAAAAAGACAGCCTTTTCAACAAATGGTGCTGGGTCAGCTCTGCTCTTTCAATGTCTTTAATACCTCATATCATTGCTCTAAGACTTCAAGCTCTATATTGAATAGGGATAGAAGGAGTTAATATTATTGCCTTGTTCATTATTTTAGTGGAAACTCTTTGAGTTTTTCTTAGTTTGTCAATATGTTGGGCATTGTACATGTTTTATTATGTTGAGATCTGTCCTATGTTGAGATTTATGCCTAGCATTTCCAGGACTTTTATCATGAAGGGATATTGCATTTGCCAAAGGTCTTTCCTTCATCTAATGAGAGGATCATGTAGTTTTGTCTTTGAAAATATTTATGTGATTGCCTACATTGATTGATTTACATATTTTAAACTATCCATGTGCTCTTAAATTCAGTTTCCAAGTATTTTATTGAGAGAATTTTCATATATATGTTCACCAGAAAAATTGGCCTATGACTTTCTTTTTTATTATAGCATTGCTTGGTTTTGATTTCAGTGAAATTCTTGCTTTGTAAAGACAATTAGGAAGTATCCATTTCCTATCTAATTTATGAATCTACCAAGAAAATACAAAACCATAAGGCTGTAAGTAGGAGTCATGTTTAGGCTATCACAGGGAGGCCGTCCTCAAGGCCAACAACACTCACTGCTGCTTGCACTCGGCTGGGTTTTGATCCTTCTTTGGGTCATAGTCTGGATAGTTTTCCTCATCTCCTTCTTCTTCCCCTTCCTCATTAGCTTCTTCACCTTCTTCATCATAATCATCATCATCGTCCTCAATAGCTTCTCCAGTGAAGTACAACATTTAATCTGGGGATTATATGTTCATGTAAAAAGTGACCAATTTCAAAGTCTGCAGCCAGTATCGCCTCAGCATCGTCATCCAGATCTCCATTCTCAGGGACTTCAGGAGGAGCAAAAAAATTAAAGAAAGAATCATTGGAAAATGTTTTAGTCACAATGCGAACTGTCCCACCTCCCTTGTGTTTCTGCTTCTTCTTAATTGTTTTCAAAGTAACATTCTTTCCTTTTTTCCAATCTATCTGGCACCCTGTACAACCCATAATTTCTGGTCCATCAAAAGAAAAGGGATCAGAATCATCTGGTTCTGACCTCTGACCTCTATCTAATTTATGAAATAATTTGAAGAGTATTGGTGTTAGTTCTTTAAAGGTTTGGTAAAATTCTACACTGAAGCGTTATAGTCCTGAGCTTTCTTAGCTGAGATTTTTTTTTAATTATTGCTTTTATCTCATTGAATGTTAGGAGTATGTTTAAATTATTTAGTCAATCTTGATTTAACTTGGGTAAGCCAAATTATCTACAAATTCTGGACCTTCTTTTAGAATTTTCAATTTAATAGAATGTATGCCTCTTTCATACATGTACTTATGATCCTCTGAATTTCCTCAGTGTTTATTATATTTCCTTTTACAACTCTGATGTTATTACTTTAGTTCTCACATTTTTTTCTTTTGCTTATATCTTAGAGTTTTTGTTGCCAATATGAAATGCCACAACCAAAGAACAAAGTGGGGAAGAAAGTGTTTATTCATCTTATACTTTCACATCACTACTCACCACTGAAAGAAGCCAGGTTAAGAACATGGGACCAGAAGCTGATGCAGAGGGAATGGAGGAGTGATGCTTACCAGCTTACTCTTCATGTCTTGCTCAGCCTGATGTCTTATAGAAACTAGGAATGGTACCACCAGCAATGACCTGGGTCCTCCCCCATGAATCCATGAATCACTAATTAAAGAAATGCCCTACAGCCAGATCTTATGAAGGCATTTTCTCCACTGAGTTTCTCTTCTTTCAGATAACTCTACTTTTTTCAAGTTGACATAAACTATCCATCACAGTTCGTTTCCCTAAAGGCTTGTTAATCTTGTTAATGTCCAAATCTGTTTCATTGATTATTTTTTGTTTTATTTTGTCAATTTCATCTTTGATTTTGATTATCTTTTCCATCTACTTTTTGGGGATATTGTTTGGTTTTGTTTTACCAAGGCCTTCAGGTACATCATTAAAATAGTACTATGAGATAGTTCAAATGTTTTAATACAGGTAATGAGTCTTTCTTTTGGGGCTGTCTTCACTGTTTTGCAGATTTTGATATGTATTGTTTTCACTTTTATTTAACTCTGGAAACTTTTAAATTTATTTTTGTTTCATCACTGACCCAATTTTCACTGTAGTGTGTTGTTTAGTTTATGATATTTGGTGTGCTTTCTGTAGTTTTTATTGCTGTTGATGTCAAGATGTATTTCTTTGTGATTAGATAGGATTTGGGACAGTATTTCAGTAATAGGCCCTTCTTTCTTTTGGTTTAAGTATATCATGGCATTAACACAGAAGCAGACATATAGATGGTATAGAATTTAGAACCCAGGCATAACTCCATGCATTAGTTACCTGATTTTTTCACAAAAAATGGGGGGAAAGGAAGAAAAAAGAAAATTAAAGGAAAGGAAAAGAAAAGAAAAGAAAAGAAAAGAGAGGAGAGGAGAGGAGAGGAGAGGAGAGGAGAGGAGAGGAGAGGAGAGGAGAGGAGAGGAAAGGAAAGGAAAGGAAAGGAAAGGAAAGGAAAGGAAAGGAAGGGAAAGGAAAGGAAAGGAAAGGAAGGGAAAGGAAAGGAAGGGAAAGGAAAGGAAAGGAGAAAAAGAAAAAAGACTGAAAAAAGACATCTTCAAATGGTGCTGGGAAATCTGGGTTTTGACATGAAGAAAAGTCATATTCAATCCTTATCATTCACTGTTCACAAACTTCAACTCCAAAAGGACCAACAACTTCAACATAAGCCTTGATGCTTCAAAACTGTTAAGGAAAGAAAAACAACATAGATCACATGCTTCAACCTACATGTACAGATAAGAACTTTCTGAATAAGGCTCTGGTAGCCGAAAAGTAAGACCAACAATCAATAGGGGGAATCTCATGAAAACAAAAGCACTTCTGAACAGTAAAGGGAGCTAAACTGAATAGACAATTCATAGAATGGGGGAAATTCTTTGCTAGCATTTTGTCAGACAGGAGATTGGTGTCCAGCAAACACAGAGATGTAAAAAAGCTAAACATTAATAAAATCAAAGGACCCACAGTCTCAATTAACTTGGATACCTGAGATCTCTCAGTCACTGGACCACCAACCCAACCCCATATACCAGCTGATATGTGAACCCCAACACATATACAGCAGAGGACTGTCAGGTCTGGGTTCAGTCAGAGAAAATGCACCTTACCCTCAAGAGACTGGAGGCCCCAGAGAGTGGAGAAGTCTGGTGGGGTGGAGATGGAAATAACCTCATGGAGAAGTGCTTGATGACAAGAACCTGATATGGCTGCTCCCTGAGAGGGTCTATCAGCACCTGACCAATACAGACGCAGATACTTACAGCCAACTATAGAATTGAGCTGGGGTACCCTAAGGGAAGAGCTAGCAGAAAGACTAAAAGAGCTGAAGGGGATTGCAACTCCATTAGAAGAACAGTATCAACTAACTGGACCATCCAGAGTTCCCAGGGACTAAACCACTATCCAAAGAGTATACATGGAGGGAGTCAGGACTCCAGATACATATGTAGCAGAGGATGGCCTTATCTGATATCAATGGAAGGGGAGGAAACTTGATGTCTCAGCATAGGGGGATGCTAGGGGATGAGGCCAGGGTTAGTTGAATGGGTAGAGGGGTACCCTCTAGAGGCTAAGGGAAGTGAGGAGGGGAGATGGGATGGGAGAGTCATGGAGGAGTAACTGGGAAGGGGATATCATTTGAAATGTAAATGAATAAAATGATTAATTAATAAGAAACATCCACCATGATCAAATAGTCTTTCTTACAAGAAGAGGAGTATGGTTTAATATATGAATATTCATCAGTGCAACCTGCCATATAAACAAAATAAAAAATAATCATGATCATCTCATTACATGCTGCAAAAGGCAATGACAAAATTCAAATTACCTTCATGTTAAAAGTCTTGGAGAGATCAAAGAAATTAGGTCCCTGCCTTGACATAATAAAAGCAGTTATACAGCAGCGTGATAGCCAACATCAAATTAAATGGAGGGAAACTTAAAGAAATTCCATTAAAATTAGTGAAAGGGTATGGGGGCACTCTATCTATTCAATATAGTACAGGAAAGTATAGCTAAAGCAATAAGACAAGAAAAGGAGATCAAGAAGATACAAATTGGAAAGGAAGAAGCCAAAATATTGCTATTCTCAGATGATATAATATATATGAGACCCAAAAGTCCTACCAAAGAACACCTGCAGCTGATAAACATCTTCAGCAATGTGGCTAAAACAAAATTAACCTAAAGAAAGTAATAGCCTTCTGTTGGGTGAAAAATAAGGGAGACAATTGCCACAAATAATATAAATATATTGGTGTAACTCTAACAAGGAAGTAAAATGCTATATGACAAGGATTTCAAGACTCTGAAGAAAAAAACTGGGGAAGATATGAAAACATAAAAAGATCTTCTCTGTTCATACAACATTAGGAATTTCATTTTTATTGAATATAATCTTCATTTACATTTCAAATGGTAAAACCTTTCCCAGTTTCCTCCCTCCCTGAAAACCCCCAACCCCTCCTACCGCCCTCTCCCTCTAAGTATATGCCCTTCCATCTGACCCACTCCCACCTCTCCCCACCCTCAATTTCCCTTTGTTGGGGCATCTATTGAGCCTTCACCGGACCAAGGACCACTCCTCCCACTGATGTCTGACAAGGCATTCCTCTGCCACATTTTTGTCTAGAACCATGTGTACCCCTTGGTTGATGGTTTAGTCCCTAGGAGTCCTGGGGCATCTGGGTGGCCAACATCATTGTTCTTCCCATGGAGCTATAAACCCCTTCAGCTCCTCCAGACCACCCTCCAACTTCTCCATTGGGGACCCATGCTCAGACCAATGGTTGGCTGCTAGCATCTGCCTCTGTGCAAGGCTCTGGCATTGCTGGTGGGATTGCAAGCTGGGAAAACCAATCTGGAAATAAGTTTGGCGATTCCTCAGAAAATTAGACATAATACTACCTGAGGACACAGCTATATCACTCCTAGACATGTACCCAGAAGATGCTCCTACATGTAATAAGGACACATGCTCCACTTTATATATAGCTGCCTTATTTATAATAGCCAGAAGCTGGAAAAATGCAGATGACCTTCAACAGAGGAAAGGATTCAGAAAAAAAAAAATATATATATATATATATATATACACACACACACACAATGGAGTACTATTCAGCTATTAAAAACAATGAATTCATGAAATTCTTAGGCAAATGGATGGAACTAGAAAGTGTCATCCTGAGTGAAGTAACCCAATCACAAAAGAACGCATGTGCTATGCATTCACTGATAAGTGCATGTTAGCCTAAAAGCTCAAAATAAACAAGTTACAATTCACAGAGCACATGAAGCTCAGTAGAAGGAATTTCATAGTTAAAATGACCATATTACTAAAGCAATCTATTGAAAATGTCCCAAACACACTATTACTTCCTTCTGTTAAGTATGACTAGGACTATTATGTGCCAAAAGTGTTCATTTGTGTCTCATCTTACAAGAGTCAATGGTCATATAAATATGCATGTTCCTCATAAAATACTTTATTTTTCTATTAAAACACAAACCTATGAAATGCCCAACACAGAAACAATTTAAGGAGTACAATGCTTTGAACTAGACTACATCCATCATAAATATATATCCCAGAGAGTGGGACATTAAAGGACACTAGAATTCCCCAGACCCTGAACTGTTAGGAAGTTGGGACAGAGTCAGTCACCTTTGGGAAGTGAGAAATATCAATAACACCATTATGTTGAGCCATTTGGTTTCACAAATTTTCAAATGAGTCTTTCCTGGGTTGAAGCATTGATATTTGATTTCTCACATAAAAATCTGTATGAGATGTCCTGAGAAATCATTCAGGTTAAAGAAAAAATGGTTTTTTCTTTACAGATGCCTGTTCCTCGTGTAGAGAAGACACTTGTACTCATATGAACAAGGAACCTTTTAAGGGGCCTTGTTTTATCTGAAAACAGGACAGGTCTGTAAGGACTCCAGAAACAGGAACAACTCAGCTAAGGACTGGGCAAAGAGACAATGTCACATATCACTGTCACTTGACTTTGGATTGGATGACTCTGGCCAAGAACACTGAGATATAAATACACACATAAAGACACATGCCTGGACTTATTGTACTCCACAAAATGAGTTTTGTCCTTGGCTTCTGCCCCAGATCACTGAATGAAGGAAAATGTCATAATTCTGACATTAAATAAAGCATTCATGGGTCATTAAGAATGGGTTTATATCCCTGGATCACATGTACATTTTTTTATGCTGGAACTAATGTTGGCTTTCTTCTCATGGTTTTATTCAAAGAAAATGCATGGAGATGAAGAAATCAGACACATAGTAGAAAACCCAGTTTATCTTAGCTATAGACAAAATGGAGAAAATAGAAAGACAAAATAGAAAATAATGAGTACAACTAAAAGATGAGTTTTAATTGGCTCTAAAGAAATAGATTGATTATAAAAGATGATCTCATGTTAAATTAATCATGAACTGTTATTTGCTGTTTGGATGAATTGTGACATTATTTCCATCATTCAACTCAAGGGTAATTTGCCAAGATCAAAGGTAATTTATGAGATGACAGGAAAAAGACTGTGTATACTTGCACCTGGCTAGTGTCCTTCAAGTCAGAATCAAACAAAGGACATCAAAATTAATATACAGACTGGCCATAGGTACATGTAGTTTTATGAAACAAATAATAGACAAAATAAAAGCACAGATTGAACACTATGAAACTGTATGATATCAATACCTAACTCTCAGTGATTCACAGGCCATGCAGAAAAAAATCAACAGAAACACATCAGCATTAAATGACCTCATATCACAAATGGACATAAAAAGAGGCCTAAAGAATATTCTGTTCCAACGTAAGACAATAAATTTATTCTCTGAACCCCATAGACTTTCCTTCAAATAAACCACATTTTACAAAATAAAGTAAGTCTTAACAAATACAAGAAAATTGGAAGGATTTCTTGGATTCTATTAATCACAGAGTATAAAGTGATAATGAAGGAGAGGGAAAACTATAGAACATACAACAACTTGTGACTTTTGAGCAGCACCTTACTGAATGATGGCTGGTCAGTGAAAAAATCAGGAGGAAACTTTTAAAATTTATAAAAATCTAATAAAACAAAATGACAGGATATTCAGACTTGTAAGATGCAATGAAAGTCACTGTGAGAGGGAAGTCTATCACTATAAATGTCCACCTTAAAAAATAGAGGGTTGGAGAGATGTCTTAGTAGTGAAGAGAAGAAGCATACTGCTCTTATGGAGGAGTTGTGTTTGGCCCCAGTGCACACTTGGAGTGGCTCACAAGTGCCTGTAACTCCAGCCCCAAGGGATCTGATGCCTCTACTGGCCTGTATGGCACTGTACTCAGGTGAACATCCTTTCACATATACATAAGTTTTTGAAAAGTAAAATTAAAAATTATTAAAGAGATATGCACCCTCACATACTAGAAAAAGAGCACCTCATACCTCAAATAAATTAGAAAACACAATAAAGATTGAGGCATACATTATTAAACTGTAAACAGAAAACACAAGAAGTCAACAGAGAAGGGAGTTAGTATTTCGAAAAGAAAAGGAAGATTTATAAACATTTATCCAAAACAACAAAAAGAAAGAGATGACCCAATTATTAAAACTGAAAATGCAGAGAGCATACATGAAATGGACCAAGATCCTCACACATATATAACAGCTGTGCAGCTTGGCTTAGTGTGGGACTCCTAACATCATGAGCAGGAGCTATAGCTGAGCCTGTTGTCTGCCTTTGGATCCCTGTCCTCTAACTGGGCTGCCTTGCCTAGCCAAGGGGAAGATGGCATAGTCCTACTGCAACTTGATATGCCACGTTAGGTTGATATTCATGTGAAGCCTCCCTTTGTCTGAGACTTTTCTGAAGACAGAAAGAATGCATGGAGGTGAAGTTAGAGAGAGGGCCTGGGAGAATAGGAGGGAGAAGAAGCTACAATTGAGATGTAAAGATAATTAATTAAATTGTTAATTAAAATAAAAATGGAACACATTTCAAAAGACAATGAGATTCAGATAATCACGGGAGCACACTTTGAAGTTTAATATTCCCATAAGTAGGACATAGTAAAAAGCATAGATAAATTTCTAAATACATATCCTCCAAGATTTCAAACAAGAGACTCTGAATGGTTTAAATCCATGCATAACAAACAATGACAATGAGGCAGTACTGAAGATTCTAACTAAAGAAAATGCAGCCCAGATAGAGACCATGCTGAACTCCACTACATTATTAAATAGAACCAGCACCAATGTTCCTCATTCTGTTCTACTAGGAAGAGAAAAACTACTACCAAAGTAATATCACAAAACTATCATGGTGTTTGGTATCATACTGATACAAAATTTGGGTAACTACACCACAAAACACACTTATATTCCAATCTCCCTGATAAATGCACATACAAGAATTTGCAATATGATTCCCACAAACTGAATTGAATAATATGTCAAACATATCATTCACCATTTAATGATGACTTCATTCCAGGTAAACATGGAATATTTAACATTCTCAAGTCAGTAAATATAATACAGCATATAAGTAAATCACATTATCATCTCAGTAGATATAAAAAATGGTTGGTTTAATCAAAATCCAACACTCATCTGTAATAAACAAAGCCAACAACTGAAGATTCTGGGAAGAGAAGAAACAGATATTAGCATTGAAAGGCTTATATGTGACAGACATAGAGCCAACATTGTATTAAATGGAGAAAAGCTAAAAAAAAATATCCATTAAAATCAGGAACAAGAGTGTCTATATTCTCTACTCTTGCAGAATACTCCACTTGAAGTCTCAGATATAGCAATAAGGCAATAAGTAAATATAAATAGACAGGAAAGGAAAAAACCAAAATATTCTTATTTGCAGAAGATAGGATTTTATACATCAAGGAACCATAAATACTCCACCAGAAGACTTTTAAAACTGAAAACACTTTGACCAGCATAGCAAAAAATCACATCCACATGCAAAAAGAAATATCCTTTCATTATAATAATAAAAAACATGATAAAAATGAAATTAGGAAAATAATCTCACACTCAATATATTTAAAGTAGCTAGGAATAAACCTCAGTGAGGAAGCTACCAAACCTCTACAATGAACCATTCAAACCCTAAATAAGGAGTTTGAAGAACACACTTAATAGTGGAAAGATGCCTCATGCTTATGGACCAGTAGAATTAATATATTGAAATTGTGTATCAGAGTGAGTTATTGCCTCAGTGAAGTATCCATAAAAATAGCAATGACTTATTGAAATAAGTGGGTAAATATCCTAAACTTCACAATCCCATTTAAATCTGTGGTTCTGGGAACCAGACAACAAAGAAAAATACATACACAAAGCAAGAACTCCATGACTAAGTTACAGCTCCAGCCCTTCATTTTCCTATGCAGTGTTTATGTGTAGCCCAGGCTAGCCTTGAGCAGATGATCTTTGTGCCTCTACCTCATATGGGCTGGCTCATAGATTTAGTTACCATGCCCCCCACCCACCCCCGCTCTGTTAAAGTAGGCTGCAGGCTTTTTGTTGGTTTTTTGGGGTTTTTTTTTTTTTGGTTTTTTGTTTTTTTGTTTTTTTGTTTTGGTGCTGGAGATTGAACCTACAGCCTCAGAAATGATAGGCAATCACTCCTTCCCTTCACTTGGATATGTTCCCCAGACCCTGTTACTCTCCTGGGGCAGTCGGATGCCTGGTTTTGAATTCTGAAGTGTTGTGTGAACATTTCAAAATCAGAATGTATTCATCCATTGAAAGTAAGGAGGAATTGATTAAGTGCTGAAGAGGAATCTGGCAGATACTAAGTAGGATTTTCTACAAGTCACTTGGCCTTGCAGCCTCAGTTGCCACTCTGCAAAGGAAATTGATGATATTGTCCTCTTTATAACACTCAGGTAAGGAATAAATGCATAAACCCAAGCAGAGGAAAAATAGAGCACCTGGCAGCATAACCTGTTTAAACTAGCATATGTGACTTAAAGGCAAAGCAAAGTAAGTGAAGCAAAATTAATCTATTACTCAGAGGAGAAGGTCAAACTCAATCTTATCTGTCAATAAGGAGTATTTGTTTATTCTAAGTGTTCAGAAAGTGTGCTTAAATTTGACTCTAGTTTTGATGGCTTTTCTCTACCTACAACTAAGTTAGTTACCCTTCATTACTTTGATTTTCATGGGTATGATGAAGTGACTATTCTGGTGGTAGAATTCTTAAGTGACTATTGGAAGTATAATGCGTGTGACTGGTAGATTGGGACAGATATTAATCATCCCTAAGATCCCTAAAATGGCGCTACATTCTTTAGGGGGTGTTCTGAAGACATATGTTGAGGGAAAATCCCAGGCATTCTTTTGCCCTTGTTTTTCCAAACTGTTGAACATGCACATGATCTATAAGAACTTTGTGAAGAATCACCACAAGATTTTAGTGTCCACACAAAATGATAAGTGTGTGGGTATGTATGTATGTATGTATGTATGTGTGTGTGTGTGTGTGTATGTACAGTTTTTAATTCCATCCCCCTTTGTAATCATTCTCACTATAAATTACCAAAGCCAGAGGTATATCTATCCTGAAATAAACGTTTACCACTTTTAAACATTTTATGATTATCAACTGATACTAATTATGTACCTTTGTAGTGTGTGCTCCCATATCTTTGGATACATGCTTAGAAGTAAGATCTTAAACCATAGTCATCACTTTTCATATCTGTCAGGTTTAATAAAATATCTGACAGAACTAATTTATGTAAATGAATTAATAATCTTAACTCGAAGTTCCCAGTGAACTTTTGAGTTCATCGAGATGGGAGAGGATTGGGTGGGCAAGCAATTACATCACAGCAGGGCAGCAAGTAGACAAGTAGCAAAGCTGAGTCTCTATTTTTCTCTTTTATTCTGCCCAGGACCTCAGTCTAAAGGAAGGTGCCACTGACCTTTAAGGCAAGTCTTCTACAACTTGATCTAATCAGTCATCTAATGGTTGGATTATTCATTGTCCTTGCAAGGAGAGAAACTCAGCAAGAGACAAGACCTGAAGTAACTTGTTTATACAACAGAATCTATAGGGCACAGGTCATGAAAAGTCAATTATTATGTATTCAACTATTCTTGACAGATAGCTGGATGGATAGGTGGGTGAGAACTTTGCCTGCCCACCACAGCTTCTTCTATTATTTTTTGTTTGACCATATGATATATGCTTTGCCCAATATTGCAGCAGTGGTGCTGGTACTGAGGTTCCTAGGGCTCACAGTTGTAACTTCCTTCAAGTGATCATTCTGGTTGTTCAGGGAGCAGTTCCCTAAATTTCAGTTTACTTTTGGGGGTTTTCTGGGAGGAGGGAAAATGGGAAAGGGTATAACATTTGAAATTTAAATGAAGAATATATTCAATAAATAATTTTTAAAAGAATTGTATTACATGCTATTTATTACAGATTTGATTAATAGGAAATTATTTCAGACAAGATTCATATGGTCTATCCCAGGTAATTATGTAAAGTATCCTTCTGTCCATCATGCATATATTATTCAATGAGCATGTAATGAAGGACATCTTCTCTAGCATAAATCCAGGTTTATTGCTGTTTGACTTCTTCCTTTCAGATTTGTATCCCTTTGACCTCCTTATGTTGTCTAATTGCTCTAGCTAGAATCTCAATTCTGAATATCTATGCCCCCAAATGCAAGGGAATAGACATTCATAAAAGAAACGTTACTAAAGCTCAAAACACACACAATAATAGTGAGAAATTCCATGCTGAGTAGTCTGGCAACTAACACCACAGCCTGAGGTATCTAAGGAGATCTGCTGCACACAGGACAACCGAGCAACTGACCACCAGTTCGTCTACTACCCTGAAAACACCACAGCTTGAAGGCATCCTATGAGCTCTTCTATATACAGGGCATCTGGGCAATAGACACCACAATCTGAAGACCTCTGAGCAGCTCTGTGACATGAAGGGCAACTGAACTGAGAGTCTGAAAGCCTCCCTGGAGTTGTGCTGTTTACAGGGAAATAGAAATCACAGTCTGTAGGGCCCGTGGAGAAGATATTCACACAGGACAACAGTTTGACTGCTCCTCTAAAGGCCCAACAGTTTGAAGACCTGCCAGGAGATCTACTGCAGCCAGTGCAACAGATCAGCAGTTTCTCTGCCCCTCTGAAAAGCCCCCAGTTGGAAGGCCCAACAGATGGTCTGCTACAGCAGGGCCTCAGGCCTACTTGGAGAACCAAAGTAATCCAGGAAAAAAGAGGCTGACTGCAGACATAGTCACCCAGACAAGCAAACACCAGGGATAACCAGATAGTGAGAGGCAAGCGTGAGACCATAAACAACAGAAGCCAATATAGGTGGGCATCATCAGAACCCAATTCTCCCACCACAGCAAACCCTGAATACACTAACATACCTGAAAATCATGAAGCTGATCTAAAATCCTATCTCATGAGGATAATAGAGTCCTTTAAGGAGGATATAAATAATTCACTGCAAGAAATACAGGAAAACACAGGTAAACAGGGAGAAGCCCTTAAAGAAGAAACAAATAAATCCCTTAAAGAAATACAGGAAAACACCATCAAACCAGTGAAGGAATTCAATAAAGCAGTCCAAGACCTAAAAGTGGAAGTAGAAACAATAAAGCAAACGTAAATTGAGGCAAAAATGGAAATAGAAAACATAGGAAAGAGGTCAGGAATTACAGGTATAAGTATCACCAACAGAATACAAGAAATAGAAGAGAGAATATCAGGTGTAGAAGATACCTTAGACAAGATTGACACAACTGTAAAAGAAAATTCAAATCATAAAATCTAATAAGTGAAAGCATCCAGGAAATCCAGAACACAATAAAAACACCAAATCTAAGAATAATCAGAATAGAGAAGAACAAAGATTCCCAACTCATAGAACCTGAAAATGTCTTCAACGAAACCAAAGAAGAAAACTTCCCCAACCTAAAGAAATAGATAAACATAAAGGTATGAGAAGCCTATAGGACACCAAATAAATGGGACCAGAAGAGGAAATCCTCTCTTCACATAATAGTCAAAACACAAAATGCACAGAACAAAGAAAAGATATTAAAAGCTTCAGATGAAAAGTGCCAAGTAACAGACGAAGGCAGACCAATCAGAATTACACCAGACTTCTCAACAAAGATTATGAAAGTCAGCAGAGCCAGGTCAGAGGCCATGCAGAGTCTAAGAGAACACAAATTCCACCCCAGGATGCTATGCACAGCAAAACTCACAAACAACATAGATGGAGAAAACAAATTATTCCAGGACAAAACAAAATTCAAACTATTTACCAGTCTAAACTTACAGACAATCCTAGAAGGAAAACTCCAACACAGGAGAGGTATCTATACCAAAGAAAAGACAAAGTATTAAGCTTCTCACAACAATGCCAAAAGGAGAGAACCACAAGCACATATAGCCACCTACAAAAACAGACATATCAGGAACAAACAGTCATCTCTCTTTAATATCTCTAAACATTAATAGACTCAAATTACCCATAAAAAGACATAAGCTAAGGGACTGGACATACAAACATAATCCAGCTTTTTGCTACATGCAAGAAACATACCTCAATAAGAAAAGCTGACACTATCTCAGAGTAAAAGGATGGATAAAGGTCTTCCAAGCAAATGGTCCTAGGAAACCATTAGGAGTTGCCATCCTCATACCCAATAAAACAGACTTTCAACCAAAAGATATCAAACGTGATGAGGAAGGACACTTCATATTCATCAAAGGGAAAAATCCCACAGGAAAAAATCTCAATTCTGAATATCTATGCCCCAAATGCAAGGGCATAGACATTCATAAAAGAAACTTTACTAAAGCTCAAAACACACACAATAATAGTGGGAGACTTCAACATCCTACTTTCATCAGTGGACAGGTCATTGAAATAGAAACTAAACAGAAACAGTGAAACTGATAGAGGTTATGAACCAAATAGATTTAACAGATATCTACAAAACATTTCACCCTAAAACAAAAGAATACACCTTCTTCTCAGTACCTCATGGGTGCCATCTTCCTAAATTGACCATCTCAATAAAGAAGATTGAAATAATCCCTACAAATCCTGTTGGATCACTATGGCCTAAGGCTGGTATTCAATAAGCAAAAACAATAGAAAGCACACATACATGTGGAAACTGAACAATTCACTACTCAATGACAACTTAGTCAGAGAATAAAGAAAGAAAGTAATTTAAGACTTCCAGTAATTTAATGAAAATGTTGACACATCATAGCCAACTTAAGGGACACAATGAAAACAGTGCTAAGAGGAAAAAATCATAGCACTACATGCCCTGGTTAAAAAGTAAAACTGAGAAATCTTATGCTGCCAACTTGACAGCACACCTGAGAGCTCTGGGACAAAAAGAAGCAAACACACCAAAGAAGAGTAGAGGGCAAGAAATAGTAAAACTAATGGCTGAAATCAACTAAATAGAAATAAATAGAATAATAGAAAAAATCAACAAAATCAGAAGCTGGTTCTTTGAGAGAATTAACAAGATAGATAAACCCATGGGCAAACTAAGTAAAGAGCCCAGAGGCAGTATCCAAATTACCAAAATCAAAATGAAACAAAGGAAATCCAAAAAATCATCAGATCCTACTCTAAAAGCCTATACTCAACAAAAGTGGAAAATCTAGATGAAATGAACAATTTTCTAGATAGATACCAGGTACCAAAGTTAAATCAAGATCAGATAAATGATTTAAACAATTCCATAACCAATAAAGAAATAGAAGCAGTCATTAATGGTTTCCCAACCAAAACAAACAAACAAAAACCCAGGATCAGATGGGTTCAGTGCAGAGTTCTACCAGAAATTCAAGGAAATCTTAACACCAATACTATTAAAACTATTCCACAAAATAGAACAGAAGGAACACTACACAACTCATTTTATGAAGCCACATTTACTCTGATACCTAAACCACACAAAGACCCAACAAAGAAAGAGAACTTTAGACCAATTTCCCTTATGAATATTGAGGCAAAAATACTCAATAAAATTCTTGTCAACCGAATCCAAGAATACATCAAAACTATCATCCATAATGATCAAGTAGGCTTCATTTCAGGGATGCAGGGATGGTTCAATATATGGAAATCCATGAATGCAATCCACTATATGAACAAACTCAAAGAAAAACACCACATGACCATTTCATTAGACACTGAGAAAGCATTTGACAATATCCAACACCTCTTCATGATAAAAGTCTTGGAAAAATCATGAATTCAAGGCCCATAACTAAACATAGTAAAATCAATATACAGCAAACCAGGATCCAACATCAAACTAAATGGAGAGAAAGGTGAAGCAATGCCACTAAAATCAGGGACTAGAAAAAGCTGTCCACTCTCTCCCTACCTGTTCAATATAGTACTGGAAGTCCTAGCCAGAGCAATGAGACAACAAAAGGAGGTCAAAGGGATACAAATTGGGAAGGAAGAAGTCAAAGTATTACTATTTGCAGATGATATGATAGCATACTTAAGTGACCCCAACAATTCTACCAAAGAACTCCTAAGCCTGATAAACAATTTAAGCAAGTGGCTGGATATAAAATTAACACAAACAAATCAGCAGCCTTCCTATGCTGAAAGAGTTAAGAGGCTAAGAAAGAAATTAGGGAAATGACACCCTTCAAAATATTCACAAATAATATAAAATACCTTGGTATGACCCTAACCAAGTAAGTGAAAGGTCTGTATGACAAGGACTTCAAGTCTCTGAAGAATGAAATCAAAGAAGATCTCAGAAGAATGAAAGATCTCCCATGCTCATGGACTCCAGGGTTAATATACTAAAATTGGCCATCTTGCCTAAAGCAATCAACAGAATCAATGCAATCCTCATCAAAATTCCAACTCAATTCTTTGTAGAGTTAGAAAGAGTATTTTCCAAATTTATCTGGAGAAACACCAGGATAGTGAAAAATATGCTCAACAATAAGAGAACTTCTGGCAAAATCACCATCCATGGCATCAAGGTTTACTACAGAGCAATAGTGATAAAAACTGCATGGTATTGATACAGTGACAGGAAGTTAGGTAAATGGAATAGAATTGAAGACCTAGAAATGAACCCTTACATCTATGGTCACTTGACCTTTGACAAAGGAAAAATCATCCAGTGGAAGAGAGATAGCATTTTTAACAATTGGTGCTGGATCAACTGGCAGTCAATATGTAGAAGGATGCAAATTGATACATTCTTTTTTAATAGATAAATTCTTTATTTACATTTCATATGATTTCCCATTTCCTTGTTCCCCCCCTCCCCAAAAGTACCATAAGCCCTCTTCCCTCCCCCTGTTCCCCACTTAGCCCCCTCCTGATTCCCTGTCATGGTATTCTGCTACATTGCTGAATCGAGTCTTTCCAGGACCAGGGGTCTCTCCTTTCTTCTTGGGCATCACTTGATATGTGACAGTGTCTTGGGTATCCAAGCTTCTGGGCTCCTCTTTCTCCACAACCTTGCCAGCACCTGCTGTCTCCTGAGTATTTGATCTTAGCCATTCTGACTGGTGTGATTTAGAATCTCAGGGTTGTTTTGATTTGCATTTCCCTGATGACTAAGGATGTTGAACATTTCTTTAGGTGCTTCTCAGTCGTTTAATATTCCTCAGGTGAAAATTCTTTGTTTAGCTCTGTACTCCATTTTTATTAGGATTATTTGGCTCTCTGAAGTTTAACTTCTTGAGTTCTTTGTGTATCTTGGATATAAGCCTTCTGTCGGATGTAGGCTTGTAAAGATCTTTTACCAATTTGTTGGTTGCAGTTTTGAAGTTTTCACAGTGTCCTTTGCCTTACAGAATCTTTGTAATTTTATGAGGTCCTGTTTGTCAATTCTTGATCTTAGAGCATAAGCTATCAATGTTCTGTTCAGGAAAGTTTCCCCTGTGTCCATGTTCTCAAAGATCTTGCCCACTTTCTTTTCTATTAGTTTCAGTGTGTCTGGTGGAGGTCCTTGATCCACTCGGACTTGAGCTTAGTACAAGGAGATAAGAATGTATCGATTTGCATTCTTTTGCATGCTGACATCCAGTTGACCCAGGACTATTTGTTGTAAAGGCTATCTTTTTGCCATGGGATGATTTTAGCTCCTTTGTCAAAGATCAAGTGACCACAGGTATGTAGGTGTATTTCTGGCTCTTCAATTTTATTCCATTGATCTATCTGCCTGTCACTGTACCAATACCATGCAGTTTATAACACTATTGTTCTGTAGTACTTCTTGAAGATGGGTATACTGATTCCCTCAGAAGTTCTTTTACTGTTGAGAATAGTTTTGGCTAACCTGGGTTTGTTTTGTTTTTTTTTTTTTGTTATTCCAGATGAATCTGAGAATAGTTCTTTCTAACTTTATGAAGAATTAAGTTTGGATTTTGTTGGGTATTGCATTGAATCTCTAAATTGATCCATTCTTATCTCCCTGTACAAAGCTCAAGTCCAAACAAATCAAAGACCTCAACATAAAACCAAATGCACTGAATCTAATGGGAGAGAAAGTAAGGAAGAACCTGGAGTTCATTGGCACAGGAGAAAATTTCTTGAACAGAACACAGATGGCTTATGCTCTAAGATCAAGAATTGACAAATGGGACCTCATAAAACTGAAAAGCTTCTGTAAGGCAAAGGACACTCTTAATAGGACAAAATGACAACCAACAGATTGTGAAAAGGTCTTTTCCAATCCTACATCTGATAGAGTGCTAATATTCAATATATACAAAGTACTCAAGAAGTTAGACCCCAGAGAACCAGATAAACCTATTAAAATAGGGTACAGAGATAAACAAAGAATTCTCAACTGAGGAATACCAGATGTCTGAGAAATACCTAAAGAAGTGTCCAACATCATTAGTCATCATGGATATGCAAATCAAAACAACCCTGAGATTCCACCGCATGCCAGTCAGTGTGGCCAAGATCAAAAACAGGGGAAAGCAAACGCTGGAGAGTATGTGAAGAAAGAGGAACATTCTTCCATTGCTGGTGGGATTGCAGGCTGTTAAAACTACTCTGGAAATCAGTTTGGCAGTTCCTCAGAAAATTGGACATACCACTACCTGAGGACCCAGCTATACCACTCCTGGACATATATGAAGAAGATGCTCCACAATGTAATAAGGACACATAGTCTACTATATTCGTAGCAGCCTTATCTATAATACCTAGAAGCTGGAAAGAACCCAGATGTACCTCAACAGAGAAATGGATACAGAAAATGTGTTACATTTATACAATGGAGTACTACTCAGGTATTAAAGAAAATGAATTCATGAAACTCTTAGGCAAATGGAAGGAGATAGAAATTATTATCCTGAGTGAGGTAACATAATCACAAAATAACATACAAGCTATGAACTCACTGATAAGTGGATATTAACACAAAAGCTCCAAATACCCAATATATGACTCCCAGACCACAAGAAACTCAAGAAAAATAAAGATCAAAGTGGGGATATTTGATCTTTATTGGAAAATAGATCAAAATACCCATGCCTCACAGCCAAGCAATATAATGAGCATAGGGTCCACAATGAAGCAGCTAGAGAAAGGAACTAATGAGCTGAAGAGGTTTGCAGCCTTGCAGGAGGAACAATAATATGTACCAACAAGTACCATCAGAGCTCCTAGGGAGTAAACCACCCTAACCCTAACCCTAACCCTAACCCTAACCCTAACCCTAACCCTAACCCTAACCCTAACCCTAATTGTAACCAAACTGCAGTACTCAACTGAAGACAATGACTGCCTTCCTCCAGAATCTTCCAGTAGCAAATAGTTCAGGGTTGGGTATGGCTCAGTGAGTTTTCCCTGACTGATGCTAGGTCTAATTTTGTGCAGGCTTAGTTCAAGCAACTGTAGCTTATAAGGGATTATGGTTGTAGCAGATATGTTGTGTTCATAACAGCATTTCATAACCTTCCTCCTCATCATCCAGCTCTTATATGATCCCTGACTTCTTGTCTAACTCTTCCCTGAGTCTTAAAGGGGTTTATACAGATATCTTCTTTAGGGCTGAGCACTCAAACATTACTTACTCTCGGCATTTGAAAGGCCATGAATCTCTCTATTCACAAGGGTTCTGTGCAGAGAAACTTCTGTGATTACAGATAAGTATAATATTTGTCTGTATACATAAGAATAAATATTTACGGGGCAGTATGGCACTATGTAAATGCAGCTAAGCAACAGTAGTCTGTTCCTTTCTAGGGGAAAAGATTTCTTCAGCCATTGATGGGCTTTTGATTGTATTTACAATACTAAACATCATTTCCTTCTGTGGAACAAGCTTCAAATCCAACCCAAAGAGTGATTAGTTACCATCACAATTGTCATGCCACTGCTACATCAATGGGTGCATGTTGCTAACTGATTGCTTTTGTAGTTCATAGAGTTCACCACTTGGCAAGACTGTTGAGGTTTGAGTAGTATTGGTACTAGATCTTCCTAGGAACTTTGGTGAAATTCAGCAGTGAATATGTCTGACCCTAGCTTTTTCTTTGTAGGCAGACTTATAATTGTTAATTCAATGCTCTTGCTTGTTATGGGCCAATTTTATTGTATTTGTTATAATGACCAAACCATAATAGTTCTATGTTTATATCTTATTTGAACTTTTTCCCTAGTATCTTTTAATGGCCTTTTTTGTGCTTTATGTTTGGTGCTCTGATTATTTTGTGGCTGGTCTACATAGTGAATTATAAGCCAGGTCATAGCTACATAGAAAGACACTGTGTTTTTTGAAATACCCAAACTAAAAGTAATCTCTGTGAGGGTGATAATGTGCTAGTAGTAGGTTGCAATGTAACATTCTATACATATATCAATGTACATTTGTTCTTTTTTAACATAACCTTTCACATCCATTTTTTTCACCTTTTGGTCCCTGTCCTCACTCCAAATATTTTCACTTCTTATTTCTTGTTCTCAATATATGCATACATATTTATATACACATATGACTCACTCAAAATATACATTGTACAAATGTGAGTAAATGTGATATTGGTCTTTCTGGTTCTAATAGTTTTCACTCAATGTTCTGCTCTTTGTTCCATTCATTTCCATATAAATGAAATATTTTCAATCGTCTTTACATACAATTAAATCTCTATTATATATAAACATTCATATATATACATGTATAAACATTTTATTTCTACAGTCATGTGCTGATATAGTCATCTAAGCTGGCTTTATAACTTATCTATTGTGAATAATGCAACAAATACAGATATGCAAGTGCTTCTGCAGTAGTCCTACTCAGATTCCATGAGGTGTATTCCCCAAAGATAAATCTGAATCATGAGTAGCTCAGGTTTTGAGAAATCTTCATACAAATTCCATAAGGACTACTCCAAAAATTACACTTATATTTCAAGTATTTGCTCATTTTGTTTTACACATATAAGTATGTGACTGATGGCTTGGATCTATGTGTACAACATGCGTGCAGGATCTCAGAGAAGCTAGAAAATAACATCAGATCCCCTGGAACTAGAGTGACTGGGAGATACTCTATGGTGCATGGAACTGAACTTAGTACCTTTCCAAGAACAGTAAGGGTATTAAGCGCTGAGCCATCTCTCCAGCCACAGAAACTCAATTTTATTAATGGTTGTTCTATACTATGCAATATGACAGATTTTTTACATTCAGTATCTGTTATCCTGAAAAAAGCTCAACATGCTGTCATTCAAACCCCCATTTACCAATGTCTAAAAGAAATCTTAGAAAGGCATTATGATTCTCCCAAGACAGGTCCTGAGCAGATTTGAGATTCCAGAACTTTTTAATAATGAATCAAAATTGATAAGCCCCCTCCCAAACTGGAAGGGATTTACAAAGAAGGTTAACAAACAGAAAGTTTGCCTGGCAGAGTGAGTATGCCATAATGCACTGACTCCAACCACTGAAATCAACAGATGACAAACAAGGAATAAAGCAGCTTGAGGTTTGTAAGGAGAGAAAGGAGGACAGGAAAGAAGGTGAAGGAGGAAGAAAATGAGGGATGATATTAACAAGGCAAATAAGGTGAGAAAAGTAAGGATGAGGAGAAGGGAGGAAGAGAAGGGGAGAGACAAGACCATCATAAAATCACAACAGCAGATGATAAAACCAACCCACCATGCTGTGATCTGCACTGGACATTAGAATCACTTGCCAATGCATTGTTGTTGCCATTTGTCATTACAGTGATCCCCAGAGTCTCAAAAATCTGTTTCCTTGCTTTCTCCAATGTAATCAGTGTTCTTTGGCTCTTCTCCATTCTCTTATATTTCCTGGTGCAGTGCCATGTTAAACATACGACTTGCGTTCTTGTTTATTGGGTGAGACTAAGGTGGTTTCCTGAGCAATAAATAGAGAAACACTGAGGTGTCAACTCCAGAGAGTTTCCTGATCTCTGTCTTGGACAACAGACCAACCCATAGGGACTGCCTCAACATGAAGCTGGTGGTTCTATTCATGTTGGTCACCATCCCCATTTGCTGCTATGCCAGTGGTAAGTTCTGAAGAGGGAAGGGTGCTTTTAGACCACACATTCTTACTGTGTCTTCCAGGAAAAAATCATTGTACCTGAGCACTAGAATAAAGTGTCTTATATAATAATAGATCCATGGATAAAAAGTTCAGATAACATAATAAAAAGGGTTATCTCTATTGTGGGCTTGAATCCTGTATTGGATCTGCATGTTATGTGTCAATACCATACAAAATGCCCCACTATGAAAACTGTTCTTCTAAAAATCCACTGCAAGTCTCAGGTTTGATTATGAGATGTTTCAGCAGAAAGGGGTGATGATATAAATGTGCTCCCATAACAATGGGCCCAGATGGGTTTCCTAGAGGATGTATTCATGGGTCTCTCTCACTGGGAAAGGAAATAGGAAACTTCCCAATGGTGCTACTGCTTCTTAACTATAGCATGTAATACCAAGTTAAAAAGCTTGGACATTATGCGAAAGACATATAAGAGATTGCTTTGAATTCTTTAAGTGGTAGTTTAACTCCATATCTTTTGTGTTCATGCTAGTATGCTAGTAGGAAGAACAGCTTGCATTTTCTGGTAGTTTCTTCCAGTAATGAATAACATAAAGACCTCTCACATACATACACACACAAAAATGATCAGAGTGTAAAGAATAAATGACTTTTGAGGGCTCATCTCTAACTGGGAAATCTATCTTAAATCTTCCTCTTTGAGATGCAGGAAATACCATGGAATGGGGGGCAGGGGGATGTAAGAGCCAGAGGTCAGGGAGAACTGCTGCAAAACACTATCTTCTAGACATATCTGGGATATTGTACTGATGTGCTCAGAGGGGCAGTGTTTGTTTGCCCAGGACTTTCACAAGATCAAGCAGGTCAACATTCTAAATGTGGACAGAGTAGGAGTTGTGAGGACCTACTCCTGAGAAGCTTTTGGAAAGTGATTGACTGCTGAAGGAGGAAGGGTCAATTTTTTTTAGGGTTGTTGTTCATGATAGGTTTCCCATGTTCCAGTGGATGGCCTTATATCAGTGAAAAATAGGCAACACTAATTTTACTCAGCATATTATTTCTAAAAACAAAGGATAAGACATGAAGTTGTAAGAAAGATGTAAGGGAGATCTGAGAGGAACTGAAAGGGATCAGAGAGGAATGGATATGATTGGAAAACATAATGCATATGTGAAATAATTGAGGGCTATATAATTTTTAAAAAGCCCTTTGGGCAGCCATATGTTGAAATATCATAGGTAAAGCTTCCCTGTCATTTAAGAAGAAACTATCTCAGAGCAGATTTCTTGATCCTCTGGTCCATACAATATTTCTACGACTCTACTGTGATGTTCTCTGAGCCTTGGGTACAGGAGCTATGTTGCACCATTTGGGACTGGGCACAGTATGATCAGATGCTCTCTGCATTTCAACTAGTTATGGAAAACATAATGCATATGTGAAATAATTGAGGGCTATATAATTTTTAAAAAGCCCTTTGGGCAGCCATATGTTGAAATATCATAGGTAAAGCTTCCCTGTCATTTAAGAAGAAACTATCTCAGAGCAGATTTCTTGATCCTCTGGTCCATACAATATTTCTACGACTCTACTGTGATGTTCTCTGAGCCTTGGGTACAGGAGCTATGTTGCACCATTTGGGACTGGGCACAGTATGATCAGATGCTCTCTGCATTTCAACTAGTTATGACTTTCTTTAATAGTCTCTGTCTATTGAAAAATCTACAGGCATCTAAGGAATTCCAAGAGCAAGAGAAATAATATTTCCCAGGGATAAACTCCCTAATTGGTTATCAAATAACATGATGAGACCTGAAATCATATACATACAAGAAACACTAAATGGATGGATGATAGATAGATAGATAGATAGATAGATAGATAAATAGATAGATAGATAGAAAGGGATATTGAGGGGTTGGAGAGAGGAAAGGGAAAGGGGAGGTGATGTTATTATACTTTAACTTAAAAACACAAATTTAAAAATAAGTGTGGTCATCTGAGGAGTGGTGATACACATCTATAATCCCAGCACTCAGAAGCAGAGCAGGCAGATCTCTTAGTTCAAGGCTAGCCTGATCTACAGAGTGTTCTAGGACAGCCAAGGCTACACAGAGAACCGCTATCTCTTTAAAAAAAATGTGATCATTATAAATGGCCCTCATGCAGCATGCTTTGTAGAGTGTACATTGTTTTTATTACCTATTTTACTTGGTACAGGTTGAAAAGATGTAAAGGACTCAGTGAATTTTAAGTAAGATTAAAGACTCAGGACTAGAACTAATTCAAGTGAATTAAAGTTCTGAGCTCCTTCCCACTCCACTCCTAGTCTGAATACATGAGGTCACTTCAAGTACTAGGACTTCTGCTTATGTTGCTTTTTGATATAGATGCTAGAGTTAACAGAGTGACATTGATAATATTCTAGATGTGATATTTATAGGACATTTGGGCATATTTCATGATGTTCTCAAGATAGTAATGAAGGGTGTTTTCCATGCCTATCAAAACAGCCTGCTATCTCTTCAGTTTCCTTATTGGCAAAGGTTGTGTGAGGAGTGGCTTAGTTTCTCTGTATGATGTTAGGGGCAGATTTTGCTATTTTTTTCTCCAAGGCAGGGCTACTCTGTATATCCCTGGCTATCCTGAAACTCACTCTGTAGACCAGGCTGGCCTTGAACTCAGAAATCTTCCTGCCTCTTCCTCTGCCTCTGCCTCTGCCTCTGCCTCTGCCTCTGCCTCTGCCTCTGCCTCTGCCTCTGCCTCTGCCTCTGCCTCTGCCTCTGCCTCTGCCTCTGCCTCTGCCTCTGCCTCACAAGTGCTGGGATTAAAGGCATGTGCCACCTCTGACAGGCCTGAGTTTGTTATTTCTTTTTTATTAGTATTTATTTATTTATTTATTTATTTATTTATTTATTTTATTCCAAAAGGAGTTTGCTATTTCTAAGTAGAATCTCACAGCCTGCATCTTCTGTCCCAGATTTGGCAGTGCCCATCACCATTACTAATCTATGTTTCCACTTGTACTCAAAAACACGATTGTCATGATAGTTAAGTTCTAACGAGTTTAAACCTCTATCGATGAATATCATGTCTTTCCAGGTTCTGGCTGCAGTATTCTAGATGATATTATCTCCGGTGCAATTAACTCATCTGTGACTACGGATGGTTTTCTGGCTTTGGTTCGTCCATATGTACATGGAAGTTTTAGTGAAAACGCCATAACGCAATTAAAACAATGTTTTCTAGACCAGGACCAAGAGACTCTGGGAAAAGTTGATGTGATGATGGTAATTTTTAATTTGTTTTCTTTTGTAAATTATAACATCACCAATGTAAAGGCAGAAGGGGAGAACTAGAGTTATACAGTTGTTACCTGAGTTCCACATATTTGTGGGTATGCATGCACACCACACACAAATACATATACTATTATACATTCTAAAAACTACTAAGAGAAAAATAATTGCAAAAAAATGATTTTTAGCCAGTGACTTTTAAGGCACAACTCTAAATTTAAGCATCTCCTTGTTTTGATTCTCCAGAATGCAGTATACAACAGTGAAGATTGTCCACAGTCATCGTAAACCTCCACAAGACCTTTGGCTCACAGAACTCCAGAAACCTGGCAATGGTCATACAGTTGATACCACAAATCATAACTTTTCTTTCTTGATTATTTCTACTTATAAAGTGCAAGACAATTGTTGAAAGAAACCTCACATATATTTGTTTCCTTTTGATTAAATTAACTGCATACAATTCTCTGTTGTGTTATTTCATAAAAATAACCTAAATAGACTATGCTGTCTCACACTTGGAGTTTTACACACACACACACACACACACACACACACACACACACACACGTACATGCACAGACAGAGATAGCCATTAGGAAATGCCTGGGTATGGGAGTGAAGGAAAAGCACCTTCCTTAACCATCATGAGTCTCCCCTATAAAAAAATCATTCTATCAGCTCTCTTCCCATCACTTCTGTACACACTGCAGAGCCCTCCTGAGATCCCAGGGCTGGGAGGTTGGGAGGTTGGGTAACACACCTTCTACCACCACTATTTTCACATCCTCTCCTGCTAAACTCCCTCCCCCAACACATTGTTATTTTGATAACCCATGTGCACATGAGTACTGGGCCATGGAAAGAGATTTCTTCCTCCTCCTGCTCCCTGTATCATGTTAGGATACTTAACAATAGGAAATAAGGATGCCTGAATTTGAACAAAACAGTATATAACTAGGTAATCTCTTATTTTTAGGCTCCACCTCTGACATGTTCATGGTTTGGAAAAATATTGTATCTCATGAAATGCTAGGGGAGTCTGAATTAAACTATCTCTTATCAAATTAAGTAAATCCAAGCAAATCTTGAAGTTATAATGAATGGGTTTCTTCTCTGTTTTGTTTTGTTTCATTGTATTGTGCTGTAATTTTTTGCTGAAGATGAAATGAGTACAAATGAGTACTGAAAAAAGTTTCTGTGCAGTCTTCAACTGTGAGTTTTCATCAGGCCAACACAGACTCAAGTCAGTATCCTGTCCTGGCCTCCTGCTTCAGTCACTAGTTGGGACACTCTTTCTGCTATCTATCCTGTTTAAGGATATAGAAGGAATTGAAACAGAAAACCTACTGTCACCTCAGAAATCACAGAGTTGATCATCCCAGAAAAATGTGCCTGCAAGTATCACAGATATATTTCATATCCAGGCAATGACTGAAAAATGGAGCAGACCAAAACAATCACAACTTTGTGAAACAGACCTGTCATACTTGGGAAAGTGCTGGTAACAGCAAACAATGACAGGGACTGCCTGCAGTAGGACAGGATGGAGACATCTCAGAAGCCCACAGCAGCTCCTTGTAGAAAATAATGGTATTTGGGACCCTGAGAAGCAGGACACACATCCCTTCACTGGATCTACCATCTGAAATAAGGAACCGCCTGCGTAGGCCTGGATGGAGACATCTTCAGTAGCCTGCGGCAGCTCTTTGTAACAACAGTTGTTCCCATTTCTCCTAATCTTAGCCCTTGACAACAGCTGTATAGATTTCATTTGTGCATGACTGTGTTTCAGTTGGCCTTGGTGTGCATAATTATTCTATTATATCTGACATTCTTACTTATTTCTCCTTCTACTCTGGCAAGTTCTGTGAAACTAGATGTTCCCTGATGTAATGATTCTTGAACAATTAAAAATTGAGGTATGGGCCACAGCACAGCACAGCACAGTACAGTCCTAATGGCCCAGGTGCATGCTGTGTGTTCTCATCTTAGAAACAATGCAATAACTGCACAATAGTAGTTCCAGATTAATGCTTGACTTGCAAAGAAAGTTTGACAAAATTATTAGAAAATGAATTAGAGTCAACATTGGAACCCCAGAGAAAGAAAAAACTATTAAAGTTATGAAATAAGTTCTGCACAGCATTTGAGAGTGCTTCCTGGATAAGCAAGTATAGAATATGTTAAATTAGTAAATATGTTAGATTAGTAAAACTAAGTCGAAACACTGGGACTCTTAGGAGAGTCACTGTGTGCAATGGGTAGAAGCGGAAAGCTGGGGTAACTATGGAGTTAAGGGTTAACTTCATTCTTTCTGGCCACTGCCTGGCAGCTTTGCTCATGTCATTTATCATTAGAGCTTTACAAGGAAATGCAAGTAGCTATGAACATAGTGGAGTATGTGTCTTTATTGTATGCAGGGGAATCCTCTGGGTATATGCCCAGGAGTGGTATGCCAGGGTCCTCTGGAAGTGTCATGCCCAATTTTCTGAGGAGCCACCAGACTGATTTCCAGAGCAGTTGTACCATCTTGCAGTCCCACCAACAGTGTAGGAGTGTTCCTCTTTCTCCACATCCTTGCCAGTACCTGTTGTCTCTTGAGTTTTTAATCTTAGCCATTCTGACTGGTGTGAGGTGGAATCTCAGGGTTGTTTTGATTTGCATTTCCCTAATGACTAATGATGTTGAACATCTCTTAAGGTGTTTCTCGGCCACCCGAATTTCTTCTGGTGAAATTCTTTGTTTAGCTCTGTACCCCATTTTTGATAGGGTTATTTGGTTCTTTGGGGTCTAACTTCTTGAGTTCTTTGTATATATTGGATATTAGCCCCCTGTCGGATGTAGGGTTGGTGAAGATCTTTTCCCAATTTTTTGATAGCTGTTTTGTCCTTCTGACTGTATCCTTTGCCTTACAGAAACTTTGTAATTTTATGAGGTCCCATTTGTCAATTCTTGATCTTAGAGCATAAGCTATTGGTGTTCTATTCAGAAACTTTCCCCCTGTGCCCATGTCCTCAAGGGTCTTAGCTAGAAGTTGGAAGGAGCCCAGATGTCCCTCAAAGGAAGAATGGATACAGAAAATGTGGTATATTTATACAATGGAATACTACTCAGCAATTAAAAATAATGAATTCATGCAATTTGTAGGCAAATGGTTGGATCTGGAAAATATCATCCTAAGTGAGTTAACCCAATCACAAAATAATACACATAAAATGAAATCACTGATAAGTGGATATTAATGAGCCCAGAAGCTCTGAATACTCAAGGCACAATTAGCAAGTCAAAAGATTCCCAAAAAGAAGGAGAGGACCCTGGTCCTGAAAGGACTGGATCCAGTTTTGTAGGAGAGTACCAGAATAGAGCAGAGAAATGGTGGGGTTGTGATTGGGGAATAGGCGGGGGGGGGTGGAAGAGGACATATGAGACATATGGTGAGGGGGGAACTGGGAAAGGGGAAAGCCTTCAGAATGTAAACAAAGAATATAGAAAAGAAAAAGAAAAAAGAAAATGCAAGTAGCTGGCCTCAGAGCTCTGAGCTCTGAAGTATTGTAGTTAAGTTAAAGTTTAAATAATAATAAGCTTGCAATTATTATTTTGGTTATAGGCCTGGGAATAGGGAAGGTTGAAACTTTGGGGAACAATTGTAGTTCTTGATTTTTTTGTGGGACTTGGTTATTCTTTTGAATTTGATTTGGCAACAATTATACAATGTCTTTTTATCTGCTTTTGGAGTATCAATAAAAGACTGGGACAAGAAGAAGGCGGGAGAGCATGAAAAGACCTTGTGAAGAGTGAGTGAAGAGAGACTGAGGTGTATGTGAAAAGTGGGTGTGTGTGAAATGAGAGTGCATGTGGTGTGTGTGAGATGTGTGGGTGTGTGAGTGAAAGGAGAGTGCATGTGGTGTGTATGAGATATGTGTGTGAAGAGTGTGTGTGTGAGTGAAAGGGGAACACACAGAAGTGTGTATGAGCGAGAAAGTGCAAGAAAAGAAAAGCACACAGGAGAAAAGCAGAGTGCGCAGAAGAATGCAGAGTGTGTGCAGCCTCAAGCTGAGAGCAAATGAGCGAGAAAGAGAGCAGAGAATGAGAGAGAAGAGAAACTTTAAGCCTTGAAAATTTTACCTATCAGCTTGTACCCAAAATGTAGCCTGTGTATATTTATTATGCACTTTCCAGATTTCCCTGCTTCCAGGTGAGAACTCGATCCTGTGTCGAGACTGGACCCTGGCAGGAAAGTATGCTATTTTCCTCTGTCTGGTTACATCTCACAGTATTGGACTCGGCAATGAGTTCTAAAGCATCTTCCTGTGACATTTTCATGCTCTGCTATTTGCTGAGTAGTCTTATACCTCACTGTCTGTGGAGCTTATGAGATACATGGTAGATACAATACTCTGGGCTTCTAGTTAAAGAGTTCCAGAAGATCGGCTCATGGGTCCTGGTCTAAGGGCTGGGTCTGAGATGTTATGATGCTCTTTGGTTGGTGGCTTAGTCCGTAGGAGCTTTGGGGAGTCCAGCTAGTTGATACTGTTGTTCTTCCTATGGGGTTGTAATCTTCTTCAGCTCCTTCAGTCCTTTCCATAACTCTTTCATGGGGTCCCTGTTCACAGTCCAATGGTTGACTCTAAGTATCTACATCTGTCTGCATCAGGTATTGGTAGAGCCTCTGAGAGGGCAGCAATGCCAGGCTCCTGTTTATGAGCACCTCTTGGCATCAGCAATAGTGTTGGGGTTTGGTGAGATGAGATTGATCCCTAGGTGGAGCAGTCTCTGGATTGCCTTTCCATCCATCTCTGCTCCATTTTGTTGCTGCATTTCCCTTAGACAGGGACAATTCTGGATAAAAAATTTTGAGACATGTAGGTAGTCAGATACCTCAACTAGGGGCCATGTACATCTAGTGGAGGTGGTCTTTTCAGGTTCTACATCCCATTTATTGCATATTTTGGCTAAAGTCATCCCCCTTGGGTCCTGGGAGCCTCTCATATCCCTGGAGTCTGGGACTTCATAGAGTTCCCCCCCCATTCCCCATACCACACAGCTGCATATTTCTGTTCTATTCTATTCTATTCTATTCTATTCTATTCTATTCTATTCTATTCTATTCTATTCTATTCTATTCTATTCTATTGTACTGGACCTCTGGGCTTCTCTCCTGTCTCCTCCCAAACATGACTTTGGCCCCACTTTTGCCTCCCCCTCCTCTCTCCCACCCAGATCTCTCCCTCCCTTTGCTTTCTGTGATTATTTCCTTCCCCCTTTTAAGTGAGATTGAAGCATCTATCCTTTGGCCTTCCTTCTTTTTAAGCTTTATCTGGCCTGTGAGTTGTATTGTGGACATTCTGTACTTTTTAGCTAATGAACACTTACTTATCAGTGAGTACATATTATGCAAGTCCTTCTGAGCATTGGTTACCTCACTCAGGATTATATTTTCTAGCTCCATCCATTTGCCTGCAAAACTCATGATGTCCTTGTTTTCAATACCTGAGTAGTATTCCATTGTTTAAATGAACTATATTTTCTGTATTCATTCTTCTGTTCATCTTGGTTGTTTCCAGCTTCTGGCTATTACAAATAAGACTGCTATGAACATAGTGGAGCATATGTTCTTGCAATATCATGGAGCATCTGTTGGGTATATGCCCAGTAGTGGCAAAGCTGGGTCTTCAGGTAGAATTATTTCCAATTTTCTAAGGAACGTCCAGATTGATGTCCAAAGTGCTTATACCAATTTGCAATTCCACCAGCAATGGAGGAGTGTTTCTCTTTCTCTCCAACCTCTCCAGCATGTGCTGTCACTTGAGGTTTTTTATTTTGGCCATTCTGACTGGTATAAGGTGGAATCTCAGGGTTCTTTTGATTTTCATGTCCCTTGATAACTAAGGATGTGGAACATTTCTTTAAGTCTTTCTTGGCCATTTGAGATTCCTCAGTTGATAATTCTCTGTTTAGCTCTGCACCCCATTTTTAATTGGGTTATTTGGTTTTCTGGAGTCAAACTTCTTCAGTTCTTTGTATATTTTGGATATTAGTCCTCTATCAGATGTAGAGTTAGTGAAGATTTTTCCCAATCTATAGGTTGTCATTTTCTCCTTTTGACAGTGTCCTTTGCCTTACAGAAGTTTTTCATTTCATAAGATCCCATTTGCCAATTGTTGATCTTAGAGCCTGAGATATTGGCGATTTGTTCCCTGTGCTAATGAATTCAAACCTCTTTCCCACTTTCTCTTCTATTAGATTCAGTATATCTGGTTTTATGTTGACCTTGATCCACTTGGACTTGAGCTTTGTACAAGGAGATAAAAATGGGTCAATTTGAATGAGAAGCACCTCAAGAGATTTTAAACATCTTTAGTCATCAGGGAAATGCAAATCAAAACAACCCTGAGATTCCACTTCACACCAGTCAGAATGGCTAAGATTAAAAACTCAAGAGACAACAGGTGCTGGAGAGGATGTGGAGAAAGAGGAACTCTCCTCCACTGTTGGTGGGATTGCAAGATGGTACAACTGCTCTGGAAATCAGTCTGATGGTTTCTCAGAAAATTGGGCATGACACTTCCAGAGGACCCTGTCATACCACTCCTGGGCATATACCCAGAGGATTCCTCTGCATGCAATAAAGATACATGTTCCACTATGTTCATAGCAGCCTTATTTATAATAGCCAGAAGCTGGAAGGAGCCCAGATGACCCTCAAAGGAGGAATGGATACAGAAAGTGTGGTATATTTATACAATAGACTACTACTCAGCAATTAAAAATAATGAATTCTTGCAATTTGTAGGCAAATGGTTGGATCTGGAAAATATCATCCTAAGTGAGTTAACACAATCACAAAAGAATACACATGAATTGCAATCACTGATAAGTGGATATTAATAAACCCAGAAGCTCTGAATACTCAAGGCACAATTAGAAAATCAAAGTATTCCCAAGAAGAAGGAAGGAGAGGACACTGGTCCCGAAAAGACTGGTTTCAGTTTTGTAGGAGAGTACCAGAACAGAGAAAGGGTTGGGGGGTGATTGGGGAATGGGGGGGGGAAGAGTACTTATGGGACATATGGTAAGAGGGGAACTGGGAAAGGGGAAAGCCTTTGGAATGTAAACAAAGAATATAGAAAATTAAAAAATTAAATAAAATTTTTTAAAAATTAAGAATTAAAAAAATGGATGTTACATTATTTTACATGCTGACCATGTTAGTCCAGCACCATTTGTTGTCGATACTTTTTTTTTTTTTTTTACTTTTGGCTTCTTTGTCAAAGATCAAGTGTCCACAGTTGTGTAGTTCTAATTCTGAGTCTTAAATTCTATTCCATTGATCAATCCATCTGCCTCTGTACCAATACCATGTGGTTTTTTTATCACTGTTGCTCTGAAGTACAGCTTGATGTCAGGGATGGTGATTCCCCCAGAAGTTCTATTATTGTTGAAAAATATTTTGGCTATTCTGGGGTTTTTGTTGGATATTTTCTTTATTTACATTTCAAATATTTTCCCATTTCCATGTCTCCCCTTCAGAAACCCCCTATCACATCCTCCCTCCTCCTGCCTCTATGAGGGTGATCCCCAAACCACCCACCTACTCCCTCCTATCTTACCATCCTACCATTCATGTACACTGAGGTATTGAACACCCTCAGTTCCAAGGGCCTCTGCTCCCACTGCTGTCCAACAAGGCCTTCCTCTGCCACATATGCGGCCAGCTCCATTGATCACTCCATATGTGCCACATTAGCCCCAATAGATTCTGTAAGACAGCGTTCTGGAAATGGGAAAGGGTGGATGGGGGAACACAGGGAGGAAAAGGGCATGTGAGACCTTTGGGGGGCAGGGAACCAGAAAAAGGAAAATGAAATGTAAATATAGAATATATCCAATTAAAACAAAAGAAACAAAAAACAAAAAAAAACAAACAAACAAACAAAACACCAATATGGAGACAAGGATATTCTAGAATCAGAAATGCTAGCTACAGGACTAACAAGGTAATGCTGTGCCATTAAATGTCACTTTCTCTGATAAAGATGCTTTCCAATGGTGGCAGAGAAGACCAGGCCTTTGTGTAGATAAGACTACCTTATTTCAAAAATCACATGTATTTTCATATCTATGTAATCATGAAGAAAAATATTAAAACATTACAAAGTTGAAAAAAAAAGACAGCATTCTGCAGACTGAGGCAGAAAAATGCCTCTTGGGGCCTGCAAAGTTCCCCCAACATAGAAGCCACAATTTTTCATTTGGCAACCTATTTCCCTTCTAAATTTCCTTTTTTCCTGATATCCCGAGACCAAATAAATTCGAGAGAGTAAATTGTAACCCATTCTTTGCAGTAATATTACTGGCCAAAAACCTCTTTTCTTAGAAAACTGTAATGCTTTGCTTTAGTCACATTTACCCCCCAAGATTAAAAAGGAGATCTCATTGAAAATATGAAACAATGAGTAGAATTTTTCCAGGAATTCTAAAAATATAAGTTCCTTTTGTCATTTGACTCTCATGCAAAAGTCCTCGCAGGACACATGGATCTTGGGCCTAGTCTTAGACAAAAGGCTCAAGTTAGAAGAACCTCAAACCGTGCCCTTGCTGGACAGGTGGGTGTTGGGCAAGTTAAATTTACATTTGAGTTAGTGCAAAGCTCAGAGCTTCCTCAATGGAAGCTTACAGGAACTACCTTTTGTCTTGCATACCCCACCTAGGGAGTTTCTGGCCAAAACAACATTCTTGGCTTATCCAGGTGTAGTTCAGGTTTTAGTTCTAACTTATGAAATATTAATGAGGCTATGTGGAACTTAGGAAAGCATTGGAATTTGGCTTGCCTACTCCATACAAAATATAGGAAACTTCTAGATGTCAGGTAAATTTTACTCACAGAAACTCATTTAAACTAAGGTTGATATTGTCTGTGTTTGAGCTTCGAAATTTGTTACACAAGAAACGTTTTACCTGGTTGATTTTACATTTCCTTGTGTTAATTGTTTCTTGTGCCTGCTTGGCTGGATACATCTTTTAATATGTAAATGTCAAAACCTCATGCTCAAAACTCCTGTCTGAGAGAAAAAATACACACTCAGAACATAAATCATCTTGGTGTCTGGTGTCTAATTCATTCGCCGAATCCGTATCTCCTGGGCCAAGGAATTCTGGTTCTCCCACAACTGCAATTCCTCTTGGGTTTGGTCCGCAGCACATAGGTTTACGTTGGCTTGTGGTCCAGTCTCCAGGAGCTCTGAGGAATCTGGCCTATTGACACTGTCGCTCCCTACATGGGGCTGTAAATCCCCTCGGCTCCTCCAGTCCCTTTTCCAATTCCTATATCAGAGACCCCCATTATCAGTCCAGTGGTTGGCTGCAAAAATCTGCCTCTGTATTTGTCAGGCTATTGCAGAGCCTTTCAGGAGACAGTCATACCAGGCTTCCATTAGCAAGAACTTCCCAGCATTCACAATAGAGTCTCTTCCCTTCTGACGTCCTAGGCAGTGAATAATGCTCACAGTTACTGGCTTCATTAGGGTATCTAAGAGGACCAAGATTTCCTGTTTGTTTCTTCTGATGTGAGCAGTCCTCTTGGCATATATCCCTGTGGACGTGGGCTGTGGCAAAGGTACATCTGCTATCTGTGTGGATGTTGATTTTCTTTCTTTTTTTCCACTAAGCTGTTTGGTATTTTATCAAAGCAACCCAAAAGAAAACTAATACAATGAGGTTATTATTTAATAAAAATGTTATTTATGATAAAAACAAGTATTAATGTTATTTCACAGCACATCATTATATAGATGCTTTAAAATCTTATTTTTTTCTAATATTGTAAACACTAATCACCAAATTTCTATACAACTTTTTAGAGTATAAAATGGTTTTTAGACTTTGAGAATTGCTGACCAACTTTATATTATGGACCTAGAACATAAAAATGCAACAAATATATTTTCATTAACACTCTGCTAAATTATTAGTTTAATTATTTAAACTAATTAACTAATTAATCTAATTAAATTATTAGAAACAATTATTAGCTATAATATTATGTGTCTCATGAAAATAATTATATTATGTAAAATACTTTTATTTTATTTTTTATTAGATATTTGCTTTATTTATATTTCAAATGGTATCCTCTTTCTATGTTACCCCTCTGAAAACCCTCTATCCCAGCCCCTCTCCCCTTGCTCACCCCCCATTTCCTGACTTGCATTACCCTATTATGGGGATCCAGCCTTCACAGAACCAATGGCCTCTTCTCTTACTGATGTAGCGGGTAAAAATTAATAATAGTACCACTCTACCAAGCCTCTGCACCACTCCTTCCAATTATCTAGTAAAGCATGACTCTTAAATAGTTAACCAAATATATATGTGTATAAGAAACTCCTAATTTCATAAAGCCAATTTGCAATGATAAGCTCTTACTCTAATATTTCTAACTTCTCCATAACACCAGAAATATGTCTGAAGCCATTTGGATATCCGTGTCTCCTTCCCTTCTCTGCTTGTCTCTTTGGGTCCACCAAGCTTCCCTCCCTCTCTTCCCCTCACTTCTCTTAGCTCCTCCTCCTCTCTCCCCTCCAATCATTCCCCAGGGTTGTTAAAGAGTCAATAGCCAAGGTGAGAAAGGGGTTAATCAAGTGAAAAAGACAGAGAATAGAGTCAGGGCTGTTTTGAGTCTTGGTTTAACTCCTCCCCAGGTTTAACCACTACATATCCACCCTCTTAGGACCCTTCATTGTTCTCCTGTTACTCTTGACCTTTGGCCCCTTCATTTTGGACCATTTGGTTGCTATTGTTAGGAAACACATAGGTACAGTACAGCTAATGATCTTAAAGCAGAGCTACAAAGAACTAGATACAGAAGACCAGGAGTATGAACTATCAGAATACCAGCAACTGCTTCAGGATTGTAAAAGAAAGAAAGGAAGAAAGAAAGAAAGAAAGAAGGAAAGAAAGAAAGAAAGAAAGAAAGAAAGGAAGGAAGGAAGGAAGGAAGGGAAGAGGAGAATGGAAGAGTCAGCTCAGGAACTTTGGAAAGGTCATTAAACACTTTCCCCTCCTAAAGGGGAGAGGCTAATTAGCATTCCTCAAACCACATGGGGGGAGCAGGCCTGCAAGTGGGCACACATTACAAAAGGACAGACCATTGGACACTTACCTCATTCCCTAGAGACCAGTTAGTTTAAAAGTTACACTGTCCTGCCAATCACATTGTGCCTAAGAGCTGCTGCCCTGAGGACTGTATTAAGGCCCAAAGTGAGGGCTGTGCAGTGTCATTCTCTCCCCATGTGAAGGGCAACCCCAGCATGCTGGATTAAATAAAATTCCTCTTGATTTTTGCATCAAAAAAAAAGAACCTCAAGTTTCTGAAATAAGGAGCTGAAAGCATCCAGTGGAAAAAAGAAAGCCTTTTCAACAAATGGTGCTGGCTCAACTGGAGGTCAACATGCAGAAGAATGAGAATTGATCAACTCTTATCTCCTTGCACTAAGTTCAACTCCAAGTGGATCAAGGACCTCCACATAAAACCAGACACACAAAAACTAATAGAAAAGAAACTGGGGAAGACCCTTGAGGACATTGGCTCAGGGGGAGAATTCCTGAACAGAACACCAATTGCTTATGCTCTAAGAGCAAGAATAGACAAATGGGACCTCATAAAATTACAAAGTTTCTGTAAGGCAAAAGACACTGTCAAAAGGACAAATCGATAACCAACAAATTGGGAAAAGATATTCACCAACCCCACATCCGACAGAGGGCTAATATCCAATATATACAAAGAACTCAAGAAGTTAGACCCCAGAAAACCAAATAACCCTATCAAAAAATGGGGTACAGAGCTAAACAAAGACTTTTCACCTGAAGAAATTCAGATGGCTGAGAAAAACCTTAAAAATGTTCAACATCATTAGTCATTAGGGAAATGCAAATCAAAACAACCCTGAGATTTCACCTCACACCAGTCAGAATGGCTAAGATTAAAAACTCAGGAGACATCAGGTGTTGGCGAAGATGTGGAGAAAGAGGAACACTCCTCCACTGCTGGTGGGACTGCAAGATGGTACAACCACTCTGGAAATTAGTCTGGTAATTCCTCAGAAAACTGGACATGACACTTCCGGAGGACCCTGCCATACCAGTCCTGGGAATATACCCAGAAGATTCCCCAGCATGCAATAAGGATACATGTTCCACTATGTTCATAGAAGTCTTATTTATAATATCCAGAAGCTGTAAAGAACCCAGATGTCCCTCAACAGAGGAATGGATACAAAAAAATGTGGTATATATACACAATGGAGTACTATTCAGCCATTAGAAACAATGAATTCATGAAATTCTTAGAGAAATGGATGGAGCTGGAGAACATCATACTAAATGAGGTAAACCAGACTCAAAAGAATATCCATGGTATGCACTCACTGATAAGTAGGTATTAGCCTAGACTCTTGGGACACCAAAGACACAATCCACATATCAAATGATATCCGACAAGAAGGAAGGCATGGACACTGGTGCTGGAAAGGATCAAAACATCAATGTAGTGGAATACCAGAACAGGGAAGTGGGAAGGGGTGAATGGGGGAACGGGGGGGGAGGGAATGTGACCTTTGGGGGATGGGGAACCAGAAAAGGGGAAATGAAATGTAAATATAGAATATATCCAATAAAAAAATTTAAAAAAAGAAATCAAAGAAACTCTCAGAAGATGGAACGATGGCCCATGCTCATGGATTAGCAGGATTAATATAGTAAAAATTACCATCTTGCATAAATCAATCTACAGTTTCAATGCAATCACCACCAAAATTCCAACTCAATTCTTTATAGAGTTAGAAAGAGAAATTTGCAAATTCGTTTGGAATAACAAAAAAAGGCAGGATAGCAAAAAACATGCTCAACAAACAATAAATTTTGAGGGAAATCACCATCCCTGATCTCATATTACAAAGCAATAGTGAAAAAAACAGTATGGTATTCGTACAAACACAGGCAGGAAGATCAATGGAATAGAATTGAAGACCCAGAAATAAAGCCACACACCTATGGTCGCTGTGTATTTTGCAAAGGAGCTAAAATCGTCTAGTGGTAAAAGACAGCACTGTAGAAAAATTCAAATTGACACATTCTTATCTCCTTGTAAAAAGCTCAAGTCCAAGTGGATCAAGAACCTCCACATAAAACAACACACACTGAAACTTATAGAGGATAAATTGGGGAAGAGCCTCAAACACGTGGGCACAGGGGAAATTTTCCTGGATAGAACACCAATGGCTTATGTTCTAAGATCAAGAATTGGCAAATGGGACCTCATAAAATTACAAAGCTTCTGTAAGGCAAAGGACACTGTCAATAGGAAAAAATGGCATCCAACAGATTTGGAAAAGATCTTTACCAATCCTGCACCCATTAGAGGGCTAATATCCAGTATATACAAAGAACTCAAAAAGTTGGACTCCCAAGAATCAAATAACACTATTAAAAATGGGGTAGAGTGCTAAACAAAGAATTCTCAACTGAGGAATATCAAATGGCCGAGAAGAACCTAAAGAAATGTTCAACATCCTTAGTTATTAAGGAAATGCAAATCAAAACAACCCTGAGATCCTACCTCACACGAGTCAGAACGGCTAAAATAAAAAACTCAGGTGACAGTAGATGCTGGTCAGCATGTGGAGAAAGAGGAACTCTCCTCCATTGCTGGTGGGATTGCAAGCAGGTACAACCACTCTGGAAATCAGTTTGGCAGTTGCTCAGAAAACCAGACATAGTACTACCAGAGGATCCAGATAAACCACTCCTGGGCATATACCCAAAAGATGCTCCAACTTGTAATAAGGACACATGCTCCACTATGTTCAAAGCAGCCATATTTATAATAACCAGAAACTGGGAAGAACCCAAATGTCCTTCAACAGAGGAATAAGTACAGAAAATGTGGTATATTTACACAATGAAGTACTACTCAGCTTCCAAAAAGTGATGAATTCATGAAATTCTTAGGCAAATGACTGGAACTAGAAAATATCATCCTGACTGAAGTAACACAATCACAAAGAACACACAACGTATGCACTCACTGATAAGTAGATATTAGCCTAAAAGCTCTGAATATCCAAGATACAATTCATAGACCACATGAAGCTCAAGATGAAGGAAGACCAAAGTGTGGGTGCTTCAGTTCTTCTGAGAAGGGGAACAAAAATACTCAAAGGAACAAATATGTAGATAAAGTGTAGAACAGAGACTGAAGGAAAGGCCATCCAGAGACTGCATTCATTCCACATATAGAAAGCAAGCCTAGACACAATTGTGGATGCCAAGAAATGCTTGCTGAAAGGAGCCTAATATGGCTATCTCCTGAGAGGCCATGCCAGAGCCTTTCAAATACAGAGGCAGAGGCTTGCAGCCAACCATTGGCCTGAGCACATTGTCTCCAATGGAGGAGTTAAAGAAAGGACTAATGGAGCTGAAGGGGCTTGCAACCTCATAGGAAGAACAACAATATCAACAACCCATATCCACCCCCCCAGAGTTCCCAGGGACTCAGACATCAACCAAAGGGTACACATGGCTCCAGCTGCATATGTAGCAGAGGATTACCTTGTCAGGCATCAATGGGAGGAGAGGCCCTTGGTCCATAGATGCCCCAGTGTAGGGGAATCAAGGGCAGGGAGGTGGAAGTGGAGTGAGTGGAGGAACACCCTCATGGAAACAGGGGAAAGAATAGGATAGGGGCTTTCCGGGCGGGGGGAACGAGGAAAGGGGATAACAATGAGATATAAATAAAGAGTATATCCAATAGGAAAAGGCAAAAAGGGGGAATGGTTTCCCTGATTTCTTTCTCGGGCTAATTTTGATTTATATATAAGAGAAGTACTGGTTTTTCTGGAATTGTTTTGTTTTCATTGATCTTGTATCCAGCCACTTTGCTGAAAGTATTTATTAGCTATAAGAGTTCCCTGATAGAATGCTTCAGGTTGCTTATGTGTATGTTTATGTATCATCCGTGAATAGCAATACTTTACCTACTTCCTTTCCAATTTGTTCTGTTTGATCTCCTTTGTCTTGTTGCTCTACCTTGAACTTCAATTGTTACATAGAAAAGATATGGAAAAAGAGGGCAGCCTTTTCTTCTTCCTGATTTTAATGGAATTACTTTTTGAGTTTCCATTTAATTTAATGTTGGCTATAGGCTTTCTCTAAATTGCATTTATTATGTTTATGTATGTCCCTTGTAACCCCTGGTCTCTCAAAGACATATCATGAAAGGGTGTTGGATTTTGTCAAAGGTTTTTTTCAGCATCGAATGAGATGATCATGTGTTTTTTTGTTTGTTTGTTTGTTTGTTTGTTTTCAACTAGTTTATATGATGGAATACATTAACAGGTTTTCATATCTCAAACCATTCGTGCATCTCTGGAATGAAGATCATGGTGGGTGATCTTTTTGATGGGTTCTTGATCTCAGTGTGCAAGTATTTTGTTGAGTATTTTGCATCTACATTCATGAGAAAAACTGGTCCATAATTCTCTTTTGTTGTTGTTGTTGAATCTGTGTGGTTTAGAAATCAGGGTGCCTGTAGTCTGGCAATCAGTCTGGCAATGTTCCATTTCTGTGTTCTGGAGTAATTTAAGGTGCATTTGAAAGGATGAGGGTTGCAGGCTGGCCTCATAACAGGAAATGAGTAACAGGAAATGCCTGCGTGACCCTGGCGTGACCCTGTGTGGGGCGGCCAAGTAAGCAGAAATGACCTTAACTAGTTTATTCAGCTTCTATAGGGAACTGATTGGTTCTCAGAAAGCACGGGCTTGGATGACTTAAACTGATTGGCTTGGAAGCTATGGAGTGGCTTGTGTTAGGTGGGCTTTGCTGTAAATCTATAAAAGCAGTCCTGTTTCTGCACTCGGGACTCACACTCTTTTATCCTGCGTGGTAAGACTGTGAACCCCAGAGACTTGGGAATACAAATCCTCTTGCAGTTGCATCAAGACTGTATCTCAGCCGGGTGTGGTGGCGCACGCCTGTAATCCCAGCACTTGGGAGGCAGAGGCAGGCAGATTTCTGAATTCGAGGCCAGCCTGGTCTACAGAGTGAGTTCCAGAACAGCCAGGGCTACACAGAGAAACCCTGTCTCAAAAAACCAAAAAAAAAAAGACTGTTTCTCATAATTGGGGTAATGCCTTCCAAGGCGTGGGGTGCTGGGGTGCCCCCGTTTTTCTTTCGGGTCTTACATTTTGGTGCATGGGCCAGGAAGTGTGATCACCCCACACACTCGAGAACCAACTTGGAGGTAAGGGGATCCCCTCTGAAATGTGTTTGTGCTGGCCAATGTCTTTGTTCTGAGTGTCCTGAGTGTTTGAGTGTGGTGCCTCTGTCTGTGTGTATGTGTGTGTGTCTTGGTTTTAGTTTGTAACAGAGGGAGTGGACGTGGAATCACACTCTGTGTTACAGGGGAAGTGGGCGTGGAATTCCACTCTGTGCAGCTGCCACTGTGAACTGTAAGGACTCAGGGGCCATGGGAGGGGATGCCCTCAGGTCACAGGCTGTAACCCCGCTTGGAAGACATTCCATGGGGAGGGGGGACAGTCAGGGGATCTGACTGTAGAACGAAGGAGACGGAGTGCTCCTTCTACCAAGAAGGGAGTGGACATGGAATCCCACTCCGTCAGAGGTCTCATTTGGCTGTTTGGTTAAGTCCAGGCATGGACGAGTGCTTGGAAGTGCTAGTGTCTGTTGTTTTTGTTCTGTTCTTGTGTTTTGTGTTCTTTGCCATGGGACAGACTGTGACAACCCCTTTGTCTTTGACTGAAGACCATTGGATGGGTACTGCGGTTGGTTTTCTGTCTGTCTCACTGTTTTGTCAAAAGCTTGTCTGAATCTAGAGGCCTGACGGTGGCAGGGTCAGGCTGTCTACATGGTGATTGTTCTTCTCTGTGTTGTTTTGTATGTTTTGTGTTCTCGGACTTAGATGACTGACAAGATGACTGATGATTTTGTTAGGAATTTAGACCAGCTGAAAAGACCAGGTCATGTGACTCAAGCCTTCCATGTTAAGACTCTGGCACCAAGATCAGGTCACGTGACTCAAGGCCGCCATGTTAGAACAAAAAAAGAGATGAAATATTTGAGCTCTGAGGCCCCCTGGTGGGGAAAATAAGTTTTAACAAGACACTCAAGGTGGCAGATATGGGAATTCTGGGTTTAAGTTACAGATGGCTTATTTCATTTATTTTAAATTGTTTAGATTATTATAATAGTTTTGATGTTATTGTTATATTGTTATTGTTATTCTGGGAAAGAGGTCAAAATAAGGGAGACCTCCAAAAGACTAGATTCTGAAACATTAAGCAAAAAATCTGTCTCAGTGATACTAAAATCTTGTTTTGAGATTTATATTACAGAAAGTGTTATTATGTTCAAGGCATAAATTCTTATTTGATACAGATTTTATTTTGATACAAAATCAAGATTTTCATTGGTATAAATACTAAAAATGTAAAAATGCAGGATTTACACCCAGTCCTTCTTTGCTGTTATTATTATAGATCTGAGATGTTTAAGCCTGTGAGTTTGGGGCCAAATAAAAATATAAGGCTCTGAGTTTATTATAAGGGTGTTTTCTATATTTTAATCAGAAATAGCTGAAGATAGTTTAACAGACAACAATCCACATTACTTTACATAAATAGTTGGTTTTTTTAAAAAAAATGTCAGAAGTCCATGGAATATGATGTTCAATGTCATTTATTTTTGTTATAGAGACTAGTCTGCTCCTGACAACTTCCCTTTCTTGAAGAAACACCACGTGTAGAGCTGCTTCTGTTATGGAGAGAGAGAGAGAGAGAGAGAGAGAGAGAGAGAGAGAGAGAGAGAGAGAGAAGATTGCCTCTCTTCATTTACAAACAAGCTTAATGTATCTGAACATTATTATATGGCTTAATAATTCCTGATTCTTTAAGTCTGTCAGATGTTCTTGTGCCAGAAGGCTGAAGACCGATGCTCCAACATCTTAAAGTATAAACTTCAGGTGTTTAGCAGTCTCTATCATTTGGCTAAGTCTTAGAAGCTGTGTTAAGCTTTCTTTATATTTTCAGTTAATATTGGTCACTCTTGGATTTCTGATGGGGATAAAAACTGTTCATCTCATAGTCAGCCCAAGCTCTTTAATCTTGAGAAAGCTGATGTAGATTTAAATAAATGATTTTCAGGTGGCATAAATTTATAGCCAAAACATGAGTCGGGTGTTAATTCTTATAGTCTTTTAAGATAGTAAAGACGACAAAGGTTCTGTTTGATTGACAGAGCTTGGATGTTAGGCCTATCTTATAGTTTATAATTTACAAAATGATAATAGTATGTTTAATTTACATTTAGAGAAGACCACAGAGTAGAGCAGGAGAAGATCTGAGACCACCTATCCTGATTCCATGGTGGCTCTCTCACTAAGGACATATTTCCCAAGAGACTGATTAATCTCTTTGAGACTGTTTTATTTGTAATAGAGGAAGCCAGAAAAGAATACCCCCTCAGACAAAAGGTAAGAGGCACCTGAAGGACCAACACCAGACTCCATTGGCAGGTCTCCAGGGTGTGGCAGCTCACAGATTTGACAAAGGTATGTGAGGTTAAGCAGGGACCAGATGACACTGGCAGCCTTTCTAGAGCAGCTCATAGAAGCATTTTGCTATACACCCTATGACCCCAGACTAGAGGGACTTTAATGTAGTTTGCTGAGAAAATATGTAGAGGGATTTGGTGCAGATTAGATAGAAGGTCTATGGAGAGATTTGTGGTGTAGGTTGTTAGAAAAGTCTATAGAGAGATTTAGTATAGTTTGCTGAGACAGGGAGACAGAGAAAAAAGAAAAAAGAAAAAATGACAGAGAAGGAAGCTAAAGAAAATCCTGGCTAAAAGACAGAAAGGAATCAATGTGCATACTATATGGAGAGAGACCACTAGGCCAGAGTGTGCCCTAAGAAGCTGGTAGCAGGAACTCCCAGGTCTTGGGAGAAGTGCCCCCAAATGACAAAGGTGTTATCCCTGGGTGAAGACAATGACTAGGGGAGATGGGGGTTCTGACCACCTCCCCCAACCCTGGATAACTGTGAGAGGGAAAGAGAAACCCACTCAGTTCTTGATGAAGACAGGGGCTTAACACTCGGTCTTCCAACCCAATGTCCCTGTTTCTAATAAAATATCTTGGGTCCAAGAAGCCACTGGTACCAAAATGTGTTCATGGATGACCCGAAGGGATGGGATGGGTAACCCATTCATTTTAGGTCACCCCAGGCTGTTCCTATCCTCTCTGTTTGAGCAAGGCATACTCTGCAAAATGGCGGGGAGGACAGATATACTTCCTGTCCAACGGACTGCAGCAAGTGGCCTAAAAAGAGAGACTGACCCCTGCTGAAAGTCACCACAGACAGGAGAAATTTTCTCCATGAAGGACAGAGACAAGCAGGGGCTGCTATGGTGGACAGCACAAATGGCATCTGGGTAGAAGAATCTTTACCCCCTGGCATGTCAATGCAGAAAGTGGAGCTAATTGCCTTCACCAAGACCTTGGAACTTGGAGACAGCAAGAAAATCAACATCCACATGGATAACAGGTATGCCTTTGCCACAGCCCACATCCACAGGTGTATATGCCAAGAGGACTGCTCACATCAGAGGAAACCAACAGGAAATCTTGGACCTCTTAGATGCCCTAATGAAGCCAGCAACAGTGAGTATTACCCACTGCCCACGATGTCAAAAGGGAAAAGACTCAGTGGGCAATAGCCAGGCAGAGCAAATGGCTCCAAGAATGGATATACAGGAGCCTATACTGGTTGTGGGTCTGCAAGAGACACCCACTGAAAAATGGGACAAAATTAAGAGATAACCTCACTTAAAATATGCTGAAGAAAAAAAGAACTGAGATTGCTAGCCATCTGACCAACTATTACCAAGGAAAGGTGCACACAAGAAGGGAGAATTATACTCCCCAAAAAGTAAGCCAAGGACTCACCAGGCCAAATGCACAAATGAACTCATTTAAGGGATTAATAAAACAGTGTAAGGTATGCCAGCAAGTGAATGCTTATGCAGCAAAGAGTAAACAGGGCAAAAGACCTAGAAGAGAACAGCCTAGAGTATATAGAGGTTTTATAAAAGCTAAGGCAGGAAAATATGGTTATTAATATCTTCTAGCATTTGTAGATACTTAATCTAGATGGGTTGAGACTTCCCCCAGCAAGCAGAAAACAGCAGCCAGGATTAGAAGAAATTTTCCCGAGTTTCAGAGTGCCCAAGATAATTGGATCAGACAATGGTTCTGTTTTTGTTTCTAAGGTAAGTCAGAAATTGACAGAGATATTGGGGACTAATTGGAAACGTTATTGGATGTACTGTCCCCAGGGCTCAAGACAGGTAGAAAAAAATAAACAAAACCCTAGGAGAGACCTTAACTAAATTGACCTTGGAGACTGGCTTAGGCTGGGTGGTGCCTCTCCCCTTGTTTCTGAATAGTCCTTGCCATTTTAACCTGACCCCCCTGGAGATCCTCTTTGTTACCCCAATTCCTTTGTCATCCACTGGGTTGTCCCAGGAGGTGTACCACAACATGAGATTTGGCTCAAACTGTCTGCTTTAATGCTCCAGGCATGTCAGAGACTCCTCATTGCTTCCAGACAGGTTACTGGATCTGTGAAAGAAGGCTTCAGGAACAGTTGCTGGAAGCCTGGTGAAAGAGACCCTCACCAAATTGACCACAGAGACTGGATCTTTGTTCTCTAGGCTTGAGGCGCTCCAGTGGATGAGGCATCGAGGTCCAGGAGGCCTACTCAAGGGAAGGAGATCCGCAAGTCCCACATCACTTCCAAGTTGGAGATATGGTCTACGTTAGATGCCACCACGCGGGAAACCTTAAGACTCGGTGGAAAGACCCTTATCTCGTACTCTTGACCACCCTGTTTTCTGCCCTGAAAGGACCCCTAATGATAATGCTCCTGTTGCTTACAGTTAGACCTTATATAGTTAATAGGTTAGTTGCCTTCATCAGGGAACAGGTGAGCACAGTCCAGATTATGGTACTTAGGCAGCAGTATAATAGCCCTCCAAGCCAAGAGGAGGCTGACCTTTAATTCTCCTAGTTCTAAGATTAGAACTATTAATGAGACAAGAAGTGTGGAATGAAAGGATGAGGGTTGCAGGCTGGCCCCATAACAGGAAATATGTAACAGGAAACGCCTGCGTGACCCTGGCATGACCCTGTGCGTGGCGGCCACGTAAGCAGAAATGACCTAACTAGTTTATCCCCCTTCTATAGGAAACTGATTGGTTCTCAGAGAGCGTGGGCTTGGATGATTTAAACTGATTGGCTTGGAAGCTATGGAGTGGCTTGTGTTAGGTGGGCTTTTCTATAAATCTATAAAAGCAATCCTGTTTCTGCACTCGGGGCTCACACTCTTTTACCCTGCGTGGTAAGACTGTGAACCCAGAGATTCTGGAATACAAATCCTCTTGCATTTTCATCAAGACTGTTTCTCGTGAGTGATTGGGGTGATGCCTTCCAAGACGTGGGGTGCTAGGGTGCCCCCGTTTTTCTTTTGGGTGGTACACATTTGCATTAGCTCTTCTTTGAAAGTCTGGTAGAATTCTACACTAAAACCACCTGTTCCTTGCCTTATTTTGGTTAGGAGACTTTTAATGAATGTTTCTGTTTCCTTAGCTGTTATATGTCTATTTGAATTGTTTATCTGGTCTTGATTTAACTTTGGTAAGTTATATTTACCAAGAAAATTACATATTTCTCTTAGACATTTCAATTTTTAGAGTACAGGTTTTTAAAATATGATCAGTTCATTCCTTGAATTTCCCCAGTATCTGTTGTTACATTCCCCTTTTCATTTCTAATTTTGTTAATTTGAATATTTTCCCATGTGTCTTTTAGTTAGTTTTGCTAAGGGTTTAATCTATCTTGTTGATTTTCTCAAAGCACCAACTTTTATTGATTTATTTATTTGATTTATTGTTTTTGTTGGGATCCAGGAGTTGCCCCACAAACTACACAACACTGATCTCAGACATGTGGGGATAGCTTATTGAATGTATGTTCCAAGACTGGTCAATCTGGGATGCAGCTTCAGACTTGAGAGCTTGGAGCTGTGAGCCTGCATATTTCTCAGGGTCAGCTTATAAAGGCTGAAACCACAAACCACAATGAGATAATACGCAGGTGCAAGAAGCACTGCTCAGTGATTGGCCCTTAACTCAAGTTATTTTAGAAGTAACAGTTCATATTGACCCTTAATTGGATGGGTCAAAAGTGAAGCTCATGGTTATGGAATTTCTTAAGATTAACAAACCTCAGAACATACACAGAAGATAACAGGGTATGAGAACCCCGCTCTGAGTCAAGTTCTGTTTCTGTCAATGACTGGCAGGCATAAAACAAAATGGCTACAGCTATGCTAAGGGGGAAGGCAGCAACAGCTCTCTTTATTTCTATTTTATTGAATTCAGCCTTCAGTTTGATTATTTCCCAATATCTACTTTTCTTGGGTGTTTGCTTCCTTTTGCTCTAGAACTTTTAGGTGTGCTGATATGTTTCTACTGTGAGATCTCTCTAACGTTTTTATGAGGACACTTAGTTCTATGAACTTTCCTCTTAACGTCACATTCATTATGTCCCACTAATTTGGATATGCTGTGCATTCATTGTCATTGAAATTTAGGAAGTCTTTAATTTCTTTAATCATTTCTGCCTTGACACAGTTCATCATTCAGTAGAGAGTTGTTCAGTTTCCAAGAGTTTGTAGACTTTCTGTTGTTTCTGTTATTGAAATCCAGATTTAATCTTGAAAGGTTTTTTTTTTCAATTTTCTTGTATCTGTTGAGACCTCCTTCATGAACAAGTGTGTGGTCAATTTTAGAGAAAATTCTGTGATGTATTGAGAAGAAGGTATGGGTTTTTTTTGTATATGGTTAAGTGTTCTGTATATGTGTTAGGTCCACTTGGTTCATAGCATATGCCAGCTCCATTATTTCTCTGTTTAATATTTATCTGGATGACCTGTGTGTCCCCTCCCCCCTTTGGTGTTTGAGCTAGGCTTCTCAGCCTCTGCTCTGATAATCAGTCCTCAGCCTGTGAAATTCCTGGCCTTTGTTCTGTATAGAACAACATAGCCTCAGGGCAGCCTCACCTGGAAACAGGCAGAAGCATTCTGCTAGGCCTGCAGTTCTCTGACCTCAGCAGGTGACCTGCTGAGATTGGAGCCAGCAAAGATCTCAGGACTTCACCTCAAGCCTGGGGAAAAGGAATCCTCCCCACTATATATTGCCTAACATTTATTAAAGCTTTGGTCTTGAAAGGCAATGTCTTCTTGACCCAATTCTTTGTTTTCCCCTTTCCCCATCCATCCCATAAGTTTCTCTTGCAGGAACCAGTTCGCCGTAGCTGCAGGTAGCTACAGAATTCAACATCTGTGTATTAGTGAGAGTGTGGTATTAAAGTCTCCAACTATTAATGTGTGACCTATGTTTTAATAATGTTTCTTTCATAAAAGTGAATGCCCTAGCACTTGGGGCACAGATGTTAAAATTTAAATATCATCTTGCTTGATTTTCCTTTAATAAGAATGAATGTCCTTCTCCATCTCTTGATTAATTTTGGTTGAAAGTCTATTTAGTTAGCTATTAGAATGGTTCCACCAGGTTGCTTCTTGAAACATTCACTTGGGAAATCTTTTTCTAGCCTTTTACTCTGAGGTAATGTCTTTCTTTGATGGTGTGTTTTTTTTGTGTGCAGTGACAGACTGGATACTGTTTTTGCACCCATTCAGTTAGCCTGTGTCTTTTTATGGAGTAAATTAGTTGGTTGTTATTGACAGATGTTGTAGGATATTTTATCACACTATGAATCCTGAGAGTGTGTTACTTACTGGAAAATGCTGTTTTGGGTTGGGGTGTGGCTCATCCTTAACAAACACCTTCAATCCAAGAACTTTCTGTTTATTGTAAACAGAATTAAATAAAGTTAACCACTCAAGAGGCAGAGCCAGGACCCAGTTGACAGGGAGTGAACATAGGAATAAAAACAGAGAGTGAAAGGAAATCAGAATGGTGGACAGATAGATACACAGGAAGTAGAAGGGAGCAATATTCAGTTTGAAAGGATTTTTTTGAGACTATGGAGGATAACTTGGTTTTTCTTATTATATGTCAGCTATGGAGGAAGGTCAGCTGAGTGCTCTCTCTGCCTCTCTGAGCTAGTAAGCTTTCACCTCAGCAGCTGGCTCCTGAGACTTCTTTGGCAAAAATTGAATAATTTGTATTTTCTATATAAACAATACAGAGATATTAATGACCAATAATTGTTATTTCCTGTTATTTTGGTGGTAGTGGTGGTGGTTCCGGTAGTCTCTCTCTCTCTCTCTCTCTCTCTCTCTCTCTCTCTCTCTCTCTCTCTCTGTGTGTGTGTGTGTGTGTGTGTGTGTGTGTGTGCCTTTTTGTTTTGCTTGTATGATATTATTTATTTCCTGTGTTATTATGGGTGTAACATCTTGGGTTGGAGTTTTCTTTCTGATGCCTTTTTAGGGCTGGATTTATGGATAGTTATTGTTTAAATTGGACTATTTCATGAGCTATAATGTTTTTCCTATGGTGAATGAAAGGGATTTTTGGGTTATTTTATTTATTTACATTTCAAATGCTATCCCCTTTCCTGGTTTCTGCTGCATACAATAGTCTAGGCTGCTGCTTGTGGTTACACAGAGTCTGCGGAATCTCTGTCCAAGCTTTTCTAACTTTTAGATTCTCCATTGAAAAATCAGGTGAAATTCAAATAAGTCTACCTTAATATTGTGCTTGGCCTTTTCCCATTGCAACATTTTTTTAAAAATTGGATTTTTAATTAAGATCACTTTTGGCATTTTGCTTGTGATTTCTGCCCTTTGGTTAACAGCATACATATCACATTCCTGGTCATATTGCATATTGATAAGCTTTCAACACACTGATATCAAAGGCAGACACCAAGTCAGTATTAACAGGTTAACTACGTGGCACTGTAATTTCAATAAAATTACTGTGTCTCACTGAATATTACATGCAAAAATCCACATAAATTGTCATTTAACCAACAGCACTGCATGAGCAGATATCCTAGTCTGAGAGAAACTACACTGGAAATTCAGTGCTTCCATGCATGAAACAGAGTCTTAAGTTCAACGAGGAACAGCCATGACAGTCCTTCTCCACTAAAAAAAAAAAAAAAAAAAGATACTGTTTAACTTATGGTAAGACCATTAAGGTCTGTGTATTGTAACTGTCTTAAGGCATTTCAGTTTAAATTCACATAAAAAATCATATTTAAAATAAAATCTTATTTCAATCAGTGAGTGAAATTTGCATTTTAATCTCATTTGAATGATCACCCCCTACCCAAAGAAATGGATTTGGTAATTTTTGAGAGGTATCTTAACCACAAATTCTAACTGTAAATGTATTCATAATTATTTTCAAAAGTATGATTTCTTCCTCCCCCACCAAACAATCCTTAAAAACTTATAATAAACCTATAAAGCTGATTTGCATATTTACAAAATTCGGAATAGCAAATATAGGCAACTCATATTAAAAAGAAACAAACAAAAAACAAAAAAACAATGGCTATTTGTGAACTGTCAGGTACAAGTGTGTACCTCCCATCCGTGGAAATGACCTGATTTTCCATGTGGTCGAGTAAAATCTTGACAATCGGTCTGGGTGCCTGCCAATCGGGTTTGTTTATCCTAAACAATGTCACACATGATTGCGTGTATGCAGTCTGTATAAAAACAGCGTACACACCCTGTGCACCTCCACCAGTTCCCCATGTTGAGTGAGATGCGGCTGCCTGTCTGGAGATGAGGTTTGCTGGAACAAGAGCTGGTGGTAAGCGTGACAGCAAGCTTCCAGGTTCTCAAAAGGACCAAACACTTTGGTATTGATACAATGTATTCCCTGTGGTCTCAAATATACAAAATATACATTTCCAGTTCTTTTGATTTTTCTTTTTCTTTCTTTCTTTCTTTTTTTTTTTTTTTTTAATATGACATTAGTTAGGTCTGCGATTTAAAGGATGGTGGTGGAGCGGACTGCGAGGCGTCGAGCGGGTTGGTGCAGCGCTCAGTTCTGGTGGTACTTCATGTGCAGCGCAAGGTGGTCAGAGGGGGAGAAGCTGCTATTGCACACCACACACTGGAACGGCTTGGTACCCGTGTGCTTCCTGTAGTGGTAGGTCAGCTTGTCCGACCGGGCTAATCTCCAGTCGCAGCCGTCTCAGGTGCACTTGTAGGATTTCTCACCCCCCTCCCCCACCACGAGTCCTCAGATGTGCTTTTAAATGAGACGACTTTGTATAAACTGTTGTGCAACCATTATAATCACAGAAGTGGATGTGTGGCTTCTCCAGATCCGGATTACTCCTTCTGTTGTATCTGACAAGTTGGATATTTGGTGAATTAACTGGCAGGGTGGGAGGTAAATTTGGATTGTGAATTGCCAGCTTCGAAGCAATTGTAGCAGCATAGGACTCAGGTGGGGTTAAATTCTGGAGAATCTAAGCTTGTCTATTGGGACTTCCAGGCTCTGAGCTCGGTGGTGACAGGGAAAGTAGGTGGCCTGCTATGGAAGAAACTGACTTGGCATGGTGTACGTGCAAGGGGGCATGCCCTGGAACGGTTTCATTGACGTCTGCAGAACAGCAGAGGGGTGTGTGTTAAGGCCTTCCATAGAAACATTAAGGGTGTCCATCACTGCTGTCTGGTTTGTCGAACTGGGCATGTCTAGATCCGGCGTATTCAATAGCTAGTACAGGTGGCCCTGCTGGGAAGGAACAGAGAGATGAAGATCTGGTATTGGAAGTTCTTGTTTGAGGAAGATATTGGTCACCTAGGGCGGCACTATGGTCTGGTGGGAGCTGAATATACTGGTGAACTCAGGGAGGGCCTGGGTGGAGGCCGGAGGAGGGGCAGCGGACTTGCTCTGGTGGCTGAATATGGTAACAGGTTCTGTCTTGATCTGTGTTATGCATGGTCTCTGGGATTTGTAGAGGTCAGTTCTCAGGTGAGTGATGTCGGGGAGGAAGACGTTCATGTTGATGCTCTGAGGTAATCCTTCAGTGTCAGTGAAGAACAGGTCTACCACTGAGGCACTGTCTCATCTACACTTTTTCTGCTCTGAGATTATCGGAACTGGAGGAAGCTGAGGTGTCACATAATTCTCCATTTTACATCTTGTCTGGACCAGCTCCTCAGAGGGCAGTCGCGGTACAGCTGCTGGCGGCGGCCCAGGCAGGTGGTGGTGTGAATGTTTCAGACCATCTTTGGAGAAGAGTGTCATGTCGCGGGCCGGGTTCCCAGTGCCCAGCACCTGCTTGAGCTGCGCAAACACGGGCTCTTCCTGCGCGGCCAGTGTACAGGGCGATCGCGATTCCCACATTGCCCAGGGCTGGCACCGGAAGGCGAACTCAGAGCAGGACCTTGGCAGCGGGGGACCCCTGGGCCAGCAGCCAGATGCTCACGAAGGCAGGCACGAAGATCAGGGCTCCTGGGCTTGGCCAAGGTCCTCCAGCCACCACTTTCAGCCCGCCCCCCACCCCCCGCAGCGCTCGCCCACTCTCTCTCCTGAACCCGCTCCAGCCACCTCCAAGCTCCACCAGCAAGCTAAGACAGCACATACCTGCCCAGCGACTCCCCATTGCAACTTTTTTTGTTGGATATATTCTTTATTTACATTTCATTTCCCTTTTCCTCGTTCCCCGCCCCCCAAAGGTCCCATATGCCCTTTTCCCTCCCCCCCCACTAGCTCCCCCCCCCCCGTTCTCCCATCCTCCCCTTTCCACTTCCCTGTTCTGGTATTTTCCTACACTGATGCTTTGGCCTTTCCAGATCCAGGGTCCACTCCTTCCTTCTTCTGGGACTTCATTTGGTATGTGGATTGTGTCTTTGGTGTTCCAAGATTCTAGGCTAATATCCATTTATCAGTGAGTGCATACCATAGCTATTCTTTTGAGACTGGGTTACCTCACTTAGTATGATGTTCTCCAGCTCCAACCATTTCTTTAAGAATTTCATGAATTCATTGCTTCTAATGGCTGAATAGTACTCCACTGTGTATATATACCACATTTTTTGTATCCATTCCTCCCTTGAGGGATGTCTGGGTTCTTTCCAGCTTCTGGCTATTATAAATAAGGCTGCTATGAACATAGTGGAGCATGTATCCTTATTGCATGCTGGGGAATCTTCTGGGTATATGCCCAGGAGTGGTATGGCTGGGTCTTCCAGAAGTAACATTCCCAGTTTTCTGAGGAATCACCAGACTGATTTCCAGGTTGGCAGTACCAGCTTGCAACCCCACCAGCAGTGGAGGAGTGTTCCTCTTTCTCCACATCCTCATCAGCACCTGTATTCTCCTGAGTTTTTGATCTTAGCCATTCTGACTGGAGTGAGGTGAAATCTCAGCATTGTTTTGATTTGCATTTCCCTGATGACTAAGGATGTTGAACAATTCTTTAGGTGCTTCTCAGCCATTTGATATTCCTCAGGTAAAAATTCTTTGTTTAGCACTGTACCCCATTTTTAAGGGGGATATTTGGCTCTCTGGAGTTTACCTTCTTGAGTTCTTTGTCCTTCTTGAAGCCCTACATGATGACCTCCATCAGTATTATGACCTGTGATTTTAAATCCAAATCTTGCTTTCCTGGTGTGTTGGGGTATCCAGGACTTGCTGTTGTGGGAGAATTGGGTTCAGATGGTACTATATTGCCTTGATTTCTGTTAGCAACATTCCCACATTTGCCTTTTGCCATCTGGTTATCTCTGGTTTAGTTGGTCCTGCTGTTACTGGCTGGAGCTTGCCCCTCCTGTGTGCCTGCAGGCCTATCTCAGCAACTCTGGGTGAGCTGCTTTCCCTGGCACAAATTGCTGTGGTATTGCAAAGTCCCTGGGTGCAGGTAGAGTCCTGGTGCTGTGTGTCCAAGTGATCTTCTACTCTGGTGAAACCAGCCTACCAATCTGTTGCACAGTCACAGAAGCAAAGATGGCTGCTGAGACCCACTCTCTTGTAGTTGTATTTGGGTATGCATCTCTGTGGCCCCAATCAGCTCTGGATGCAGGTTTGCTGGCTATCTCCTCCTCGCTGGCGGCTGGGTGTATAGCTGGATTCCTGCACTGCTTAGAGATGGCATGCTGTGGCCAAGAGTATTCTCGATCCAGAAGCAGAAACCGGAAGGTTCTTGCCAGAGGCCTCCAAATTGGATCCTCCGATCTGCAGGGCCGGTCTCACCTGTGCAGGCTGCCTCTTCCTCACTGGCTGCTGGGTGTATCTCTGCTTTTCTATGTTTAGTGTTTTGATTATTATGAGGTGAGGGAGCATTATCTTCTGGTCCAATCTATTTGGTGTTTTGTAAACTTCTTGTATCTTTATAGGCATGTACTCCTTTGGGTTAGGAATTTTTTCTTCTATAATTTTGTTACATAGATTTTTGAATTGATGGTGAGTTCTTCTCCTTCTATTATTATTATTATCATTGTTTAGTCTTTTCATAATGTTCCAGATTTTCTCCATGTTTTGTGCCAGACCCTAACGAAGTTCTGATATGAGCTCTCCCTGGGATTAGGAGGAGTAAAGGATATTGTGAAAATTTGGAGAGCTTTGTATGAGAGGTGATATGGGAAAACAAGCAGCAACTAAATAAGAAAAAGAGCAGTAAGCATATGTGAAACATGGCTCTTTCTTGAAGACATCACATATAAAAATTTACTCTAGCACCATCTTGGAGCGGGTAACCAAGCAAGGTACAGTGGGCACCAGAGGGAAGGATATCCCAGAGTATAGCCTGCCTGGGTGCCTTCCGCACCAGGGAGCCGGGCAGCATTAAGGCTGCCTGGGCAGGCTGGAGAACATCTGACCTGCAGGAGGTCTCGTATATAGACTGAGACCCAAGGACTAGGATCCGCACCATCTTGGACCCTGCAGCCCAACCAGGGGGAGCTCCAGATCTACAGAGAGCCCACAGGTAGATAGAGCTCTGCTCTGAGGTCCGACACTATCCTGGGGAGAACAGCTCAACCAGACAGAGCCCTGCCAAATGGGAGAGCCACTGCCTAGGCTTCAGCAGCCCAGCCAGGAAGCCCCAGGCCTGCAGGGAATCCTACAGTTAGACAGAGCCCTGAGATCCACCACGATCTTGGAGCTAGTAGACTAACCAGGCAAACCAGGAGGAGACCACTGGACTCCAGTTAAGTATCCAGAGGCAAGCAGGGAGGAGACTTGAATCAAGACCAGCAGAGCTGAGGAGGTAATTCAGAGCCCAGTGGTGGAAACCTTCCAGTCTCCGCCTCGGGAGCACAGATGCCCTCTGAGACTGTAGCACCAAACGCCAGGCTCTCAGGAGCTTTAAACACCAACCAGTAATAACAAGACCAACTAAGTCCAGAAATAAACAAATGACAAAAGGCAAACATAGGACCATTACTAGCAGAAATTAAGGCAATATGGCAGTATCCAAACCCAGTTCCACAACAACAGAAAGCCCTGGATACCCCCAACACACCAGAAAATCAAGATACAGATCTAAAATCACTGGTGAGGATGCTGATAGCAGAACACATGGATAAATCTCTTAAATACAGGAAAAAATTGATCAAAATTTCGAAGCCCTTACAAGGCAAACACAAAAATCACTTAAAGAAATTCAGGAGAATATGGATCAAAAAGCAGAAGCCAATAATGGGGAATACAAAAATCACTTAAAGAAATACAGGAGAGGGATACCGGCTCGCCGACTCGCAGCGAGGCTGCCATCTTGCCTCGGAGCACCACGGACTGCTGGCGACTGAAGTCAGGTGCGTGGACAGAGACCTAGCTTAGCTTAGGATAGACGACCAGATCAGGCTCTTGCAGGCGCCCAGAGCCAGAGGACCTTGGGAGGAGATCTGTGGACCTACAGCTCAGCAGCTGGTTGCTGACTGCTGGAGACCGGCTCACCTGGCTTGCAGCGAGGCTGCCATCTTTCCTCGGGACACCTCGGACTGCTGGCAGCTGGGGTCAGTGAGGCTGTCATCTTCCCTCACGTCACTGCTGACCACTGGTGGCTGGGGTCAGGAGCACAGACGCCCTCTACTACAGCAGCACCAAAGTCCAGACTCACAGGAGTTTAAATCTCCAACCAGTAACAATAAGACCAACTAACTCCAGAGATAAACAGATGGCAAAAGGCAAATGTAGGAACGTTACTAACAGAAATCAAGGCAACATGGCACCATCTGAACCCAATTCGCCAACCACAACAAGTCCTGGATACCCCAACACACCAGAAAAACAAGAGTTGGATATAAAAGCACTGGTCATGATGTTGCTAGAAGAACACAAAAAAGACATAAACAAATCTCTTCAAGAAATGCAGTGGAACATCAATAGGGTAGAAGCTCTTACAATGCAAACACAAAAATTACGTAAAGAACTGCAGGAGAATATGGACCAACAGACAGAAGTCAATAAAAGGGAAACGAGAAAATCACTTATAGAAATGCAGAACTTGAACCAACAGGCAGAAGTCATAAAAGAGGAAACACAAAAATCTCTTAAAGAATTGCAAGAAAACACAAACAAACAAATGAAGGAACTGAGCAAAACAATCCAAGAGCTGAACACAGAGGTAGAAACAACTAAAAAATCACAAAAGGAGACAACTTTGGAGATAGAAAACCTTGGGAAGAAATTAGGGGTCATAGATGCAAATATCAACAACAGAATACAAGGGATATAGGTAAGAATCTCAGATGCTGAAGATACCATAGTAACCATGGACTCCACAATCAAAGAAAATGCAAAATGCAAAAAGTTTGTAACCCAAAACATCAGGAAATCCAGAACACAATGAGAAGACCAAACCTAAGGATTATAGGGATAGATGAGAGTGAAGATCTACAACTTAAAGGGCCAGCAAATATCTTCAACAAAATTATGGAAGAAAACTTCCCCAACCTAAAGAAAGAGATGACCGTGAATATACAAGAAGCGTACAGAACTCCAAACAGACTGGACCAGAACAGAAATATCACCTGTCACATAATAATCAAAACCCCAAATGTACTAAACAAAGAAAGAATATTAAAGGCAGTAAGAGAAAAAGGCCAAGTAACATATAAAGGAAAACCTATCAGAATCACACCAGACTTTTCTCCAAAAACCATGAAAGCTAGAAGATCCTGGGCTGACCTCATGCAGATCCTAAGAGAACACAAATGTCAGCCAAGACTACTATACCCAGCAAAACTCTCATTCAACATAGATGGAGAAATCAAAATATTCCATGACAGGACCAAATTTACACAATATCTTTCCACTAACCCAGCTCTAAAAAGGATAATAGGAGGAAAACTCCAATACAAGGAGGGAAACTGCACCCAAGAAAAAGCAAGATAGTAACCTTCTTCCATCAAACTCAAAGGAAGATAACTACTCAAAAACAAAAATAACATCAAAAATGACAGGAAGAAATAATCACTATTCCTTAATATCTCTTAACATCAATGGACTCAATTCCCCAATAAAAAGACATAGACTAACCGACTGGATATGAAAACAGGACCCTACATTTTGCTGCATACAGGAAACACACCTCAGAGTCAAAGACAAACACTACCTTAGAGTAAAAGGCTGGAAGACAATTTTGCAAGCAAATGGTTGCAGAATGCGAGCTGGAATAGCCACTCTAATATCAGATAAAATTGACATTCAACCCAGAGTCATCAAAAGAGACACAGAAGGTCACTTCTTTCTAGTCAAAGGAAGAATCCACCAAGAAGAACTCACAATTCTAAACATATATGCTCCAAATGCAAGAGCACCCTCATTCGTAAAAGAAACTTTACTAAAGATCAAAGCACACATTGCACCTAACACAATAATTGTGGGGGGACCTCAACACTCCACTATCCTCAATGGACTGATCAGGAAAACAGAAACTAAACAGGGACACGGGGAAACTCATTGAAACGTTGGACCAATTGGATTTAACAGATATATATAGAACATTTCATCCTAAAGCAAAAGACTATACCTTTTTCTCAGTACCTCATTGTACCTTCTCCAAAATCGACCATATAATTGGACACAAGACAGACCTGAACAAATATAAAAAGATCGAACTGATCCCATGCCTCCTACCAAATCACCATAGAGTAAGAGTGTTCTTCAATAGCAACAAAAACAACAGAAAATTCTCATACATGTGGAGGCTGAACAATATTCTACACAATGATACCTTAGTCAAGGAAGAAAAAAAGAAAGAAATTAAAGATTTTTCAGAATTTAATGAAAATGAAGGCACAGCATGCCCAAATCTATGGGACACAATGAAAGCAGTGCTAAGAGGAAAACTCATAGCCCTGAGTGTCTCCAAAAAGAAACAGGAGAGAGCATATACTAGCAATTAATGGCGCACCTGAAAGCTCTAGAACAAAAAGAAGCTTTTCGCCCAGGAGGAGTAGAAGACAGAAAATCATCAAACTTAGGGCTGAAATCAATCAAGTTGAAACAAAGAGAACCATACAAAGAATCAACAAAACCAGGAGCTGGTTCTTTGAGAAAATCAACAAGATAGATAAACCCCTAGTCAGACTTACCAAAGGGTACAGAGACAGTATTCAAATTAATAAAATTAGAAATGAAAAGGGAGATATAACAACAGAAACTAAGGAAATTCAAAAAATCATCAGATCCTACTACAAAAGCCTATACTCAACACAACTGGAGAATCTGGAGGAAATGGACAATTTCCTAGACAGATACCAAATCCCAAAATTAAACCAGGATCAAATAGATCGTCTAAACAGACCCATAATCCCCAAAGAAATAGAAGGGGTCATAGAAAGTCTTCCAACCAAAAAAAGCACAGGACCAGATGGTTTTAGTGCAGAATTCTACCAGACCTTCAAAGAAGTCCTGATACCAATACTCTTCAAACTATTCCACAAAATAGAAACAGAAGGAACACTACCCAACTCATTCTATGAAGCCACAATTACCCTGATACCAAAACCACACAAAGATCCAACTAAGAAAGAGAACTACAGGCCAATTTCTCTTATGAATATGGATGCAAAAAAATACTAAATAAAATACTAGCCAACCGAATCCAAGAACACATCAAAACGTTCATTCACCATGATCAAGTTGGCTTCATCCCAGGGATGCAGGGGTGGTTCAATATATGGAAATCCAGCAACGTAATCTACTACATAAACAAACTCAAAGAAAAAAACCACATGGTCATCTCATTGGATGCTGAAAAAGCATTTGACAAAATTCAGCATCCTTTCATGCTAAAAGTCTTGGAAAGAGCAGAAATTCAAGGCCCATACCTACACATAGTAAAAGCAACGTACAGCAGACCAATAGCCAACATCAAGGTAAACAGAGAAAAACATGAAGCAATCCCACTAAAATCAGGGACTAGACAAGGCTGCCCCCTCTCACCATATCTCTTCAATATAGTACTTGAGGTACTAGCTAGAGCAATTCAACAACATAAGGAAGTCAAAGGGATACAAATTGGAAAGGAAGAAGTCAAACTATCACTATTAGCAGATGATATGATAGTATACTTAAGTGACCCAGAGAATTCCTACAGCTGATAAACAACTTCAGCAAAGTGGCTGGTTATAAAGTCAACTCAAGCAAATCAGTAGCCTTCCTATACACAAAGGATAAGGAGGCTGAGAAAGAAATTAGGGAAATGACACCCTTCACAATAGCCACAAACAATATAAAGTATTTGGTGTGACTAACCAAACAAGTGAAAGATTTATATGACAAAAACTTCAGGTCTCTGAAGAAGGAAATTGAAGAAGACCTCAGAAAATGGAAAAATCTTCCATGCTCGTGGGTTGGCAGGATTAATATAGTTAAAATGGCAATCTTGTCAAAAGCAATATACAGATTCAATGCAATCCCCATCAAAATCCCAACTCAGTTCTTCATAGAGTTAGAAAGAGCAGTTCTCAAATTCATCTGGAATAACAAAAAACCCAGGATAGCTAAAACTATCATCAACATTAAAAGAACTTCTGGGGGAATCAATATCCCGGACCTCAAGCAATACTACAGAGCAGTAGTGTTAAAAACTGCATGGTATTGGTACAGTGACAGGTAGGCGGATCAATGGTATAGGATAGAAGACCCAAAATTGAACCCACACATCTATGGCCAATTGATCTTCGACAAAGGAGCTGAAAACATCCAGTGGAAAAAAGATAACCTTTTCAACAAATGGTGCTGGCTCAACTGGAGGTCAACATGCAGAAGAATGAGAATTGATCCACTCTTATCTCCTTGCACTAAGCTCAACTCCAAGTGCATCAAGGACCTCCACAGAAAACCAGACACACTAATAAAAAAGAAACTGGGGAAGACCCTTGAGGACAGTGACTCAGGGGGGCAATTCCTGAACATAACACCAATTGCTTATCCTCTAAGAGCAAGAATAGACAAATGGGACCTCATAAAATTACAAAGTTTCTGTAAGGCAAAAGACACTGTCAAAAGGACAAATCGATAACCAACAAATTGGGAAAAGATCTTCACCAACCCCACATCCGACAGAGGGCTAATATCCAATGTATACAAAGAACTCAAGAAGTTAGACCCCCAGGAAAACAAATAACCCTATCCAAAAATGGGGAACAGAGCTAAACAAAGACTTTTCACCTGAAGAAATTCGGATGGCTGAGAAACACCTTAAAAAATGTTCAACATCATTAGTCATTAGAGAAATGCAAATCAAAACAACCCTGAGATTTCACCTCACACCAGTCAGAATGGCTAAGATCAAAAACTCAGAAGACATCAGGTGTTGGAGATCAATGGAATAGGATTGAAGACCCAGAAATTAACCCACAGACTTATGGTCACTTGATCTTTGATATAGGAGCCACAACCATGCAGTGGAATAAAGATAGCCTTTTTAACAATGGTGCTGGTTCAACTGGAGGTCAACATGCAGAAGAATGCGAATTGACCCACTCTTATCTCTTTGCACTAAGATCAACTCCAAGTGGATCAAGGACCTCCACATAAAACCAAACACACTGAAACTATTAGAAAAGAAACTTGGGAAGACCCTGGAGGACATGGGCACAGGGGGGAAGTTCCTGAACAGAACACCAATAGCTTATGCTCTAAGATCAAGAATTGACAAATGGGACCTCATAAAATTACAAAGTTTCTGCAAGGCAAAGGACACTGTCAGAAGGACAAAACGGCAACCAACAAAGTGGGAAAAGATCTTCAACAACCCCACATCCGACAGAGGGCTAATATCCAATATATACAAAGAACTCAAGAAGTTAGATCCCAAAGAACCAAATAACCCTATCAAAAAATGGGGCACAGAGCTAAACAAAGAATTTTCAGCAGAAGAAATTCGGATGGCCAAGAAACACCTTAAGAGATGTTCAACATCATTAGTCATCAGGGAAATGCAAATCAAAACAACCCTAAGATTCCACCTCACACCAGTCAGAATGGCTAAGATTAAAAACTCAAGAGACAACAAGTGCTGGTGAGGATGTGGAGAAAGAGGAACACTCCTCCACTGTTGGTGGGATTGCAAAATGGTAAAACTGCTCTAGAAATCAGTTTGGAGGTTCCTCAGAAAATTGGGCACGCCACTTCCAGAGGACCCTGGCATACCACTCCTGGGCATACACCCAGAGGATTCCCCTGCATACAATAAAGACATATGCTCCACTATGTTTATAGTAGCCTTGTTTATAATAGCCAGAAATTGGAAGGAGCCCAAATATCCCTCAAAGGAGGAATGGATACAGAAAATGTGGTATATTTATACAATGGAATATACTCAGCAATTAAAAATAATGAATTCATGCGATTTGTAGGTAAATGGTTAGACCTGGAAAATATCATCCTGAGTGAGTTAACCCAATCACAAAAGAATACACATGAAATGCAATCACTGATAAGTGGATATTAATGAGCCCAGAAGCCCTAAATACTCAAGGCACAATTAGCAAGTCAAATGATTCCCAAGAAGAAGAAAGGAGAGGACCCCTGGGCCTGTAAGGTTGGATCCAGTTTAGTAGAGAAACCCTGGGGGGAAGGGGGAATGATTGGGAAATAGTTGGGGGGGGAGAGAAATTATGGGACGTATGGTGAGGGGGAATTGGAAAAGGGGAAAGCCTTTGGAATGTAAACATAGAATATAGAAAATAAAAATTATTAAAAATGATATTAGAATGGCTACTCCAGCATGTTTCCTGAGACCATTTGCTTGTAAAATTGTCTTCCAGCCTTTTACTCTAAGGCAGTGTTTGTCTTTAACACTGAGATGTGTTTCCTGTATGCAGCAAAATGTAGGGTCCTGTTTCCGTATCCAGTCTGTTAATCTGTCTTTTTATTGGGGAATTGAGTCCATTCATGTTAAGAGATATTAAGGAATAGTAATTATTACCTCCAGACATTTTTGAAATTATATTTATTTATTTTATTTATTTATTTTTTATATTCGAGAGGCTATCTTCTTTTGGGTTTGATGAGAGGAGGTTTCTATCTTGCTTCTTCCCGGGTGTAGTTTCCGTCCTTGTCTTGGTGTTTTCCCCCTATTATCCTTTGTAGGGCTAGATTTGTGGAAAGATATCGCGCAAATTTGGTTTTGTCATGGAATACCTTGATGTCTTCATAACAGAATATAGAAAATAAAAATTAAAAAAAATTAAAAAAATACATATGTGAAAAACAAGAGCTGTCAAATATATCAACAGTGTTGATAGTGTAAAAAGACATCAGTTTGAAAGTACCAAGAAAATAAAGAAACCATCTGAAAACAACAGCAAAAAAAAAAATTTAAAAAAAAGAGAGACTTTCAACTTAAGTCATCAAAAGAGACACTGAAGGTCAGTACTTGCAGGTCAAAGGGAAAATCCAAGAAGAACTCTCAATACTGAACATCTATGCTCCAAATGCAAGGGCACCCTCATTCGTGAAAGAAACTTTACTAAACCTTAAAGCACACATTGCACCTAACACAATAATTGTGGGTGACTTCAACACTCCACTATCCTCAATGGACCGATCAGGAAACCAGAAACTAAACAGGGACACAGTAAAATTAATTGAAGATTTAGACCAATTTGATTTAACAGATATATATATAGAACATTTCATCCTAAAGCAATAGAATATGCCTTTTTCTCAGCACCACACAGTACCTTCTCCAAAATGGATCATATAATTGGTCACAAGACAGATGTCAACAAATACAAGAAGATCGAACTAATCCCTTACCTCATATCAGATCACTATGGAGTAAAAGTGGTCTTCAACAGCAAGAAAAACAACAGAAAGCCCACATACACATGGAAATTGAACAATATACCCTACTCAATGACACCTTGGTCAAGGAAGAAATAAAGAAAGAAATCAAAGACTTTTTAGCAATCAATGAAAATAAAGATACAACCTAACCAAATCTTTGGGACACAATGAAAGCAGTGCTAAGAGGAAAACTCATAGCCCTGAGTGCCTCCGAAAAGAAACAGAAGAGAGCATACACTAGCAGATTAAAGGCACACCTGAAAGCCCTGGAACAAAAAGAAGCTAATTCACCCAGGAGGAGTAGAAGGCAGGAAATCATCAAACTAAGGGCTGAAATCAATCAAATAGAAACAAAGAGAACCATACAAAGAAGCAACAAAACCCAGGAGCTGGTTCTTTGAGAAAATCAACAAGATAGATAAACCCTTAGCCAGACTAACCAAAGGGCACAGAGACAGTATTCAAAGTAATAAAATTAGAAATGAAAAAGGGGATATAACAACAGAGACTGAGGAAATTCAAAAGATCATCAGATCCTACTACAAAAGTCTATACTCAACACAACTGGAGAATCTTGAGGAAATGGACAATTTCCTAGACAGATACCAAATACCAAAATTAAATCAGGATCAATTAGATCAGCTAAACAGTCCCATAACCCCTAGGGAAATAAAAGGCATTATAGAAAGCCTCCCAACCAAAAAAAGTACAGGACCAGATGATTTTAGTGCAGAATTCTATCAGGCCTTCAAAGAAGACCTAACACCAATACTCTTCAAACTATTCCACAAAGTAGAAACAGAAGGGACACTACTGTGTAATGAAGCCACAATTACACTGATACCAAAACCACACAAAGATACAACAAAAAAAGAGAACTACAGGCCAATTTCCCTTATGAATATCGATGCAAAAATACTAAATAAAATTCTTGCCAACCGAATCCAAGAGCACATTAAAATGATCATTCACCATGATCAAGTAGGCTTCATCCCTGGGATGCAGGGATGGTTCAATATATGGAAATCCATCAATGTAATCCACTACATAAACAAACTCAAAGAAAAAACCACATGACCATCTCATTAGATGCTGAAAAAGCATTTGACAAAATTCAGCGTCCTTTCATGTTAAAAGTCCTGGAAAGAACAGGAATTCAAGGCCCATACCTAAACATAGTTAAGGCGATATACAGCAAACCAGTAGCCAACATCAAAATAAATGGAGAGAGGATAGCGGCAGGCCTCCATATTGCAACCAGGACACAGCTGGAAAGGTGCAGGTAGGGACTCCGTCTGGGGCTAGAGCAGGGAGAGCTGCTAAGCTCTCGCCCACAGGCAGGCCCAGGCGCCTAGGCTCTGCAGCACGTCCATGCGAGCTTAGGCCGTATCCGAGGCAGCCGGAACCACCCAGCTCCCCAGGACCCCGGACCAGCGATAGCGGCAGGCCTCCATATTGCAACCAGGACACAGCTGGAAAGGTGCAGGTAGAGACTCCATCTGGGGCTAGAGCAGGGAGAGCTGCTAAGCTCTCGCCCACAGGCGGGCCCAGGCGCCTAGGCTCTGCAGCACATCCCTGCGAGCTTAGGCCGTGCACCAAGGCAGCCTGAACCACCCAGCTGCCCAGGATCCCGGACAAGCGATAGCAGCAGGTCTCCATATTGCAACCAGAACACAGCTGGAAAGGCACAGGTAGACAGATTCCATCAGGGGCTACCACGTGGGGGGATCTGCTAGGCTCTCGCTACTAGGCAGGCCCAATAGCACCTGCCGAGGCTCTGCTGCACTCCCCCACACTTCCCGGAGACCTCAGGCCGTGCACAAAGTCAGCAGGTGACAGCCAGCTCGTGATCCCGTTGAGCAGCAATCACGCATAACCACCAGTAAAGAAACAACAGGTAAGCCCAGCCTCACAGGAGATTCAAACACCAGCCAGTGACAACAAGGTCAACTAACACCAGAAATAACCAGATGGCAAAAGGTGAACGAAGGAATGTCACTAACAGAAATCAAGGCAACATGACAGCATCTGAACCCAGTTCGCCAACAACAGGAAGCCCTGGATACCCCAAAACACCAGAAAAACAAGACTTGGATATAAAATCACTGGTCAGGATGCTGGTAGCTGAACACATAGAAAAATCTCGTAAAGAAATAGAGGAGAAAATGGATCAAAAGCTAGAAGCCTTTACAAGGCAAATACAAAAATCACTTCAAGAAATGCAGGAGAAGATGGATCAAAAAGAAGAAGACAATAAGGAAGAAAGACAAAAATCACTTAAAGAAATACAGAAGAACGTGGGCCAACAAGTAGAAGCTATGAAAGAGGAAACACAAAAATCTATTAAAGAAATACATGAAAACACAATCAAGCAAGCGAAAGATCTGAGCACATCCATCCAGGTACTAAAAACAGAAGTAGAAACAACTAAGAAATCGCAGATGGAGACAACATTGGAGATAGAAAACCTTGGGAAGAAATCAGGGGTTATAGATGCAAATATCAACAATAGAATACAAGAGATAGAAGACAGAATATCAGAAGCCAAAGATACCATAGGAACCATTGATTCAACAGTCAAAGAAAATACTAAATGCAAAAAGGCTGTAACCCAAAACATCCAGGAAATCCAGGACACAATGAGAAGACCAAACCTAAGGATTATAGGTATAGACGAGAATGAAGATGTACAAGTTAAAGGGCCAGCAAATATCTTCTACAAAATTATGGAAGAAAACTTCCCCAACCTAAAGAGAGAGATGCCCATGAATATACAAGAAGCATACAGAACCCCAAACAGACTGGATCAGAACAGAAATACATCCCGTCACATAATAATCAAAACTCCAAATGTACTAAACAAAGAAAGAATATTAAAGGCAGCAAGAGAAAAAGGCCAAGTAACTTATAAAGGAAGACCTATCAGAATAACACCAGACTTCTCACCTGAGACCATGAAACCTAGAAGATCCTGGGCAGATATAATGCAAACTCTAAGAGAACACAAACTTCAGCCAAAACTACTTTACCCAGTAAAGCTCTCAATCGCCATAGATGGAGACATCAAGGTATTCCATGACAAAACCAAATTTGCACGATATCTTTCCACAAATCCAGCCCTACAAAGGATAATAGGGGGAAAACACCAAGACAAGGATGGAAACTACACCCGGGAAGAAGCAAGATAGAAACCTCCTCTCATCAAACCCAAAAGAAGGTAACCTCTCGAATATAAAAAAAATAAATAAAATAAATAAATATAATTTCAAAAATGTCTGGAGGAAATAATTACTATTCCTTAATATCTCTTAACATCAATGGACTCAATTCCCCAATAAAAAGACATAGATTAACAGACTGGATACAGAAACAGGACCCTACATTTTGCTGCATACAGGAAACACATCTCAGTGTTAAAGACAAACACTGCCTTAGAGTAAAAGGCTGGAAGACAATTTTACAAGCAAATGGTCTCAGGAAACAAGCTGGAGTAGCCATTCTAATATCAGATAAAATTGACTTCCAACCTAAAATCATCAAAAGAGACTCAGAAGGTCACTTCTTGCTGGCCAAAGGGAAAATCCACCAAGAAGAGCTCTCAATACTGAACATCTATGCTCCAAATGCAAGGGCACCCTCATTCGTAAAAGAAACCTTACTAAAGCTTAAAGCACACATTACACCTAACACAATAATTGTGGGTGACTTCAACACTCCACTCTCCTCAATGGACCGATCAGGAAAGCAGAAACTAAACAGGGACACAGCGAAACTAATTGAAACTCTGGACCAATTGGATTTAACAGATATATATAGAACATTTCATCCTAAAGCTAAAGAATATACCTTTTTCTCAGCTCCACATGGGACCTTCTCCAAAATAGACCATATAATTGGTCACAAGACAGATGTCAACAAATACAAGAAGATCGAGCTAATCCCATGCCTCCTATCAGATCACCATGGAGTAAGAGTGGTCTTCAATAACAACAAAAACAACAGAAAGCCCACATACACATGGAAAATGAACAATACTCTACTCAATGACACCTTGGTCAAGGAAAAAATAAAAAAAGAAATCAAAGATTTTTTAGAATTCAATGAAAATGAAGGTACAACCTACCCAAATCTATGGGACACAATGAAAGCAGTGCTAAGAGGAAAACTCATAGCCCTAAGTGCATCCAAAAAGAAACTGGAGAGAGCATACACTAGCAGCTTAATGGCAAACCTTAAAGCCCTGGAAGAAAAACAAGTTAATTCACCCAGGAGGAGTAGAAGACAAGAAATCATCAAACTCAGGGCTGAAATCAATCAAATAGAAACAAAGAGAACCATACAAAGAATCAACAAGACCAGGAGCTGGTTCTTTGAGAAAATCAACAAGATAGATAAACCCTTAGCCAGACTAACCAAAGGACGCAGAGACAGTATACAAATTAACAAAATTAGAAATGAAAAGGGAGACATAACAACAGAAACTGAGGAAATTCAAAAGATCATCAGATCCTACTACAAAGGTCTATACTCAAAACAACTGGAGAATCTGGAGGAAATGTACAATTTCCTAGACAGATACCAAAAGAAGAAGACCTCGGGAAATGGAAAAATATTTCATGCTCTTGGACTGGCAGGATCAATATAGTAAAAGTGGCCATCTTGCCAAAAGCAATCTACAGATTCAATGCAATACCCATCATAATCCCAAACCAATTCTTCATAGATCTAGAACGAGGAATTCTCAAATTCATTTGGAGTATCAAAAAACCCAGGATAGCTAAAACTATTCTCAACAATAAAAGGACTTCTGGGGAAATCAATATCCCTGACCTCAAGCAGTACTACAGAGCAATTGTGTTAAAAACTACATGGTATTGGTACAGCGACAGGCAAGTAGATCAATGGAATAGAATTGAAGATCCAGAAATGACCCACAGAGTTATGGTCACTTGATCTTTGATAAAGGAGCTACAACCATCCAGTGGGAAAAAAGATAGCCTTTTCAACAAATGGTGCTGGTTCAACTGGAGGTCAACATGCAGAAGAATGCGAATTGACCTACTCTTATCTCCTTGCACTAAGATCAACTCCAAGTGGATCAAGGACCGCCACATAAAGCCAGACACACTGAAACTAATAGAAAAGAAAACTGAGGAAGACCCAGGAGGACACAGGGAGAAAATTCCTGAACAGAACACCAATAGCTTATGCTCTAAGATCAAGAATTGACAAATGGGACCTCATAAAATTACAAAGTTTCTGTAAGGCAAAGGACACTGTCAGAAGGACAAAATGGAAACCAACAAAGTGGGAAATGATCTTCACCAACCCCACATCAGACAGAGGGCTAATATCCAATATATACAAAGAACTCAAGGAGTTAGACCCCAAAGAACCAAATAGCCCTATTAAAAAAGGGGTACAGAGCTAAACAAAGAATTTTCACCAGAAGAAATTCGGATGGCTGAGAAGCACCTTAAGAGATATTCAACATCATTAGTCATCAGGGAAATGCAAATCAAAACAATCCTGATATTCCACCTCACACCAGTCAGAATGGCTAAGATTAAAAACTCAAGAGACAACAGGTGCTGGAGAGGATGTGGAGAAAGAGGAACACTCCTCCACTGCTGGTAGGATTGCAAGATAGTACAACCACTCTGGAAATCAGTCTGGCAATTCCTCAGAAAATTGGCCATGACACTTCCAGAGGACCCTGTCATACCACTCCTGTGCATATACCCAGAGGATTCTCCTGCATGCAATAAAGACACATATTCCACTGTGTTCATAGCAGCCTTATTTATAATAGCCAGAAGCTGGAAGTAGCCCAGATGTCCCTCAAAGAGGGAATGAATACAGAAAATGTGATATATTTATACAATGGAATACTACTCAGCAATTAAAAATAATGAATTCATGCAATTTGTAGGCAAATGGTTGGATCTAGAAAATATCATCCTAAGTGAGTTAACCCAATCACAAAAGAATACACATGAATTGCAATCACTGATAAGTGGATACTAATGAGCCCAGAAGCTCTGAATACTCAAGGCACAATTAGCAAATCAAAATAATCCCAAGAAGAAGGAAGGAGAGGACACTGGTTCCAGTTTTGCAGGAGAGTACCAGAACAGAGAAAAGCTTGGGGGGGGGTGGTTGGGGAATGGGCGGGGGGGGGGTTGGAAGAGGACTTATGGGACATATGGTGGGGGGGGGGACTGGGAAAGGGGAAAGCCTTTGGAATGTAAACAAAGAATATAGAAAAGAAAAGAAGAGAAGAGACGAGAATAGAAGAGAAGAGAAGAGAAGAGAAGAGAAGAGAAGAGAAGAGAAGAGAAGAGAAGAGAAGAGAAGAGAAGAGAAGAGAAGAGAAGAGGGAAAACAAGGACAAATCGGGAAAAGATCTTCACCAACCCTACATCTGACAGAGGGCTAATATTCAATGTATACAAAGAACTCAAGAAGTTGGACACCAGAAAACCAAGTAACCCTATCAAAATATGGGGTACAGAGCTAAACAAAGACTTTTCACTTGAAGAACTTTGGATGGCTGAGAAACACCTTAAAAAATGTTCAACATCATTAGTCATTAGAGAAATGCAAATCAAAACAACCCTGAGATTTCACCTCACACTAGTCAGAATGGCTAAGATTAAAAACTCAGGAAACAGCAGGTGTTGGCAAGGATGTAGAGAAAGAGGAACACTCCTCCACTGCTGGTGGGACTGCAAGCTGGTACAACCACTCTGGAAATCAGTCTGGTGGTTCCTCAGAAAACTGGACATGATACTTCCAGAGGACCCAGCCATACCACTCCTGGGCATGTACCCAGAGGATTCCCCAGCATGCAATAAGGATACATGTTCCACTATGTTCATAGCAGCCTTATTTATAATAGCCAGAAGCTGGAAAGAACCCAGATGTCCCTCAACAGAAGAATGGATACAAAAAATGTGGTATATATACACAATGGAGTACTATTTAGCCATTAGAAACAATGAATTCATGAAATTCTTAGAGAAATGGATGGAGCTGGAGAACATCATACTAAATGAGGTAACCCAGTCTCAAAAGAATACCCATGGTATGCACTCACTGATAAGTGGATATTAGCCTAGAATCTTTGGACACCAAAGACACAATTCACATACTAAATGATGTCTGACAAGAAGAAAGGAGTGGACACTGGTGCTGGAAAGGATCAAAGCATCGGTGTAGGGGAATACCAGAACAGGGCATTGGGAAGGGGTGGATGGGGAACATGGGGAGGGAAAAGGGCATGTGGAACCTTAGGGGGGCAGGGAACCAGAAAAAGGGAAATGAAATGTAAATATAGAATATATCCAATAAAAATTTTAAAAAAGAAAGTCAATTTTAACATGTTTGTCTATTTATTTCTTGAATTTTACCAGAAATATTTTTCATGTAAATCTGCAATATTATCTGAAAATGTTTATAATTCCACCTTCAATCATCTTAGAATTATCTTTATGCCTATCATTTTACCTATATAATTTCCATGATAATCTTTAATTTTAACATGTTTTCTATATATTTCTTCAATTTTATCAGATATATTTTCCATGTAAATCTTCAAGTTTATCAGAAAATGTTTATAATTCCACTTTCCATCAACTTAGGAATACTTTTATACCTACCATTATTATATCTATATAAAATTTTCCATGATAATCTTCAATTCTAACATGTTTTTCTACAATTTTATTAGAAATATTTTCCATGTAAATCTTTAATTCTATCATAAAATGTTTCTATCACATATTTCAATTAATTTAGCAATGTTTTGCATGTCTACCACTTTACTCTTTAGTTTTCCATGAAAATTGTCAATTTTAACATGTTTATCTGAAATTTTTCCATGTAAATTTTTAATTTTATCATAAAGTGTTTTTACTTCCCTTTACTTCTGTTTTCAATAAATAAAAATATTTTAGAAAAAGAAAAGAAAATATCTAGTTAAAGATAGGAAAGAAAAGAAACTCAAAAAAAGATATAAGGGAAAAAAGGTCAAGTAACACATGAAATCAGACCTATCAAAATTTCCCCAGACTTCTCAACACAGACTCTAAAAGCCCAAAGATCCTTGGGCAGATGTCATACAGACCCTAAGAGAACACAAATGCCAGTGCAGGCTACTAAACCCAGCAAAATTTTCAATTATCATAGATAGAGAAACCAAGATAGTCCATGAAAAAAAGAAATTTAAACAATATCCTTCCACAAATCTAGCCCTGCAAAGGATAAGATAAAACCAGACACACTGAAACTAATAGAAAAGAAACTGGGGAAGATCCTTGAGGACGTGGGCACAGGGGAAATTTTCCTGACCAGAACACCAATAGCTTATGCTCTAAGATCAAGAATTGACAAATGGGACCTCATAAAATTACAAAGTTTCTGTAAGGGAAAGAACACTGTCAAAAGGACAGAACAGCAACCAATACATTGGGGAAAGATCTTTACCAACCCTACATCCGACAGAGGGCTAATATCCAAGATATACAAAGAACTCAAGAAGGTAGATTCCAGAGAGATAAATAACCCTATTAAAAAATGGGGTACAAAAATGTGTAGCCCAGGCTGGCCTCGAACTCGTGATCCTCCTGCCTCTGCCTCCTTCAGCAAATCCTGCCTGTGTGCGCCACCACAACCAGAAGCTCTGTATACTCAAGACACAATTAGCTAAGCAAAAGATTCCCAAGAAAAGGGATGGAGAGGACCCTGGTCCGGAAAAGACTAAATCCGGTTTTGTAGGAGAGTACCAGAACAGAGAAATGGTGGGGAGGGGGGGTGATTGGGGAATGGAGGGGAGAGGATTTATGGGACATATGGTGAGGGGGGAGACTGGAAAGGGCAAAGCCTTTGGAATGTAAACAAAGAATATAGAAAATAATATATATAAAAGAAATAAAACCAGCAATGTTGAATTTAAAAAAAAATGTAACCTAAAAAAAAAATCCAGATGATAAAAAAAAAATGGGGTACAGAGCTAAACAAAGAATTTTCACCTAGGAATATCAAATGGCTGAGATGCACCTAAAAATACTTTAAAAACATAAAAAGTAAAAATACATAAGCACAACTATTCTGAATACATAAACACGACTATACTAACTAAAATGGGAAAAGCTATGGGCTTCCTGGACATGGTATTTTGCCTCAGCTTCAAGAACTGGGTCTGAGGGGTGTTTAATAAAAACTTCCTTAGATCAACTCCAAGTGGATCAAGGACCTCCACATAAAACCAGACACACTGAAACTATTAGAAAAGAAACTTGGGAAGACCCTGGAGGACTTGGGCACAGGGGAAAAGTTCCTGAACAGAACACCAATAGCTTATGCTCTAAGATCAAGAATCGACAAATGGGACCTCATAAAATTACAAAGTTTCTGCAAAGCAAAGGACACTGTCAGAAGGACAAAACGGCAACCAACAAAGTGGGAAAAGATCTTCAACAACCCCACATCCGACAGAGGGCTAATATCCAATATATACAAAGAACTCAAGAAGTTAGACCCCAAAGAAACAAATAACCCTATCAAAAAATGGGGCACAGAGCTAAACAAAGAATTTTCACCAGAAGAAATTCGGATGGCCGAGAAACACCTTAAAAGATGTTCAACATCATTAGTCATCAGGGAAATGCAAATCAAAACAACCCTGAGATTCCACCTCACACCAGTCAGAATGGCTAAGATTAAAAACTCAAGAGACAACAAGTGCTGGCGAGGATGTGGAGAAAGAGGAACACTCCTCCACTGTTGGTGGGATTGCAAAATGGTAAAACCGCTCTGGAAATCAGTTTGGAGGTTCCTCAGAAAATTGGGCATGTCACTGCCAGAGGACCCTGGCATACCACTCCTTGGCATATACCCAGAGGATTCCCCTGCATGCAATAAGGACACATGCTCCACTATGTTTATAGCAGCCTTGTTTATAATAGCCAGAAACTGGAAGGAGCCCAAATATCCCTCAAAGGAGGAATGGATACAGAAAATGTGGTATATTTATACAATGGAATACTACTCAGCAATTAAAAATAATTAATTCATGCAATTTGTAGGTAAATGGTTAGACCTGAAAAATATCATCCTGAGTGAATTAACCCAATCACAAAAGAATGCACATGAAATGCAATCACTGATAAGTGGATATTAACGAGCCCAGAAGCCCTAAATACTCAAGACACAAATAGCAAGTCAAATGATTCCCAAGAAGAAGAAAGGAGAAGACCCTGGGCCTGTAAAGATTGCATCCAGTTTAGTAAAGAAACCAAGGGGGGAGGGGGAATGATTGGGGAACAGTTGGGGGGGAGAGGAACTATGGGAACTATGGTGGGTGGGAACTGGGAAAGGAGAAAGCCTTTGGAATGTAAACATAGAATATAGAAAATTAAAAAAAAATTTAAAAAAAAAAACAACTTCCTTAGAAGGTTGCAGTACTTGGAAGGTCTGGGCTATAGACACCTAATGGAAAGTCTTCCTGATGATTTAATGTTTTGTATGTTCACAGGTAGATCTTGGAGAGCCACAGTCTCCTGAAGTTGTTGAAGATGAGCATGGCCTTGATCATAGCTGAGTGGGGCTAAGTGACTGAGCTCTGGGGCCGGGGTGGAGCAGACAAAGGAGCTTTACCTCTGGATGACAGGTTCCCCGTGGCCTTGATGGGAACAGAGTGACACCATTCCTGCCTCTGGAACAGGGCCAGCAGATATGGACCACCATGAGTGTCAATGCCTGCCATGGACATAGGGCTTGTTTGCATAATAATGTACATATGTTACATTCTTTCTTTAAGGGATGTCCTCCCTGTTAACATTAATGACTCCATGATAATCAAAGACAGCATGTATGACTACTGACAACAAAAGTATGGCTAATGTCTCAGCAAAATGGCACTAGGACCTTCAGGTGAAAAAGAACTCTAAAAATATGAATTCAAAGATAATTTCTCAACTATGCAAAATATAAGGATACAATATAAATCATAAGAGGCTTCACACAGGTAAAGGAACAGAAACAACTGCATTATGAGTCAATTATGAGCCAGAAAGATGCTAAGGACAGAGAAAATGAGAATTAGGGTGTGGTGGTTAGACCCAGGAATAGTAAACATGGTAATTTCAGGACAGGGTTTTACCCAGCTAGCTTATCCTCTCTGCTTAACAGAGGCAGGCCGATCTCTGAATTCTGTTGCAGTGTTATAACATGTGCTTGCTGTCTCCTAAAATTCAAGGGACTGGATCCCAGGCATCCAGGAGCAAAGCATCACTCCAAGAGACAAGCTGTTGCTAAAACTTGAGCTGTCCTCAGACACTGAGAACAAGAAACCACCACAAGCTAGGGAGTCTCAATTAGACCTGCCGTAGCCCGAGAATTTGGTGAGCCTATTGGAAGTTAGGGAGATCAGTGAGACTAGACACTGACAAACTGAAGAGTCTAAAGAGTAGAAGGCTCAGATGAGGTAGGAAAGTACATTGGGAGATTGAGTAAGGATAATGCTAGAGTTTGATGACTCTGACCCTGATATCAGTAGTTGCATCAACCCCTGGAGTCACTTTCTTTTTATATACCACTGTAGAGCCTGAAACCTCAAAGGTTCTAGAGCTGTATGGGATACCCACTGTGTCCTCCAGGAGAGTAATTAATGACCAGAAATTTTGATAGCATGAGTACATATCTTCTCCTTAAATCAGTTTCATTGTTCTCACTGTTTTCCACAACAACTCCAATAACATGGGAAACCACCTGAGTCAATATTAACCACCCTGTGCGCATGAACTGAGGTCATCCCAAAAGAATTGGTGTGTGTAACAGTAACTGAAGGAGGAAGTCAGATCCAGAATCCAGGTTACATCATCAGTCATAGGCAATGGTCCCAGGTGATGTAAAAGCAAACTAAAGGAAAGCCAGACTCCCTTACAGTTTTTTCTGCTTCTTGGCATCCTATAACATGAACTATCTTCTCTACCAAAATGGATGTTCAGAACCCACCAAAAATATGAGCAAAAATTAGCCCTTCTTTCTTGAATGTGTTTTTCTGTCTGGTATTTTATCACCAGAAGAAAAAAGTAACTATATAAAAATATATCCATCTCCTAGGTACATTGAAGATTACCTGATTACTAGGACCTATCTCCTTTCAACATTTGCAAGGAGCTCACTCTGCTTCCCTATGACACTTGGTTGACTGAGCATCTCTGCCTACCAGATACTAACCTCAAGATTTTGACAGATATGCTTTTTGTGTTTGTATAACAAACTGGAGAGGAGCTTAATAGCTATATGAGTGATTATGAGAGTGCAAGTTGCAATTTTTAAGAGCAGTCATAGACTAGATAGAGGGATTAGCAGTTAAGAGCATATACTTCTCTCGTTTTCTTCTTTTGAGACAGGGTTTCACTATATAGCTTTGGCTGAAATGGAACTCACAGTGATCCACTTGCCTCATGAGTGCTAGGATTAAAGGCGTATACCACATCTGGCATGAGTTCATGCTGCTCTTGCAAAGGACCTGAGTTCAGTTCCAAGTACTTGGGAGGCTCCCGACATCCTGAAATGCCAGATCCAGAGGGATCTGATGCCTCTGGCCTCTGAAGGTACTTACAGTCAGTCCTGTGCACAGAACCACATTCAGACATAACACACATAGCTTTAAAATAATAAATATAAATATTTAAAATTAAGTATACTTAATGTCTTATGTACTTCATGACTACATTTATTACAATAGAATCTCACTTAAATATAACTCTTTATTAAAGGTAAGTTTCAGTCTCAATTATAAACCTAAATAAACACAATTTCTATACTGGGTCACACTTTCTTTCATACTTGATGATTTTAGGGTCAGTGACCAAGAACACACATGAAAAGAGACCTCATAATTCAGACTCAAGAGCACTCAGTGATTTTCTTGTCTCCAGAGTACACTTAAAATGATGCCCTATATGTTCAAACTTAATAAAAGTGCAAACTTAACGGTTCTTTGGAAAGTCAGTTGGATGGTGTTTTGCTCCACAAAAATACAAGGAGATGTTTAGCTGAAGCAGACACGCACAAAAGAAGGTTCTGCTAAAGCGAGCACATGAAAGGACACATGATAAAGGATTCTTCAATAACAGCACACATGCATTGGTCTGCCTTGTGCTACATAATTGAGCTCCATTTGTTGGGACTCCATAGAGAGAAACACATTGAAAACCTTCTGGTGGCATACTGCAGGTTTTTGCCTCTTCCACAGACTCAGGCTGATTGGCAGAGTGATGTCAGCTGAGACAGACTCTTGTGCTGAGGCAAGACCTGTGGAGGACACATGCTGTTTAGAAGAAGTATAAAAAGAACTGGATAGTCCTTTGTATAGTGACAGAGGCTGAACTTGGTTTACTTATAGAGCTAAATGTACAATGCTTGTTGGTCTCACATCTTTGCTGATCTTTGCTTTGCTCTCAGAGGCACAGCAGAACTTTTCCTGATGTTCCTGTTGGCCCTGGTCCCTCCTACTGACTTGTGCTGAGGCTGAGGCCTGGCTGTCTCTGCTAGATATTGCCACCAATGGTGATTTGTGTTTGATATCCCAAAATCTGCTGGTGTGTCTGTGAAGTATTTGTGAGTGGATCGAACTGCCTCTGCTGACCTGTGCCTGACAACACAGATGGAATTTACTCCAAAGAACCATTTTTAAACAGTTCCACTTCCCCCATATCCTTTTTTTCCACTATCTCTGGTGGATGGTGGGCTAAAAAGGAGGTTAAAATGGTTAAGAACCTTGAAAAAATTAAAGTTATACTTAATCTCTTCAAACCAGGAGCTGTACTTAGAAGCAAAGCTAGAGTTGAGTGTTACCTGCTAACTGGATTCCTCTGTCAAATCATATATGACCATTTCATATCATTTGAAAAATGTGACTAAACATATAATCCCTATACCTGAGTAACAAGTAATTTGGTTCAATGGTTCACCATACTAGCCTGTCCAATGCATTAGTAATGTATGTCTCCACTGAAAGGTCAACATATTCCTCCTCCTGGTAATGCCTACATTTGTGATCCTGTGGTCTTTACTGGCATTGCAAGAGGGAGCTTTCTCTAAGTATTTCCTATACTAAAATAGGAACTCAGCTGAGGGTTCAAAATCTACTAAAAAGACAAAGATCAAATACTGTATAACTGCAGTAATGACACATCTTCAGCTAAAATAGATTCCAATGTGTTTGCTAAATCACTGAGCCAGTGGGCCAGTATAAATTTTATACTGCCATCGTTGTTTTTATTACCACCATGATCTTTTTCTTCTTCCATTTTCCTGTTCTGCTCTATTTCTCCTACTCTTATTCTTCTTCCATGTTTTCTTATCCAACATTAAATACAACAGCTTCCTGTCATTTCCGATTCAGCAGCACTGGCACAAAGGACTAGACCTTGTACAAGATTTTAATCATCAACTGAGAGGCAGAAATCACTCAACTATATATACTTTCAGAGGAGTATTTTCATTTTTCTGTAGAAATTATTAATCATCATTAATGTCTAACATTTCCAAAAGGTATGTGTGTACATACACACCCTGCAACATGTTTAACTTCACAAATTTATTCTATTGTGAATTTCAGTATTTTTTTTAAAAATGGTGATATTTCTGTTTGGTTTTCATTTTTGCTTTTTTTGAGAGAGAGAACATGAAGTTAGGTGGGAAGGAACAACGTTGGATGGGAAGTTGGTGGGGAGGCTCTAGGAGGAGTTGAGAGAGGAAAGCATGATCATAATATACTGTATGAAAAAAATTGGGTAAAAACTAATAAAATTTTAGAAAGAGGGAGAAGGAAGGAAGGAAAGAGAGAGAGAAAGAGAGAAAAGAAGGAAGGAAGGAAGGAAGGAAGGAAGAAAGAAAGAAAGAAAGAAAGAAAGAAAGAAAAAAAGAGAAAGGAAGGAAGGAAGGAAGGAAGGAAGGAAGAAAGAAAGAAAGAAAGAAAGAAAGAAAGAAAGAAAGAGAAAGGAAGGAAGGAAGGAAGAAAGAAAGAAAGAAAGAAAGAAAGAAAGAGAAAAGAAGAAAGAAAGGAGGAAGGAAAGAAGGAAAGAAGAAAGAAAGGAAGAAAGAGAAAGAAAGAGAGAGAAAAGGAAGAAAGGAAGGAAGGAAGAAAGAAAGAAAAAAGGAAGGAAGAAAGGAAGGAAGAAAAAGAAAGGAAGGAAGGAAAGAAGGAAGGAAGGAAGGAAGGAAGGAAGGAAAGAAAGAAAGAAAGAAAGAGAAAGAAAGAAAGATGCTGAATGTGGACAGGAATGGAATTTGTTCTCATACAAATGTAGATCTAGAGGTGGGAGGCACAGCAGGGTCATAATGTGCCTTGTACCCGCTATAGGGCTGCTCTATCTATCTATCTATCTATCTATCTATCTATCTCACTTTGTTTCTCATTTGTAAATGATGCTGTGCTACATCCTGTAAGAATGATAGATGCTCTAAGTAAACTCCTTACATTATAGCATAAGAAAATCATTAATAAGTGATAATTCATACATGAAGTGTGTCCTACTAGACTCCTCCAGCATGCTGGTCCTAAGGAGGTAGAACAGAAAATCCACAGCCCATGTTTCCCTCTGGGGTATCAGATGCAGGTACCACCAGAACAGAAGGGAACAACAGTGTCTGAAATGAATGTTGTGATTCCCAGTGGTCTCCTTTCTGGAACAGATCTGGGAAAAGTTCAGATAAAATTCCTAAAGAAATATGCACACTAAGGTCGCCCCCACTGAGTCCTGGCAGTCTTTCACATAGCGGGTCCTGGGACTTTCTAGAGGGTCCCGCCCCCACTTCAAACCCCCAAAACCTGCATATTTCCATTAATTCTCCTAGAACTCTGGGCTTTTCTTCTGTTCCTATCATACATAATCTTGTTCTCCTTTTCCCCTCCCCCTCCTACTCTCTCACCTAGATCTCTCACTTCCTCTGCCTCCTGTGACTATTTCCTTCCCCTTTCTATGTGGAACTGAAGTATCTTCACTTGGGATTTCCTTCTTGTTAAGCTTCTTATGGACTGTGGGTTGTATATTGGGAATTCTGTACTTTTTGGCAAATATACACTTATCAGTGAGTACTTACTATGCATGTCCTTTTGATCTGGGTTACCTCACTCAAGATGATACTTTTCTAGTTCCATCCATTTGCCTGCAAAATTCATGATGTCATTATTTTTAACAGCTGAATAGTATTCCATTGTATATATGAACCACATTTTCTGTATCCATTCTTTAGTTGAGAGACATCTGTGTTGTTTCCAGCATCTGTCTATTACAAATAAGGCTGCTATGAACATAATGGAGCACATGTCCTCATGGTATGGTGGAGCATCTTTTGGGTATGAGCCCAGTAATAGTATAGCTGGGTCTTCAGGTGGAACTATTTCCAATTTTCTGAGAAACCGCCAGATTGATTTTCAGACTGGTTGTACCAATTTGGAATCCCACCAGCATCCCCTTCCTCCACATCCTCAGCAGTATGTGCTCTAACTTGAGGTTTTGATTTTAGCCATTCTAATTCATGTAAGGTGGAATATCAGGGTTGTTTTGATTTACATTTCCTTGATAACTAAGGATGTTGAACATTTCTTTAAGTGCTTATTGACCATTTGAGATTCCTCTGTTGAGAATTTTCTGTTTAGCTCTGTACCCCATTTTTTAATTTACTTATATTTCAGCTGTTGTCCTCCCACAGTTTTTTATCCCGTTCCTTCTCCTCCTTGCCTCCAAGATGATGCTCCCACTCCATTGGGCATGCCCTTTCTCTGGGGATGCAAGTCTCTCAAGGAATATGCATATCTTCACCCTCTGAGTCCAGACCAGGAAGTCCTCTGCTGTATATGTGCTGGGGGCCTCAGACCAACCCTGTATGCTGTCTGGTTGATAATTCAGTCTCTGGTAGCTCCCAGGTTGTACCCCATTTTTAACTGGGTTATTTGGATTTTTGGAGGTTAACTTCTTGAGTTCTTTATATATTTTGGATATTAGATGTAGAGTTAGTGAAGTTTTTTTCTCAATTTGTAGATTGCCCTTTTGTCCTATTGACATGGTGTCCTTTGCCTTATAGAAGCTTCTCAGTTTCATGAGGTCCCATTTATCAATTGTTGATCTTAGAGCCTGAGACATTGGTGTTCTGTTCACCCCACCCCACCCCACCCTCATGCCAATGAGTTCAAGATTCAAGGTTCTTTCTCTCTTTCTATTCTTTTATGTTCAGTATATCTGGTTTTATGTTGATGGCCTTGATCCACTTGGACTTGAGCTTTGTGCAAGGTGATAAAAATGGAGCTACTTTTATTCTTCTACATGTGGACAACTAGTTAGACCAGCACCATTTATTGAAGATGCATAGACAAAATGCCGAACAGTAGGGAGAAGGAAGAAGAGTGGAGTCCACCTCCAATAGACAGACAGGGCCACAAATGGAAAGACATGGTTAGAATCACACCAAGATATTTTATATTGTTTGTGGCTATTGTGAAGTGTTTTGTTTCCCTAATTTCTTTTTTTTCTTTTTTTTTCCTTTGTTTTATTTTCTATATTCTATGTTTACATTCCAAAGGCTTTCCCCTTTCCCAGTTCCCACCCACCATACTTCCCATAGTTCTTCCCCCCCCCAACTATTCCCCAATCATTCCCCCTCCCCCATCGGTTTCTTTACTAAACTGGATGCAATCTTTACAAGACCAGGGTCCTCTCCTTTCTTCTTCTTAGGAATCATTTGACTTGCTATTTGTGTCTTGAGTATTTAGGGCTTCTGGGCTCATTAATATCCACTTATCAGTGATTGCATTTCATGTGCATTCTTTTGTGATTGGGTTAATTCACTCAGGATGATATTTTCCAGGTCTAACCATTTACCTACAAATTGCATGAATTCATTATTTTTAATTGCTGAGTAGTATTCCATTGTAAAAATATACCACATTTTCTGTATCCATTCCTCCTTTGAGGGATATTTGGGCTCCTTCCAATTTCTGGCTATTATAAACAAGGCTGCTATAAACATAGTGGAGCATGTGTCCTTATTGCATGCAGGGGAATCCTCTGGGTATATGCCCAGGAGTGGTATTGCCAGGGTCCTCTGGAAGTGACATGCCCAATTTTCTGAGGAACCGCCAAACTGATTTCCAGAGCGGTTTTACCATTTTGCAATCCCACCAACAGTGGAGGAGTGTTCCTCTTTCTCCACATCCTCGCCAGCACTTGTTGTCTCTTGAGTTTTTGATCTTAGCCATTCTGACTGGTGTGAGGTGGAATCTCAGGGTTGTTTTGATTTGCATTTCCCTGATGACTAATGATGTTGAACATCTTTTAAGGTGTTTCTCGGCCATCCGAATTTCTTCTGGTGAAAATTCTTTGTTTAGCTCTGTGCCCCATTTTTTGATAGGGTTATTTGGTTCTTTGGGGTCTAACTTCTTGAGTTCTTTGTATATATTGGATATTAGCCCTCTGTCGGATGTGGGGTTGGTGAAGATCTTTTCCCACTTTGTTGGTTGTCGTTTTGTCCTTCTGACAGTGTCCTTTGCTTTGCAGAAACTTTGTAATTTTATGAGGTCCCATTTGTCGATTCTTGATCTTAGAGCATAAGCTATTGGTGTTCTGTTCAGGAACTTTTCCCCTGTGCCCAAGTCCTCCAGGGTCTTCCCAAGTTTCTTTTCTAATAGTTTCAGTGTGTCTGGTTTTATGTGGAGGTCCTTGATCCACTTGGAGTTGATCTTAGTGCAAAGAGATAAGAGTGGGTCAATTCGCATTCTTCTGCATGTTGACCTCCAGTTGAACCAGCACCATTTGTTGAAAAGGCTATCTTTATTCCACCGGATGGTTGTGGCTCCTTTATGAAAGATCAAGTGACCATAAGTCTGTGGGTTAATTTCTGGGTCTTCAATCCTGTTCCATTGATCTGCTTGCCTGTTGCTATACCAATACCATGCAGTTTTTAACACAATTGCTCTGTAGTACTGCTTGAGGTCAGGGATATTGATTCCCCCAGAAGTCCTTTTATTGTTGAGAATAGTTTTAGCTATCCTGGGTTTTTTGTTGCTCCAGATGAATTTGAGAATTGCTCTTTCTAGATCTATGAAGAATTGAGTTGGGATTTTGATGGGGATCACATTGAATCTGTATATTGCTTTTGGCAAGATGGCCATTTTTACTATATTGATCCTGCCAATCCAGGAGCAAGAAATATTTTTCCATCTTCTGAGGTCTTCTTCGATTTCTTTCTTCAAGGACTTGAAGTTCCTGTTGTACAGATCTTTTGCTTGTTTGGTTAGAGTTACGCCAAGATACTTTATGTTGTTTGTGGCTATTGTGAAGGGTGTTATTTCCCTAATTTCTTTCTCAGCCTGCTTGTCCTTTGAGTACAAGAAGGCCACTGACTTGCTTGAGTTAATTTTATACCCTGCCACTTTGCTGAAGTTGTTTATCAGCTGTAGAAGTTCTCTGGTGGAGTTTTTTGGATCGCTTAGGTAAACTATCATATCGTCTGCAAATAATGATAGTTTCACTTCTTCCTTTCCAACTTGTATACCTTTGACTTCCTTATGTTGTCTAATTGCTCTTGCTAGAACTTCAAGTACTATATTGAAAAGATATGGAGAGAGAGGGCAGCCTTGTCTAGTCCCTGATTTTAGTGGGAATGCTTCAAGTTTCTCTCCATTTATTTTGATGTTGGCTACTGGTTTGCTGTAGATTGTTTTTACTATGTTTAGGTATGGGCCTTGAATTCCTGCTCTTTCCAAGACTTTTAGCATGAAAGGATGCTGAATTTTGTCGAATGCTTTTTCAGCATCTAATGAGATGACCATGTGGTTTTTTTCTTTCAGTTTGTTTATGTAGTGGATTACATTGATGGATTTCCGTATATTGAACCATCTCTGCATCCCTGGGATGAAGCCTACTTGATCATGGTGGATGATCGTTTTGATGTGCTCTTGGATTCGGTTAGCAAGAATTTTATTTAGTATTTTTGCATCTATATTCATAAGAGAAATTGGCCTGTAGCTCTCTTTCTTTGTTGGATCTTTTTGTGGTTTAGGTATTAGCGTAATTGAGGCTTCGAAGAATGAGTTGGGCAGTGTCCCTTCTGTCTCTATTTTGTGGAATAGTTTGAAAAGTATTGGTGTTAAGTCTTCTTTGAAGGTCTGGTAGAATTCTGCACTAAAACCATCTGGTCCCGTACTTTTTTTGGTTGGGAGACTTTCTATAACCCCTTCTATTTCTTTAGGGGTTATGGGACTATTTAGCTGATCTACTTGATGCTGATTTAATTTTGGTATTTGATATCTGTCTAGGAAATTGTCCATTTCCTCCAGATTCTCCAGTTGTTTTGAGTATAGACCTTTGTAGTAGGATCTGATGATCTTTTGAATTTCCTCGGTTTCTGTTGTTATGTCTCCCTTTTCATTTCTAATTTTGTTAATTTGTATACTGTCTCTGTGTCCTTTGGTTAGTCTGGCTAAGGGTTTATCTATCTTGTTGATTTTCTCAAAGAACCAGCTCCTGGTCTTGTTGATTCTTTGTATGGTTCTCTTTGTTTCTATTTGATTGATTTCAGCCCTGAGTTTGATGATTTCTTGTCTTCTACTCCTCCTGGGTGAATTAACTTGTTTTTCTTCCAGGGCTTTAAGGTGTGCCATTAAGCTGCTAGTGTATGCTCTCTCCAGTTTCTTTGGATGCACTTAGAGCTATGAGTTTTCCTCTTAGCACTGCTTTCATTGTGTCCCATAGATTTGGGTAGGTTGTACCTTCATTTTCATTAAGTTCTAAGAATTCTTTGATTTCTTTCTTTATTTGTTCCTTGACCAAGGTGTCATTGAGTAGAGTATTGTTCATTTTCCATGTGTATGTGGGCTTTCTGTTGTTTTTGTTGTTATTGAAGACCACTCTTACTCCATGGTGGTCTGATAGGAGGCATGGGATTAGCTCGATCTTCTTGTATTTGTTGACATCTGTCTTGTGACCAATTATATGGTCTATTTTGGAGAAGGTACCATGTGGAGCTGAGAAAAAGGTATATTCTTTAGCTTTAGGATGAAATGTTCTATATATGTCTGTTAAATCCAATTGGTCCAGAGTTTCAATTAGTTTCACTGTGTCCCTGTTTAGTTTCTGCTTTCCTGATAGGTCCATTGAGGAGAGTGGAGTGTTGAAGTCACCCACAATTCTTGTGTTAGGTGTAATGTGTGCTTTAAGCTTTAGTAAGGTTTCTTTTATGAATGAGGGTGCCCTTGCATTTGGAACGTAGATGTTCAGTATTGAGAGCTCTTCTTGGTGGATTTTCCCTTTGGCCAGCAAGAAGTGACCTTCTGAGTCTCTTTTGATGATTTTAGGTTGGAAGTCAATTTTATCTGATATTAGAATGGCTACTCCAGCTTGTTTCCTGAGACCATTTGCTTGTAAAATTGTCTTCCAGCCTTTTACTCTAAGGCAGTGTTTGTCTTTAACACTGAGATGTGTTTCCTGTATGCAGCAAAATGTAGGGTCCTGTTTCTGTATCCAGTCTGTTAATCTATGTCTTTTTATTGGGGAATTGAGTCCATTGATGTTAAGAGATATTAAGGAATGGTAATTATTTCCTCCAGACATTTTTGAAATTATATTTATTTATTTATTTTTTTTTTTTATATTCGAGAGGTTACCTTCTTTTGGGTTTGATGAGAGGAGGTTTCTATCTTGCTTCTTCTCGGGTGTAGTTTCCATCCTTGTCTTGGTGTTTTCCCCCTATTATCCTTTGTAGGGCTGGATTTGTGGAAAGATATCGTGCAAATTTGGTTTTGTCATGGAATACCTTGATGTCTCCATCTATGGCGATTGAGAGCTTTGCTGGGTAAAGTGTTTTGGCTGAAGTTTGTGTTCTCTTAGAGTTTGCATTATATCTGCCCAGGATCTTCTAGGTTTCATGGTCTCAGGTGAGAAGTCTGGTGTTATTCTGATAGGTCTTCCTTTATAAGTTACTTGGCCTTTTTCTCTTGCTGCCTTTAATATTCTTTCTTTGTTTAGTACATTTGGAGTTTTGATTATTATGTGACGGGATGTATTTCTGTTCTGATCCAGTCTGTTTGGGGTTCTGTATGCTTCTTGTATATTCATGGGCATCTCTCTCTTTAGGTTGGGGAAGTTTTCTTCCATAATTTTGTAGAAGATATTTGCTGGCCCTTTAACTTGTACATCTTCATTCTCGTCTATACCTATAATCCTTAGGTTTGGTCTTCTCATTGTGTCCTGGATTTCCTGGATGTTTTGGGTTACAGCCTTTTTGCATTTAGTATTTTCTTTGACTGTTGAATCAATGGTTCCTATGGTATCTTTGGCTTCTGATATTCTGTCTTCTATCTCTTGTATTCTATTGTTGATACTTGCATCTATGGCCCCTGATTTCTTCCCAAGGTTTTCTATCTCCAATGTTGTCTCCCTCTGTGATTTCTTAGTTGTTTCTACTTCTGTTTTTAGTATCTGGATGGATGTGCTCAGATCTTTCGCTTGCTTGATTGTGTTTTCATGTATTTCTTTAATAGATTTTTGTGCTTCCTCTTTCATAGCTTCTACTTGTTGGCCCACGTTCTTCTGTAGTTCTTTAAGTGACTTTTGTCTTTCTTCCTTATTGTCTTCTTCTTTTTGATCCATCTTCTCCTGCATTTCTTGAAGTGATTTTTGTATTTGCCTTGTAAAGGCTTCTAGCTTTTGATCCATTTTCTCCTCTATTTCTTTACGAGATTTTTCTATGTGTTCAGCTACCAGCATCCTGACCAGTGATTTTATATCCAAGTCTTGTTTTTCTGGTGTTTTGGGGTATCCAGGGCTTCCTGTTGTTGGCGAACTGGGTTCAGATGCTGTCATGTTGCCTTGATTTCTGTTAGTGACATTCCTTCGTTTTCCTTTTGCCATCTGGTTATTTCTGGTGTTAGTTGACCTTGTTGTCACTGGCTGGTGTTTGAATCTCCTGTGAGGCTGGGCTTACCTGTTGTTTCTCTACTGGTGGTTATGCGTGATTGCTGCTCAACGGGATCACGCACGAGCTGGCTGCCACCCGCTGACTTTGTGCACGGCCTGAGGTCTCCGGGAAGTGTGGGGGAGTGCAGCAGAGCCTGGGCAGGCGCTGCTGGGCCTGCCTAGTGGAGAGAGCCTAGCAGATCCCCCCACGTGGTAGCCCCTGATGGAATCTGTCTACCTGTGCCTTTCCAGCTGTGTCCTGGTTGCAATATGGAGGCCTGCTGCTATCGCTGGTCCGGGGTCCTGGGGAGCTGGGTGGTTCCGGCTCCCTCGGTGCATGGCCTAAGCTCGCAGGGACGTGCTGCAGAGCCTAGGCGCCTGGGCCCGCCTGTGGGCGAGAGCTTAGCGGCTCTCCCTGCTCTAGCCCGGACGGAGTCTCTACCTGCACTTTCCCAGCTGTGTCCTGGTTGCAATATGGAGGCCTGCCGTTTCCCTAATTTCTTTCTCAGCCTGATTATCCTTTGAGTATAGTAAGACTACTGATTTGAGTTCATTTTATTTTTGCTAAAGTTGTTTATCAGCTGTAGTTCTCTGGTGGAGTTTTTTGGGTCACTTATGTATACTATCATATCATCTGCATATAGTGATAATTTGACTTTGTCCTTTCCAATTTGTATCCCTTTGACCTCCTTATTTGTCTAATTGCTCTAGCTAGAACTTCAAGTACTATATTGAATAAGTATTTGAGAGAGGGTAGCCTTGTCTAGTCCATGATTTTACTTGGATTGTTTCAAGTTTCTGCCCATTTAGTTTGATTCTGGCTACTGGTTTGCTGTATATTCCTTTTACTATGTTTAACTATGTGCCTTGAATTCCTGTTCTTTCCAAGACTTTTAACATGAAATGATGCTGAATTTTGTCAAATGCTTTCTCAGCATCTAATGTAATGACCATGTGGTTTTTTTTCTTTGAGTTTGTTTTGTAGAGGATTACATTGATAGATTTCCATACATTGAACAATCCCTGCATCCCTGGGATGAAGCCTATTTGATCATGGTGAATAATCATTTTGATGAGTTCTTGGATTCGGTTGGCAGGAATTTTATTGAGTATTTTTGCATTGATATTCATAAGGGAAATTGGTCTGTAATTCTCTTTCCTATTTGGATCATTGTGTGGTTTTGGTATCAGCGTAATTGTGGCTTCATAGAACGAGTTGGGTAGTGTTCCTTCTGTTTCTATTTTCTGGAATAGTTTGAAGAGTATTGGTGTTAGGTCTTCTTTGAAAGTATGATAGAATTCTGCACTAAAATCATCTGGTCCTATTTTTTTTGTTTGGGAGAATTTCAATGACCATTTCTATCTCTTTAGGGGTTATGGGACTGTTTAGATGGTTTATCTGATCCTGATTTACCTTTGGTATTTTGTATCTGTCTAGAAAAATTGTCCATTTCATCCAGATTTTCCAGTTTTGAAGAATATAGCTTTGGTAGTAGGATCTGATGATTTTTTTTTAATTTCCTCAGTTTATGTTGATATTTCGCCCTTTCATTTCTGATTTGAATAATTTGGATACTGTCTCTATACCCTCTGGTTAGTCTGTTTAGTCTGGTTTATCTATCTTGTTGATTTTCTCAAAGAACCAGCTCCTGGTTTTGTTGATTCTTTTATAGTTCTTTTTGTTTCAACTTGGTTGATTTCAACCCTGAGTTTGATGATTTCCTGCCTTCTATTCCTCTTGGATGTATGAGCTTCTTTCTGTTCTAAAGCTTTCAGGTATGCTGTTAAGCTGCTAGTGTATGCTTTCTCTGGTTTCTCTTTGGAGGCACTCAGAGTTATGTATGAGTTTTCCTCTTAGCACTGCTTTCATTGTGTCCCATGAATTCAGGTATGTTGTGCCTTCATTTTCATTCAATTCTAAAATGTCTTTGATTTCTTTCCTCATTTCTTCTTTGATCAAGGTATCATTGAGTAGAGCATTGTTCAGCTTCCATGTGTATGTGGGCTTTCTGTTGTTTTGCTTGCTATTGAAGACCACCCTTATTCCATAGTGATATGAAAGAGGGTATGGGATTAGTTTGATCTTCTTATATCTGTTGAGGTTGTTTTTGTGACCAATTATATAATCAGTGTTGGAGAAGGTACCATGAAGTGCTGAGAGGAAGGTATACTCTTTTGATTTAGAATAAAATGTTCTATATATATCTGTTAAATCCATTTGGTCCAAAACTTCTCTTCATTTCACTGTGTCTCTGTTTAGTTTGTGTTTCCCTGATCTGTCCATTGAGGAGAGTCGGGTGTTTAAGTCACCCACAATTATTGTGTGAGGTGCAATGTGTGCTTTAAGCTTTAATAAAGTTTCTTTTACAAATGAGGGTGCCCATGCACTTGGAGGATAGATGTTCAAAATTCAGAGTTCTTCTTGGTATATTTTTCATTTGATGCATATGAAGTGTCCTTCCATGGCTTTTTTGAAGACTTTTGGTTGAATGTCAATTATATCCAATATTAGAATGGCTACTCCAGCTTGTTTCCTGGAACCATTTGCTTGGAAAACTGTTTTGCAGCCTTTTACTCTGAGGTAGTGTTTGTCTTTGACACTGAGATGCGTTTCTTGTATGCAGCAAAATGTTGAACCCTATTTATGTATCCAGTCTGTTAATTTCTGTCTTTTTATTGGAGAATTGAGTCCATTCATGTTAAGAGATATTGAGGAATAGTGATTGTTGCTTCCTTTTATTTGTTGATGTAAAGTTTTTGTTTGTGTGGTTATCTTCTTTTGTGTTTGTTAAAAGAAGATTAATTTTTTGCTTTTCCTGCTGTGTAGTTTCCCTCCTTTTGTTGGTGTTTTCCATTCATTGTCCTTTGAAGGGCTGGATTTGTGGAAAGATATTGTGTAAATTTGCTTTTGTCATAGAATGCCTTAGTTTTTCCATCTATGGTAATTGAGAGATTTGCTGGATATAGCAGCCTGTGTTGGCATTTGTGTTCTTAGGGTCTGTATGACATCTACCCAGAATCTTCTGGCTTTCATAGTCTCTGGTGAGAAATCTGGTGTAATTCTGATAGGTCTGCTTTTATATGTTAATTGACCTTTTCCCTTACTGCTTTTAATATTCTTTCTTTGTTTAGTGATTTGGCATTTTAATTATTATATGACTGGAGGAATTACTTTTCTGGTCAAGTCTATTTGGAATTCTGTAAGCTTCTTGTATATTCATGGGCATCTCTTTCTTTAGGTTAGGGAAGTTTTCTTCTATAATTTTGTTGAAGACATTTACTGGCCCTTTAAGTTGCGAATTTTCACTCTCTTCTATACCTATAATCCTTAGATTTGGTCTTGTCATTTTGTCCTGGATTTCCTGGATGTTTGGAGTAAAGAGCTTTTTGCATTTTTCATTTTCTTTGACTGTTGTATCAATGCTTTCTATGGTATCTTCTGCATCTGAGATTCTCTCTTCTATCTCTTGTATTCTGTTGTTGATGCTTGCATCCATGACTCCTGACTTCTTTCCTAGGTTTTCTGTGTCCAGAGTTGTTTCCCTTTGTGAATTCTTTATTATTTCTACCTCTGTTTTTATATTCTGGATGGTTTTGTTCAATTCCTTCACCTGTTCGGTTGTGCTTTCCTGTAAGCACATTCTTTAAGGGCTTATACCTGTTTACCTGTGTTCTCCTGTATTTCTTTAAGGGAATTACTTATGTCTTTCTTGAAGCCCTCTATCAGTGATTTTAAATCCAAATCTTGCTTTTTCAATGTGTTGGGGTATCCAGGACTTGCTGTTTTGGGAGAATTGGGTTCAGATAGTGCCATGTTGACTTAATTTGTGTTAGTAATGTTCCTACATTTGCCTTTTGCTATCTGATTATCTCTGGTGTTAGTTGGTCCTACTGTCTCTGACTGGGTGCTTGTCCCTCCTGTGTGCCTGCAAGCCTGTCTCAGAACCCCTGGGTGACCAGCTCTCCCCTGGCACAGAGTGCTATGGCACTCTAGCTCCTGGGTATCATTTATTCCAGTTTATTTATTTAAACTATCTTTTGTTTTCATTATCCCATTTGGACAAAATAGAAATAGGAAACCCATGCTCACTAACCTATCCATTTCCCTGACCTTGCATTCCCCCTGCCCTGGGGCAATGAACCTTCACTGGTACAAGGGGCCTCTCTTCTCATTGATGGCTGACCAGGCCATCCTCTGCAACCCATGTGACTGGAGCCATACTCTTTAGTTGGTGGTTAAGTCCCTGGGAGCCCTGGGATAATGGATGGTTCATATCAAAAGGTAATTTTTAAGATTAATTTAGAAATTAAGATAATGTGAATTTGTGAATATAAATTAGTAACATAATTTATGTAGTTACCATTCTATAGATATCATTGTATTCTCTCCCAAATATAAACAAGCTTGCGTGAAATAGCCATATATGATAAGTGAATTCCTCCTTATATCCTCTTATACTCATATATTTATTATTTTTCCATCTATTGCTCTTTACATAAACTATTATAAGTCCTAGGAATAGACAACAATTAATTCTATCATAATGATTTTCTTTTTTAATTTTTTTATTTATTGAAAAGGGAAGTAAAGGGAATTAAAACACTTTATGATAAAATTAAAGATATACATGGAAAATATTTCAGATAAACACGTTAAAATTGGCAATTTTCATGGAAAATTAAGGAGTAAAGTGGTAGACAAGTAAAACATTGCTAAATTAATTGAAATATGGGATAGAAACATTTTATGATAGAGTTGAAATTTTACATGGAAAATATTTCTGATTAAATTGTAGAAAAATGTAGAAAAACATGTTAGAATTGAATATTATCATGGGAAATTTTATATAGATATAATAATGACATAATAGTTTTTAAAATGACTATTTGAGGTAAAGTGAAATTTGTCTTACTGAGTCTGATGTATTTTTCTTTACAATATTCTGCTTCAAAGATTTTGATAAAAGTTTTATAATTTCACTTATCTTTAAGGCTGATTAAACTTTAATGTCTATCAATTAATTCTGTTGATGGTCATCTAAACCAAACCTTTAACTAAGTCATTGTAAATAATGCCCCAATAAGGACAATTATGGGAATATCTCTGTGGTACTCTGAATAGGATGATAGAGGTAAATCATGTGATAGTTCAACTTTTGTGCTCATGAATTATAGTGATTTTTACAACAGCTGAACTTCAAAAATCCATTTTGAAAATCATTATGGTAATGAATTTAAAACAATATTTGTATGTTTGATACCATTTTGTACATATGTGTATACACTGTTCACACGAAGGAATCAGAAAAAACAACAAAAAATAATCATGTGTATGAAAATATCACAATGAAGCCATAATTTTGTACAACATCTAAAATTAATAAAAATTTAATTAAACTAAAAGAAGTAAGTCATAAGAAATATACAGGTGCCCGGGTGGTGGTGGTGCATGCCTGTAATCCCAGCACTTGGGTGGCAGAGGCAGGAGGATTTCTGAGTTCGAGGCCAGTCTGGTCTACAGAGTGAGTTCCAGGACAGCCAGGGCTACATAGAGAAACTGTCTCAAAAAAAAAAAAAAGAAAGAAAGAAATATACAGGTGAAGAAAAGCAATTTTCATCCATCTGTACAATCAGGTACATACCCATTAATGAGCACATTGCTAAGAAACACTTGCAGTGATATCCACCCTGTGTAGCCTGTACTTTCTTAGAAGAGAAACAAGAAACTTGGTTTTGGTTTTGTTGAGGTCAGTTTCTAATGACAGAATCAAAATTAAAACCTACCAGTATCTGTGATATCAGAATGCCACTTTGCTGGAAGATCAATAACTATCTACAAAACATAGTGAAACAATAAGTGATTGACAGAAACATTAGTTGGTTGGTAAGATGTAGTATCCTGTCAGCAGTGTAAAAGAGAAATAAAAGATGTACCAATGAAGCTAAAACTAAAAAAAAAAAAAGAAAAGAAAAGTAGAGTTATGGGTCTGCAACCAGCTCACCGGCACCTGGACCAGCGATAGCGGCGGGCCTCCATATTGCAACCAGGACACAGCTGGAAAGGCCCAGGTAGACACCCCTTCCAGGGCTACCCTCACGGGGGGATCTGCTAGGCTCTCTGAGCCAAGCAGGCCGAGTTCCGCCTAGGCTCTGCGGGACTTCCCCGTGCCCTCTGGCCGTGCACCAAGGCAGTGGGCAGCAACCAGCTCGCCGGCTCCTGGACCAGCAATAACGGCAGGCCTCCATATTGCAACCAGGACACAGCTGGAGAAGCCCAGGTAGACAGACTCCATCAGGAGCTAAAATCGCATGGGTGGCAGCCAGCTTATGATCCCTTAAAGCAGCAGTCACACATATTCACCAGTAGAGAAACAACAGGTGAGCCCAGCCTCACAGGAGATTCAAACACCAGCCAGTGACAACAAGGTCAACTAACACCAGAAATAACCAGATGGCAAAAGGAAAACGAAGGAACGTTACTAACAAAAATCAAGGCAACATGACAGCATCTGAACCCATTTCTCCAATAACAGGAAGCCCTGGATACCCCCAAACACCAGAAAAACAAGACTTGGATATAAAATCACTGGTCAGGATGCTGGTAGCTGAACACATAGAAAAATCTCGTAAAGAAATAGAGGAGAAAATGGATCAAAAGCTAGAAGCCTTTACAAGGCAAATACAAAAATCACTTCAAGAAATTCAGGAGAAGATGGATCAAAAAGAAGAAGACAATAAGGAAGAAAGACAAAAGTCACTTAAAGAACTACAGAAGAACGTGGGCCAACAAGTAGAAGCTATGAAAGAGGAAGCACAAAAATCTATTAAAGAAATACATGAAAACACAATCAAGCAAGCGAAAGATCTGAGCACATCCATCCAGATACTAAAAACAGAAGTAGAAACAACTAAGAAATCACAGAGGGAGACAACATTGGAGATAGAAAACCTGGGGAAGAAATCAGGGGCCATAGATGCAAGTATCAACAATAGAATACAAGAGATAGAAGACAGAATCTCAGAAGCCGAAGATACCATAGGAACCATTGATTCAACAGTCAAAGAAAATACTAAATGCAAAAAGGTGGTAACCCAAAACATCCAGGAAATCCAAGAAACTATGAGAAGACCAAACCTAAGGATTATAGGTATAGACGAGAGTGAAGATTTACAAGGTAAAGGGCCAGCTAATATCTTCTATAAAATTATGGAAGAAAACTTCCCCAACCTAAGGAGAGAGATACCCATGAATATACAAGAAGCATACAGAACCCCAAACAGACTGGACCAGAACAGAAATACATCCCGTCACATAATAATCAAAACTCCAAATGTACTAAACAAAGAAAGAATGCTAAAGGCAGCAAGAGAAAAAGGCCAAGTAACATATAAAGGAAGACCTATCAGAATAACACCAGACTTCTCACCTGAGACCATGAAACCTAGAAGATCCTGGGCAGATATCATGCAAACTCTAAGAGAACACAAATGTCAGCCAAAACTACTTTACCCAGCAAAACTCTCAATCGCCATTGATGGAGACATCAAGGTATTCCATGACAAAACCAAATTTGCAAGATATCTTTCCACAAATCCAGCCCTACAAAGGATAATAGGGGGAAAACACCAAGACAAGGACGGAAATTACACCCTGGAAGAAGCAAGATAGAAACCTCCTCTCATCAAACCCAAAAGAAGATAACCTCTCAAAAATAAATAAATAAATAAATAAATAAATAAATAAATAAATAAAATTTCAAAAATGTCTGGAGGAAATAATTACCATTCCTTAATATCTCTTAACATCAATGGACTCAATTCCCCAATAAAAAGAAATAGATTAACAGACTAGATACGGAAACAGGACCCTACATTTTGCTGCATACAGGAAACACATCTCAGTGTTAAAGACAAACACTGCCTTAGAGTAAAAGGCTGGAAGACAATTTTACAAGCAAATGGTCTCAGGAAACAAGCTGGAGTAGCCATTCTAATATCAGATAAAATTGACTTCCAACCTAAAATTATCAAAAGAGACTCAGAAGGTCACTTCTTGCTGGCCAAAGGGAAAATCCACCAAGAAGAGCTCTCAATACTGAACATCTACGCTCCAAATACAAGGGCACCCTCATTCGTAAAAGAAACCTTACTAAAGCTTAAAGCACACATTACACCTAACACAATAATTGTGGGTGACTTCAACACTCCACTCTCCTCAATGGACCTATCAGGAAAGCAGAAACTAAACAGGGACACAGTGAAACTAATTGAAACTCTGGACCAATTGGATTTAACAGACATATATAGAACATTTCATCCTAAAGCTAAAGAATATACCTTTTTCTCAGCTCCACATGGTACCTTCTCCAAAATAGACCATATAATTGGTCACAAGACAGATGTCAACAAATACAAGAAGATCGAGCTAATCCCATGCCTCCTATCAGACCACCATGGAGTAAGAGTGGTCTTCAATAACAACAAAAACAACAGAAAGCCCACATACACATGGGAAATGAACAATACTCTACTCAATGACACCTTGGTCAAGGAAAAAATAAAAAAAGAAATCAAAGACTTTTTAGAATTCAATGAAAATGAAGGTACAACCTACCCAAATCTATGGGACACAATGAAAGCAGTGCTAAGAGGAAAACTCATAGCTCTAAGTGCATCCAAAGAAACTGGAGAGAGCATACACTAGCAGCTTAATGGCACACCTTAAAGCCCTGGAAGAAAAACAAGTTAATTCACCCAGGAGGAGTAGAAGACAAGAAATCATCAAACTCAGGGCTGAAATCAATCAAATAGAAACAAAGAGAACCATACAAAGAATCAACAAGACCAGGAGCTGGTTCTTTGAGAAAATCAACAAGATAGATAAACCCTTAGCCAGACTAACCAAAGGACACAGAGACAGTATACAAATTAACAAAATTAGAAATGAAAAGGGAGACATAACAACAGAAACCGAGGAAATTCAAAAGATCATCAGATCCTACTACAAAGGTCTATACTCAAAACAACTGGAGAATCTGGAGGAAATGGACAATTTCCTAGACAGATATCAAATACCAAAATTAAATCAGCATCAAGTAGATCAGCTAAATAGTCCCATAACCCCTAAAGAAATAGAAGGGGTTATAGAAAGTCTCCCAACCAAAAAAAGTACGGGACCAGATGGTTTTAGTGCAGAATTCTACCAGACCTTCAAAGAAGACTTAACACCAATACTTTTCAAACTATTCCACAAAATAGAGACAGAAGGGACACTGTCCAACTCATTCTTCAAAGCCACAATTACACTAATACCTAAACCACAAAAAGATCCAACAAAGAAAAAGAACCACAGCCCAATTTCTCTTATGAATATAGATGCAAAAATACTAAATAAATTTCTTGCTAACCGAATTCAAGAGCACATCAAAACGATCATTCACCATGATCAAGTAGGCTTCATCCCAGGGATGCAGGGATGGTTCAATATACGGAAATCCATCAATATAATCCACTACATAAACAAACTGAAAGAAAAAAACCACATGGTCATCTCATTAGATGCTGAAACGCATTCGACAAAATTCAGCATCCTTTCATGCTAAAAGTCTTGGAAAGAGCAGGAATTCAAGGCCCATACCTAAACATAGTAAAAACAATCTACTGCAAACCAGTAGCCAACATCAAAATAAATGGAGAGAAACTTGAAGCATTCCCACTAAAATCAGGGACTAGACAAGGCTGCCCTCTCTCTCCATATCTTTTCAATATAGTACTTGAAGTTCTAGCAAGAGCAATTAGACAACATAAGGAAGTCAAAGGTATACAAGTTGGAAAGGAAGAAGTGAAACTATCATTATTTGCAGACGATATGATAGTTTACCTAAGCGATCCAAAAAACTCCACCAGAGAACTTCTACAGCTGATAAACAACTTCAGCAAAGTGGCAGGGTATAAAATTAACTCAAGCAAGTCAGTGGCCTTCTTGTACTCAAAGGACAAGCAGGCTGAGAAAGAAATTAGGGAAATAACACCCTTCACAATAGCCACAAACAACATAAAGTATCTTGGCGTAACTCTAACCAAACAAGCAAAAGATCTGTACAACAGGAACTTCAAGTCCTTGAAGAAAGAAATCGAAGAAGACCTCAGAAGATGGAAAAATATTTCTTGCTCCTGGATTGGCAGGATCAATATAGTAAAAATGGCCATCTTGCCAAAAGCAATATACAGATTCAATGTGATCCCCATCAAAATCCCAACTCAATTCTTCATAGATCTAGAAAGAGCAATTCTCAAATTCATCTGGAGCAACAAAAAACCCAGGATAGCTAAAACTATTCTCAACAATAAAAGGACTTCTGGGGGAATCAATATCCCTGACCTCAAGCAGTACTACAGAGCAATTGTGTTAAAAACTGCATGGTATTGGTATAGCAACAGGCAAGCAGATCAATGGAACAGGATTGAAGACCCAGAAATTAACCCACAGACTTATGGTCACTTGATCTTTCATAAAGGAGCCACAACCATCCGGTGGAATAAAGATAGCCTTTTCAACAAATGGTGCTGGTTCAACTGGAGGTCAACATGCAGAAGAATGCGAATTGACCCACTCTTATCTCTTTGCACTAAGATCAACTCCAAGTGGATCAAGGACCTCCACATAAAACCAGACACACTGAAACTATTAGAAAAGAAACTTGGGAAGACCCTGGAGGACTTGGGCACAGGGGAAAAGTTCCTGAACAGAACACCAATAGCTTATGCTCTAAGATCAAGAATCGACAAATGGGACCTCATAAAATTACAAAGTTTCTGCAAAGCAAAGGACACTGTCAGAAGGACAAAACGACAACCAACAAAGTGGGAAAAGATCTTCACCAACCCCACATCCGACAGAGGGCTAATATCCAATATATACAAAGAACTCAAGAAGTTAGACCCCAAAGAACCAAATAACCCTATCAAAAAATGGGGCACAGAGCTTAACAAAGAATTTTCACCAGAAGAAATTCAGATGGCCGAGAAACACCTTAAAAGATGTTCAACATCATTAGTCATCAGGGAAATGCAAATCAAAACAACCCTGAGATTCCACCTCACACCAGTCAGAATGGCTAAGATTAAAAACTCAAGAGACAACAAGTGCTGGCGAGGATGTGGAGAAAGAGGAACACTCCTCCACTGTTGGTGGGATTGCAAAATGGTAAAACCGCTCTGGAAATCAGTTTGGCGGTTCCTCAGAAAATTGGGCATATCACTTCCAGAGGACCCTGGCATACCACTCCTGGGCATATACCCAGAGGATTCCCCTGCATACAATAAAGACACATGCTCCACTATGTTTATAGCAGCCTTGTTTATAATAGCCAGAAATTGGAAGGAGCCCAAATATCCCTCAAAGGAGGAATGGATACAGAAAATGTGGTATATTTATACAATGGAATACTACTCAGCTATTAAAAATAATGAATTCATGCAATTTGTAGGTAAATGGTTAGACCTGGAAAATATCATCCTGAGTGAATTAACCCAATCACAAAAGAATGCACATGAAATGCAATCACTGATAAGTGGATATTAATGAGCCCAGAAGCCCTAAATACTCAAGACACAAATAGCAAGTCAAATGATTCCCAAGAAGAAGAAAGGAGAGGACTCTGGGCCTGTAAAGATTGTATCCAGTTTAGTAAAGAAACCGAGGGGGGAGGGGGAATGATTGGGGAACAGTTGGGAGGGGGAGAGGAACTATGGGAAGTATGGTGGGTGGGAACTGGGAAAGGGGAAAGCCTTTGGAATATAAACATAGAATATAGAAAAAGAAAAGAAAAGTAAAGTAAAGTGCTTCCAGATTGGGGAATAGTTGGGGGGAGAGGAATTATGGGACATATGGGGGGGGAACTGGGAAAGGGGAAAGCCTTTGGAATGTAAACATAGAATATAGAAAATAAAAATTAAAAAAAAAAAGAAAAGTGTGTCATTCTCTAAATGCTTCTCACTGCGGTATCTGTAGTGCTGTGAGCAAAAAGTACCTCCCATGCATATCCACTAGATGGTCTCTACAGGTTCTATCTTCCCTTTGTTGGTTATTTCAGCTAATGTCGTCCTTGTTGGGTCTTGAGAGCTTCTATTTTCCCCGGCTTCTGGGACTTTCTAGTGCCTATCTCCAGTTCCCTATTCCCCACTACTACACATTTCTATTCAATTTCTTGACCCTCTGTACTTCTCTCCTGTTCCTTCCCATACCTGACCCTGTCAATCTATTTTCCCTCCCACTCCTCTCTCCCTCACAGGTCCCTCCTTTCCTGTGCCTCCTGTGATTATTTTATCCCCCCTTCTATGTAACATTGAAGCATCCTTATTTTGCTCTTCTTTCTTAAGCTTCATATGGTTTGTGAGTTGTATTCCAAGTATTCTGAGTTTTTGGGCTAGTATCTACTTATCAGTGAGTACATACCATGTGTGTCTTTTGTGTCTGGGTTCACTCACTCAGAATAATGTTTTCTAGTTCCATCCATTTGCAAATTTCATGAAGTCATTATTTTTCATACCTGAGTAGTACACCATTATTTAAATGTAGCAAAATTCTGTATCCATTCTTCTGGTCAGGGACATCTAGGTTGTTTCCAGTTTATGTGTACTATAAATGAGGCTGTTATAAACATAGTGGAGCATGTGTCATCGTTAAATGTTGGAGCCTCTTTTGGGTATTTGCTAAGGAGTGGTATAGCTGGGTCCTCATATAGAACTATTTCCAGTTTTCTGAGGAAGATTTGGAAACAACCAAAAAATTGTTTTCCAAAGTGGTTTTATGAGCTTTCAATTCCACCAGCAATGGAGGACTGTTCGTCTTTCTCCACATCCTTCCCAGTATCTGCTGTCACTTAAGTTTTTTATCTTAGCTATTCTGATTGGTGTGAGGTGGAATCTCAGAGATGTTTTGATTTGCATTTTCCTGATGACTAAGGATGTTGAATATTTCTTTAGGTGCTTATCAGCCATTTAAGATTTCTCAGTTGAAAATTATTTGCTTAGCTATGTACCCCATTTTTTTATTTTCTATATTATTTGCTTACATTCCAAATGGTTTTCCCTTTCCCAGTTTCCCCCTCCCCATAAGTCCCATAAGCCCTCTTCCCTCTTCCTATTCTCCAATCAGCCCCCTCCTACTTCTTGGTCTTGGTAATCCCCTACAATGCTGCATCAAGCATTTCCAGGACCAGGGCCCTCTCCTTCCTTCTTCTTGGGAATTATTTGATATGTGAATTGTGTCTTGAGTATTCAGAGTTTCTGGGCTAATATGCACTTATCAGTGACTGCATTCCATGTGTGTTCTTTTGTGATTGTATGTACCCCATTTTAATAGGGTTATTTGGTGCTCCTGAGTCTAGATTCTTGTGATCTTTGTATAATTTGGATATTAGCCCTAGGGAGAGTTAGTAAGGATCTTTTTCCAATCTGTAGATTGCCATTTTGTTCTATTGACAGTGTCCTTTGCCTTACAGAAGCTTATCAATTTTCTGAGGTCCCATTTGTCAATTGTTGATCTTAGAGCAAGAGCCATTAGTGTTCTGTTCAGGAAATTTTCTCCTGTGTCAATGTGTTCAAGGCTCTTTCTGACTTTCTCTGCTATTAGATTCAGTGTACCTAGTTTGATGTGGAGGTCTTTGATACAGTTAGACTTTAGCTTTATACAAGGAGATAAGAATGGATCAATTTGCGTTCTTCTACATGCTGACCATCAGTTGAACTAGCACCATTTGTTGAAAATGCTTTTTTTCCACTGGATGGTTTTGGTTTCTTTGCCAAAGATCAAGTGACAATAGGTGTATGGGTTTATTTCTGGATCTTCAATTCTATTCTATTGATCTACCTACCTGTCTCTATACAAATATCATGTGGTTTTTAACAGTATTGTTCTGCAGTTCAGCTTGAGGTCAGGGATGGTGATGCCCCCAGAAGTTCTTATATTGATGAGAATAGTTTTCACTGTCCTGAGGTTTTTGTTAATACAGATGAAGTTGACAATTTCTCTTTCTATCTCTGTGAAGAAATAAATTGGAATTTTGATGAGGATTATATTGACTATACAGATTGCTTTTGGTAAGATGGCCATTTTTACTATGTTAATCCTGCAGATCCATGAACATGGGAGATCTTTCCATCATGAGGCCACCCACCCATCTCAAAATTTTTCGCCCAGAATTTTTACTATCTAAAGGAAAGGCAGGAACAAACTATGGAGCAGATGCTGAAGGAAAAGCCATCCAGAGAATGCCCCACCTAGGGATCCATCCTATCTACAGACACCAAACTCCAACACTATTGCTGATTCCAAGAAGTGCTTGCTTACAGGAGCTTGGTATGACTATCCCCTGAGAAGTTCTGCCAGCACCTGACTAATACAGATGCAGATATTCGCAGCCAACCATTGAACTGAGCCTGGGGAAATAAATGGAAGGGCTAGGCAAAGACTGAAGAAGCTAAAGGGGATTGTAACCCCATAGGAAGAGCAGTATCAACTAACTGGACCTCCCACAGCTCCTAGGAACTAAACCACCAACAAAAGAGTATACATGGAACCATGGCTCCAGTTACATATGTAGCAGAGAGTGGCCTTATCTGGAATCAATGGGAGGGGGGCCCTCAGTCCTGTAGAGGCTTGATGCTCCACTGTAGTATAAAGGAATGCTATAGTGGTGAGGCAGGAGTGGATGAGTGGGTAGAGGACCACCCTCACAGAGGCAAAGGTGAGGGGGATGGTATGAGGAATCTGTGGAAGAGAAACTGGGAAGGGGGATATCATTTGAAACTTAAACAAATAAAATGATTAATGAAAAAAGAGAAGTGCCTCCTGAAGGTTTGTATATTTGCATTTTAATTAACTTACTTATTTAATCACTTTACATTCTGAATGATGTCCTCTTCCTTTTCCCCCCTCAGTCCCTCCCCACTTCCCCTTTCCCTTCTCTTCTGAGAGGGTGGTAGCTCCTCTGTGTATACCCCAAAGCTAGCACAATAAGTCTCTGCATGGCTAGGTATATCCTCTCTCACTGAGGCCAGACAAGGCAGTCCAGTTAGAGGGCTATATTCCACAGACAGGCAACAGCTTTGGAGATAGCCTCTGCTCTGGTTCTTAGGGGATCTGCACGAAGACCAAGCTGCACGTGTGTGTGTGTGTGTGTGTGTGTGTGTGTGTGTGTGTGTGTGTCTTACATCCAGGCCCTATATGCTCCTTGGTTGGTGGTTATGTCTTTCAAAGCCCCCAAGGGTCCAGGTTAGTTGACTGTTGGTTTTCCTGTGGAGTTCCTAGCTTCTTCAGAGCCCTCAGTTCTTCCCCCAACTCTTCCATCCATGAGAGTCCCCAAGTTCCATCCAATGTTTAGTTGAAGGTTTCTGCATCTGTTTTAGTCATCACCTGTGTGGAGCCTGTATGAGGACAGTTATGCGAGGCTTCAGTCTGTAAGTATAATAGTGTCATTAATAGATTGAGTGCTTGCCCATGTAAGTGAAAATTTTTAAGATGGATGAGTGACCCCATCCCTCAACTGAAGGTTATGTATATCTACTGGAGATGGTCTGTACAGGTTTCATCTCCCCACTATTGGACATTTCTGTTAAAGACATACTCATTAGTTATATCATGGATTAGTGCTTGCCCATGGATCTCAAGTTGGGCAGGTTATTGTATGGCCATTCCCTCAATCTCTACTCCATCCCCCTTGCCTGCACTTCTGTAGACAGAATAAATTTTCAGTTGAAAGTTGTGTGGGTAGATTGGTGTCCTTATTATTCCAATGGGGTTCCTGCCCAGTTATAGGAGGTGGCCTCTTCAGGTTCCATATACCCACTGCTGTGAGTCCCAGCTAAGGTCCTCCTATCTCCCAAGTCTCTGGCATGTCTTCAAGATTTCCCTTATTCACCTCTCAGCAACTGCAGATTTCCATTCATACTCCGGCCATCTGGTCCTCTCTCCTGTCTCTCTCCACACTAGCAACCACCCCCATTCCCTCCTTTTCTTTTCTCACCCAGTTCCCGCCATCCATCTACATCCTATAACTATTGGATTTTCTCCTCCAATTGATATTCAAGCACACTCACTAGAGCCTTCCTTCTTCCTTAGGTTCTTTGGGTCTGGGGAGTATAGAGTGTACATTCTATACTTTATGGCTAACATCCAGTTATAAGTGAGTACATACCATGCATGTCCTTTGTGTCTGGGTTACCTGATTCAGGATGATAGTCTCAAGTTCTATACATTTGCCTGTAAACTTCATGATGTCTTTGTTTTTAATGGATAAATAGTATTTCTTTTTTTAATTAACATATTCTTCATTTACATTTCAAATGTTATTTCCTTACCCTGCTGCCCCGCACTCCAAGAAAAGCCCCAACCCATCCTCCTTCCCCCTGCCTACATGAGGATGCCCCTCCACACAACCCAATCCCACCTACCCCCTCCACTTCCCCACACTGGGGCATCTATCAAGCCTTCATAGGATGAAAGACCTCTCCTCCCACAAATGCCCAAAAAGACATTCCTCCACCACAAATGTAACTGGAACCATGTGCACCCCTCAGTTGATGGCTTAGCCCAGGAAGCCCTGGGGGGGGAAGGTCTAGTTGGCCAATATCATCATTCTTGACATGAGGCTGCAAACCTTTTCAGCTCCTCCAGTCTTCCCTCTAACTCCTCCATTTGGGACCCCATGCTCAGTCCAATGATTTGCTGTTAGCATCTGCCTCTTTGCCTGTAAGGCTTTGGCGGGGCCCCTCAGGAGACAGTCATACCCAGCTTCTTTCAGCAAGCACTTCTTGGCTTCCAAATAGTGTCAGTGTTTGGTGGTGGCCATATATAGGATGAATGCCCCAGTATAACAGTCTCTGTATGGCCTTTCCTTTAGTCTCTGGCCACACTTTGTCTCCATAATTGCTCCTGTAAGTATTTTGTTCCCTTTCTCAGAAAAATCAAAGTACCCACACTTTGGTCTTCCTTCTTCTTGAGATTCATGTGATCTGTGAATTGTATATTGTTTATTCTGAGCTTTTGGGCTAATATCCACTTATCAGTGAGTGCATACCATGTGTGTTCACTTGTGATTAGGTTACTTCACTCAGGATGACACTTTCTAGTTCCATCCATTTGCCTAAGAATTTCATGAACTCACTGTTTTTAAGAGTTGAGTAGTACTATGTTGTATAAACAAACCACATTTTCTGTATCCATTCCTCTGTTGAAGGACATCTGGGGTCTTTCCAGTTTCTGGCTATTATAAAAAAGGCTGCTATGCACATAGTGGAGCATGTGTCCTTATTACATGTTGGAGCACCTTCTGGATCTCAGGTGTGGTATAGCTGGGACCTCAGGTCTAATTTTCTGAGGAACTGCCAAACTGATTTCCAGAGTGGTTGTACCAGCTCGGAATACCACCAGCAATGGAAGAATGCTCCTCTTTCTCCACATCCTTGCCAGCATCTGCTGTCCTCTGAGTTTTTTCATCTTAGCCATTCTGACCGGTGTGAGGTGGAATCTCGGGAATCTTTTGATTTGCATTTCTCTGATGACTAATGATGTTGAACATTTCTTAAAGTGCTTCTTAGCCATCCAAAGTTCTTCAGGTGAAAATTCTTTGTTCAGCTCTGTACCTCATTTTTGATAAGTTTATTTGGTTTTCTGGGGTCTAACTATGATCAAGTAGTACTAAACTCAACTCCAAGCTCAAGGACCTCCACATAAAACCAGAGACACTGAAACTAATAGAAAAGAACCTGGGGAAGACCCTTGAGGACATCAGCTCAGGGGGAAAGTTCCTGGACAGAACATCAATAGTTTATGCTCTAATATCAAGAATTGACAAATAGGACCTTATAAAATTACAAAGTTTCTGTAAGGCAAAAGACACTGTCAAAAGGTCAAATCAGCAACCAACAAATTGGGAAAAGATCTTCACCAACCCTACATCTGACAGACAGCTAATATCCAATATATACAAAGAACTCTGTACCCCATTTTTAATAGGGTTATTTGACTCTCTGGAGTCTAACTTCTTCAGTTCTTCATATACATTGGATTTTAGTCCTCTATTGGATATAGTATAAGTAAAGATATTTTCCCACTTTGTTGGTTGCCATTTTGTCCTATTGACAAATTCCTTTGCCTTACAGAAGCTTCACAATTTTATGAGGTCCCATTTGTCAATTTTTGTACTTAAAGAATAAGCCAGCCGGGTGGTGATGGTGCATGCCTGTAATCCCAGCACTTGAGAGGCAGAGGCAGGTGGATTTCTGAGTTCAAGGCCAGCCTGGTCTACAGAGTGAGTTTCAGGACAGCCAGGGCTACACAGAGAAACCCTGTCTCAAAAAAAAAGAATAAGCCATTGGTGTTCTGTTCAGAAAAATTTCCCCTGTGCCCATGTGTTCAAGGCTCTTCCCCACTTTCTCCTCTATAAGCATCAGTGCATCTTGTTTTGTGTAAAGGTCCTTGATCCACTTGGACTTGAACTTTGTACAAGAAGATAAGAATAGGTCAATAGTTGATCTAGTACCATTTGTTAAAAATGCTGTCTTTTTTTCACTGGATGTTTTTAGTTCCTTTGTCAAATATCAAGTGACCATAGGTATGTGGGTTAGTTTCTGGGTTTTCAATTCTATTCCATTGATCTGCCTACCTGTCATTGTACTAATACCATGCAGTTTTTATCACTATTGCTCTGTAGTAGAGCTTGAGGTCAGAGATGGTGATTTTGCCTCAGGTTCTTTTATTGTTGAAAATAGTTTTCACTATCCTGGGTTTTTTGTTACTACAGACAAATTTGAAAATTGTTTTTTCTATCTCTATGAAGAATTGAGTTGGAATTTTGATGGGGATTACATTGAATATGTAGATAAATTTAGGCAAGCTGACCATTTGTACTATATTATCCCTGCCAATACATGAGCATTAGAGATCTTTCCATCTTCTGAGATCTTCTTCAACTCTTCGGAGACTTAAAGGTCTTGTTATACAGATCTTTCACTTGCTTGATAAGAGTCACACCAAGATATTTTATATTATTTGTGACTGTTGTGAAGGGTATCATTTTCCTAATTTCTTCCTCAGCCTGATTATCCTTTGAGAATAGGAAGGCCACTGGTTTGTTTAAGTTAATTTTATATCCAAACACTTTGGTAAAGTTGTTTGTCAGCTTTAGGAGTACTCTGGTGGAATTTTGGGATCACATAAGTATACTATCATGTCATCTGCAAATAGTGATACTTTGACTTCTTCCTTTCCAACTTTAATTCCTTTAACCTCCTTTTGTTGTCTAATTGCTCTGGCTGGGACTTCAAGTACTATATTGAACAGGTAGGGAGAGACTGGACAGCTTTGTCTGGTGGCTGATTTCAGTGGGATTTCTTCAAGTTTCCCTCCATTTAGTTTGATGTTGGCTACTGGTTTGCTGTATATTGCTTTGACTATGTTTAGGTATGGGCCTTGAATTTCTGATCTATCTAAGACTTTTATCATGAGGAGGTGTTGGATTGCAATCCCACCAACAGTAGAGGAGTGTTCCTCTTTCTCCACATCCTTGCCAGCACCTGTCTTCTCTTCAGTTTTTAATCTTAGCCATTCTGACTGGTATGAGGTGGAATCTCAGGGTTGTTTTGATTTGTATTTCCCTGATGACTAATTGCCACGGACCGACTCAGTCAGAACACACACACCCGTGGGGAAATCAGGGTCTTTGGTATGCAGGAAGGTACAGGTCCGGCGAATGACAGACAGACACACACAAGATCTGAATGCGTCTGAATGCACTTTACTGTTCTGAGGCAGGAATTCTTATACTCAAGTTGGTATTACATTACTGAAGAAAAATGTATCCAGGGAAATGTATACAAAGAATGGTTACCATGAGTATCTGGCACAAGGAAATACAAAATCAATCAGGTATGAACGTTAGAGAATACACACAAAGTCATCGCGTCCCTCTGTAGTTAATGATAAGCTAGTAGTTCAAGAGTCCTTGGAAACCACTATGTAACAGGGCTAGGTATTGTTAGTGCAGTTTTAGTTTAAATCTTGCTTCCTTCTTGTAAGACCCCCTCAGGTTTACTCTGAAACTTTACTTAACTGATGGTTTCCATGTCAGAGTGCCAAAGCCAGCTAACTACACAAATAATAGATATTGTTGGGAGGTTAATTCTTTAATGTATCTAGGTAATAACTGTACAGCTGATTAAAAGCAAAGCAATGGATCTCCAGAGGATAAATCATGGCCAGTACTGTAGTTCAAAGAATAAACTCTGAGTGAATCATCACGCTTGGATGCTCGCACCTCCGGCTGGCAGGGACATCTTGTAAGTAAAAGAACAGGTCAGAAACAGGTCACACAGCTTGCCATGAGAAATTTCAGCTCAGCTCTATCTGTAGCCAAGGAGGCCCACAGCGGCATTCATCTTGAACAGCCCTGCCAAACAAGGCGTTCCCCAGTAAATATCACACAGCCTCTGCCTGGATTGCAGCTTGGCTGCGTGAAATTACGGTGTTCAAGAAATGCGCCATGATATCTCCCGCTTTTTTATTTTTTAATTTGAGCTCATGAATATCTCTTTTGGCAGCAGAAATGGAGGAGAAGACTAGTTTGAAAATTATTGGAAGGATAAGAAGAAAAAGAAAGATTACCCCTGCAGCCACGGCAACGACAACAATCCAATGTAACCAAGTTACAGGGTTCAGAGACTTTAAACTAGAACTAAAAGCCTGAGCCAAATCCTCTAAGTTAACCGATCCATCTTGTGCTTTACTCATAACCGCAATTTGAGTTTTTAATTGAGCCATATCATGTGAAATATTATTATCTTTCCAAATTCCCAACAAATGATTTTTTGTAAGAGTCCAATTATGTTGCTTATCATAGATTAATGGCGTTACGCATATGTATCGAAAGCTGGCATGACATCTGGTGGAAAGCTGAACCTTAATATTTTCTATCTCTTGTCCTAACTCCAGAACTACATCCTCTAAAGCATCAATCTTTGCTTCCAATTTCTTATCTATAACCTCTTGTTTTACCAGTGCCAAAGAAACATTCTTATTCAAATCATTAACAAAGTGTGCAGTCTTCATTTCTGAGACTAAAGCAACTGATGAAACTGTAAGTGAAGTTACAATAGCTATCAAGGCACTGATACCTAACATTAAAGCTGCTACAAAATGCTTTGGCCTAATAAGCTCACTAATTCTTGTAACTACCTGTAAAGCCTCATTGTCAAACCAAGCTTCATCCTTTAGATCTACAGGAAGCATTACCTAAGAAGGCCTTTGTAATATCACAATGCGTGAATAGGATTCAATCAACTTATGATCAATACACTTAGTCAATATACATTCGGAACAGTGAACCTCATAAGAGTGCCCTAATTTAGTAATGATTAAATCTGTATCTTTTCTAGCAAGTATACTATAAGGATAGCTCAAACAAGATCTAATTGCTACAGGAAGAGGTCTAGACTCCAGAGGCTTCTTAAAGTAAATTATATCTGATGCAGCAAGAAGTCTAAATAGTCCTGAAAATGTATTCAAAACATCACCTGAAGGAGAATGACTAACATAGATAGGTTCTACCCATCCTGGTGTATACCATCTATTAATAGGTTCTAAAGTAAACCTTTCAGGTTTATATCCATGATACTGTAATTTTTCACCAAGAAGAAAAGCTCTATAGTTATTACTTGGTGTGGCTACGGAATAATCATAAATCTTCTCTTGATTCTTCCAGGGAGTATGTGCTATAGCCCAATGTTCAAAACCACATTTAAGCCAACTTGGTCTTTCATAACTCCGAGGAGGCTCCCACATCTTATCTTTATCTTTATAGTTCCCGGAACATGAATCTAAAGGAATGTCCTTAAATAACTTCTCAAAGGTTTCATTATGAAAATTAGTCCCCAAAATCTTTAGTTTAATTTCCCACATAAATCTTCTATGATATGGAGGTTCTTTCGCTGGAGGCGATTTATCTGGAGCATCAGCAAGAATAGTTTTATAGGCAAGAGAAAGACAACCCATAGACCCCGATCTAGCTAAATCAATGCAAATCGGAGCAGAGTCTGACATCCCCTTATATCTAAATGGAGTAGAGGTTAGATGGGAGGAAAGAGTAGCATGTCCCCCATAAGTCCAGTATCATTGGTCATCACTCTAATACTTACATTCTCCCCCCAACCCACGGGATGAAGAAGTGGGGGATGAGGAACATAAGCCCAATATGAAACTGCAGACACAGGACACATTTGCATAGAAAGGATAACAAACATAGCAAGAAACATATTTTCTGTTGATAACTGCTTTTTGGTGCTAGCGATCATCTGCTGCGCTTCTCGGGCGAGTCTCCTCAGCTGTCCCCAGGTGGGCAGATCCTCCCTTGACTCCTGTGACGGTTCAGGAACAGTTGAGGTCTCCCGTAGAACAGCAAGATCAAGTTCCATCATCATTCTCAGCATCTTCTTCTTTTTCAGTCTCTGCTTTCTCCTCTGATTCCTCGATAGAGACCCTCTGGTTAAACGGCTGGATGAGCCTGTCTGGGATCCAGATTGGACTATCTGCATCCTGTGGAAAAACACAAGCATACCCTCTTCCAGAGGAAATTAAAGCATCCGGTCCTTTCCAGGATCCGGTTAATAAGTCTTTCCACATTACTTGTGGAAGTTGTTCTCCTTTTATTCCTCCCCAATGTTTCATAGCAGGGGAGTTTCCTTGTTCATCAGTATTCAAATAATTTATCACAAAAAGAGCATGATTCAAAAGATGATGGGGAGAAAAATATTTATTAGCAGCTCTGAGGCGTTCAATCTGATTTTTCAAAGTCTGGTGAGATCTCTCAATTATTGCCTATCCTTGGGGATTATATGGTATTCCTGTGGTATGGTGTATATCCCATGCTCGCAGAAAAGAGGCAAAAGCCTTAGATGTATAAGCTGGAGCATTATCTGTCTTAATTCTCAATGGCTTTCCCATCATCATGAAGCTTTGTACAAGATGTTGAATTACATCTTTCACAGCTTCTCCACTTCTAGCAGAGGCAAACAGCACATGAGAATAAGTATCCACTGTCACATTAACATAAGCCAATTTTCCAAATTCAGGGATATGTGTAACGTCCATTTGCCATAAAGCTAATGCCTTAAGGCCTCGGGGATTTACTCCCATTTTTTGCGGGTGGTAAACTTGAGGACAATTACCACAATCCTTAACTATCTGTCTGGCTTGTTCTCTAGTAATATGAAACATCCTTCTTAAAGCAAGAGCATTTTGATGATGTAGCTCATGACTATTCTTTGCCTCTAATACATTCATAACTGTTCCTCTAGTTAACGCATCAGCCATATAATTTCCTTTACTAAGGGGGCCTGGTAAATTAGAGTGACCCCGTATATGTCCTACATAAAATTTTTCTACTCTTTTTCTAATCGTATTTTGCAATTGCTGTAATAAATTTAAAATTTGAGACTGCCCTGAAAGCAAGGCTGTTTTTATGGCTGGAAACAAATTAACCACATACTTTGAATCCGTATAAAGATTAAATTTTTCTGTAAAATTTTGAAAAGCAAGTAGAACTGCTCTTATCTCTGCTGAGCAGAAGTCTGCACACCTTCCTCTATCAGAGGCTTTTGTCCTGGTACATAAACCACGGACCTCCCATTAGAGGAGCCATCTGTGAATACGCATAGAGCAGACTCCAAAGGTTGTGAGGAACATTTATTTGAGAAAATTATTTCTGTTTCCTTAAAAAATTCAATTAAAGGATGTTTAGGATAATGATATTTAATTTGTCCTGTATAACCTTGCAATGCAATTCCCCAATCATCATCTTCCATCAATAGTATTTCAAATTGCCTTTTATTATATGGTAATATAATATTATGCATTTCTCTACCAAATAGTTCCCTGGATCTCATTCTTCGTTTATTAATCAATAATGAGCACATGTATGGATAAGAAGCCAACATTTTCTGTTGCACATGAGGTAAATGTATCCATTCCAACACACCATCCTGCCATAAGCATCCAGTGGGAGTGTAAGGTGTTTTAAAAATTATCAAGTCCCACTCTTTATCATAAGATATCTGCTTTACCTTTGCATCATTTAAGTTTTCTTCCACCAATGCTAAAGCTTTTATGGCTTCTTGAGTCATAACTCTTGGAGACTTAGGATCAGTATCCCCTTGTAATAGTTGAAACAAAGGACTTAATTCTCCTGTAGTAATTTTCAAAAAAGGTCTAATCCAATTAATATTTCCTAATAATTTCTGAAAATCATTTAAATTCCTTAATTTGTCTACTCTTATAGACATCTTTTGTGAGGCAATATAGTCATCATGAATTAACTGTCCCAAGTAACTTAAAGGTCTATTCTTTTGTATCTTATCTGGGGCTATTACTAATCCAAATTTGGTAAAATGTTCAATTGTATAAAGTAATATTTCCTTATTAATTGATGGTGATTGATGAGCAATCAAGATGTCATCCATAAAGTGGGCAAAGTAAGCCTCAGGATATTTTTTTCTAATAAATACTAAAGCTTGATCCACAAATTTTTGACATAATGTTGGACTATTTTTCATTCCTTGAGGCAACACTTTCCATTGATACCTTCTATATGGCCTTCTCAAATTTACAGCTGGCACACTAAAAGCAAATCTTTTACAATCCTCAGGATGTAATTTTATAGTAAAAAAGCAATCTTGCAAATCAATTACTATCACATCCCATCCTGCAGGAACTGCCACTGGAGAGGGCAGTCCTGGCTGCAACGCTCCCATATCTTCCATGGTAGCATTTACTGCCCTAAGGTCCTGTAGCAATCTCCACTTCCCAGATTTTTTCTTTATTACAAATATGGGAGTGTTCCAAGGACTATTGCTTTCTTCAAGATGTCCTTTTTCTAATTGTTCTTGCACAAGTTGTTCTATAGCCTGTATTTTTTCTTCTGTTAGGGGCCACTGACTGAGCCATACAGGCTGCTCTGATTTCCAATTTAATTTGTCTGCATACAACAAGCCCTCAGCGGCCCCTATGAAAAATGCTGTTCACTCAGATTATCTGAGGTGACTAATTTTACATCCATGTCTCTTCCCCACAAGGAAAAGGGGAGAGAAGGAACAACGTAAGGCTGAATCATTCCTGTCTTTCCTTCCAATTCCCATTTCAGAAACTGTGAACTTTGAGCCACATTAAAAGCTGTCCCTAAACCTAACAAAGAAGAAGAAGTCCTCTTACATGGCCAAGACGAAGGCCAATCCTTTCCTGCTATACAAGTCTTATCTGCCCCTGTATCTAAAAGTCCTTGAAACATCTTTCCATTTACTCTAACTGCTTTAAAAGGTCTTTCCATACCAATATTTTGGACCCATGCCACAACATCTGTAGAACCAAACTTCCCTTGTCCACGTTCATGCTTTAAGATTGGATTAGGTAAGTTAAGATAAGGCAGGAGCAGAAGCTGAGCTATTCTCTGCCCCTTATGAATTTGTATAGTTTCTTTTAATGGTCTAATCATGACTTTTATTTCTCCTGTGCTATCACTATCAATCACACCAGGCAACACTTCAAAATTCTTTTTATAATTTGAACTACGGCCAATTATTAACCCCACAGTTCCCTGTGGCAGAGTTCCCAAGGTAGACGTAGAGACCAAGGAAACACCGTCCCATCTAGAGAATATTACATCATCACAAGAGGCTAAATCTAAACCAGCACTACCAGGAGTAGCTCTAGGCAAATCATGTATAGTAAATTCAGGAGCCTCAGGATTCAGAGGACTCCCTGATGTAACTACAGCAGTTTCCTCTCTTTCGAGTTCGGGGCTGAGAGGCTGCCCCTGATTTAGTTTTTTGATTCCTCCTCCTTCTTTTCCCCATTAAGGGGTGTTCCATCCTTGTGGAACCTAGACTTGCACTCACTTTTCCAGTGCTTGCCTTTTTGGCAACGAGGGCATACTCCTGGGGGAAGACCCTTTCTATTGGAGTCCCTCTTATTGTTCTCTGGACATTGCTTTTGCATATGTCCTGATTTCCCACATTTAAAACAAGTGGGCTTGGAGGTTGCTTTCCCTCCTTTACCATAAGTCTTTTTAACATAGGCGCTGAATTTCTCTCCCTTCATAGCTGCAGCGTAGGCCATACCTTGGACTACGGCTGGTGAGGCATCCACGCAGGCTTTCACATAGTCCTGCACTGTTCCTGTCTTTCTAATAGGCCTTATCAAATCTTGGCATAAAGCATTAGCATTTTCCCAAGCCAACTGCTTAAGGAGTATCTCAGTACCTTCTGAAGGAGGCATCATTCTAAAGACTGCCTCTTCAAGTCGAGAGATGAAACTTTGATAAGTTTCCTCATTTCCCTGCCTTACTCCAGAGAGAGTAGTTCCTTTGGTTCCGGGAGGTGGCAGCTTTCTCCAAGCCTGTACAGCATTTGTTGTAATTGCTTCCAACACATCTCTAGGGATGCTCACCTGACTCTGAGGAGAAGTATATACTCCTGTACCTAGCAGCATATCCATGCTTGGCTTGGAGCCTCTTTTCTTAGCAAACTGAATAAACGGTCTGCTTTGATCTATCCTCATATTCTGTTCTCCACAAGACATAATCTCCTGGTTCTAATGTGGCTTTCACTGTCTGATGCCAATCATGAGGAGTAAGCCAGTGACTGGCCACCATGTCCAGGACCTGGACTGTATATGGAGCAGAAGGGCCTGATATCTTAACGGCCGATTGCAGCTCCTTCAGTGTCTTTAAAGGGAGAGGTTCCCATACAGGCTCCTCATCTCCTTTACCTTCTACCACTGGAAAGGAGAAAGTTAAATCTCCCTTCCTTCTAGCTTCTTCCACTGCTCCTTGGAAGCCCCTTGGGAGCAAAGGACGCCTTCCTCTTTTCCCTTTTTTGCCTGCAGATTGCTTTTCGTCCAGGTCTCGGTCTGACTCGATATCATCACTAGAGTCTTCATCAAAAGCCTTTAACGACATTGTTATAGAGTTTGTAACATAAGAACATGCAGGCTTGTTTAAAGGTTTAGCTTCTCTCTCATCCTGCACGGAAATAGTCTCCTGAACAAGTCCCTCAAGGTCTGTGGCATCCAACAAAAGCTCCCCTTCACCACGCTCCTGAGTGTACTTTCTCATATCTTTACCTATTTTCTTCCAATCTGATAAAGACAAAGAACCTTCCTCCGGGAACCAAGGGCTTACCTTCTTCACGAAGTCAAAGAACTCTCTGGTTGTGCTTTCTGAAACTTTAAATCCTCTGCTAGCCATCATATGCTTAAACACTGAAAAGAACATTCGTTCCTGCTTTGACTCGGTCTGCCCCATGATATCAGATTACTTGCACTTAACCGGTGATCCTTTACCGGCGGGACCGCGGCTCCCTCGCAAGATCCGGCCTGTTACCTTGAAAGAAAGAAAGAAAGAAAGAAAGAAAGAAAGAAAGAAAGAAAGAAAGAAAGAAGGAAAGTTTACCTGCCCAATTTGTCCCTGTTCTGAGGCGCCAGCTGCCACGGACCAACTCAGTCAGAACACACACACCCGTGGGGAAATCAGGGTCTTTGGTATGCAGGAAGGTACAGGTCCGGCGAATGACAGACAGACACACACAAGATCTGAATGCGTCTGAATGCACTTTACTGTTCTGAGGCAGGAATTCTTATACTCAAGTTGGTATTACATTACTGAAGAAAAAATGTATCCAGGGAAATGTATGCAAAGAATGGTTACCATGAGTATCTGGCACAAGGAAATACAAAATCAATCAGGTATGAACGTTAGAGAATACACACAAAGTCATCGAGTCCCTCTGTAGTTAATGATAAGCTAGTAGTTCAAGAGTCCTTGGAAACCACTATGTAACAGGGCTAGGTATTGTTAGTGCAGTTTTAGTTTAAATCTTGCTTCCTTCTTGTAAGACCCCCTCAGGTTTACTCTGAAACTTTACTTAACTGATGGTTTCCATGTCAGAGTGCCAAAGCCAGCTAACTACACAAATAATAGATATTGTTGGGAAGTTAATTCTTTAATGTATCTAGGTAATAACTGTACAGCTGATTAAAAGCAAAGCAATGGATCTCCAGAGGATAAATCATGGCCAGTACTGTAGTTCAAAGAATAAACTCTGAGTGAATCATCACGCTTGGATGCTCGCACCTCCGGCTGGCAGGGACATCTTGTAAGTAAAAGAACAGGTCAGAAACAGGTCACACAGCTTGCCATGAGAAATTTCAGCTCAGCTCTATCTGTAGCCAAGGAGGCCCACAGCGGCATTCATCTTGAACAGCCCTGCCAAACAAGGCGTTCCCCAGTAAATATCACACAGCCTCTGCCTGGATTGCAGCTTGGCTGCGTGAAATTACGGTGTTCAAGAAATGCGCCCTGATAACTAATGATGTTGAATATCTCTTAAGGTGTTTCTCGGCCATCCGAATTTCTTCTGGTGAAAATTCTTTTTTTTTTTTTTAGTTATTTTTTTTTATTTTCTATATTCTATGTTTACATTCCAAAGGTTTTCCCCTTTCCCAATTACCCCCCCCACCATATGTCCCATAATTCCTCTCTCCCCCCTTGCTATTCCCCCCCACACACACGATTTCTCTGTTCTGGGTCTACAATACTGGATCCAATCTTTACAGGCCCAGGTTCCTCTCCATTCTTCTTCTTGGAAGTCATTTGACTTGCTAATTGTGTCTTGAGTATTTAGGGCTTCTGGGCTCATTAATATCCACTTATGAGTGATTGCATTTCATGTGTATTCTTTTGTGATTGGGTTAGCTCACTTAGGATGATATTTTCCAGATCTAACCATTTACCTACAAATTGCATGAGTTCATTATTTTTAATTGCTGAGTAGTACTCCATGGTATAAATATACCACATTTTCTGTATCCATTTCTCTTTTGAGGGATATCTGGGCTCCTTCGAATTTCTGGCTATTATAAACAAGGCTGCTATAAACATAGTGGAGCATGTGTCTTTATTGTATGCAGGGGAATCCTCTGGGTATATGCCCAGGAGTGGTATGCCAGGGTCCTCTGGAAGTGACATGCCCAATTTTCTGAGGAACCGCCACACTGATCTCCAGAGCGGTTTTACCATTTTGCAATCCCACCAACAGTGGAGGAGTGTTCCTCTTTCTGCACATCCTCGCCAGCACCTGTTGTCTCTTGAGTTTTTAATCTTAGCCATTCTGACTGCTGTGAGGTGGAATCTCAGGGTTGTTTTGATTTGCATTTCCCTGATGACTAATGATGTTGAACATCTCTTAAGGTGTTTCTCAGCCATCCGAATTTCTTCTGGTGAAAATTCTTTGTTTAGCTCCGTACCACATTTTTTGATAGGGTTATTTGTTTCTTTGGGGTCTAACTTCTTGAGTTCTTTGTATATATTGGATATTAGCCCTCTGTCAGATGTGGGGTTGGTGAAGATCATTTCCCACTTTGTTGGTTGCCGTTTTGTCATTCTGACAGTGTCCTTTGCCTTACAGAAACTTTGTAATTTTATGAGGTCCCATTTGTCAATTCTTGATCTTAGAGCATAAGCTATTGGTGTTCTGTTCAGGAACTTTCCCCCTGTGCCCATGTCCTCCAGGGTCTTCCCAAGTTTCTTTTCTAATAGTTTCAGTGTGTCTGGTTTTATCTGGAGGTCCTTAATCCACTTGGAGTTGATCTTAGTACAAGGAGATAAGAGTGGGTCAATTCCCATTCTTCTGCATGTTGACCTCCAGTTGAACCAGCACCATTTGTTGAAAAGGCTATCTTTTTTCCACTGGATGGTTGTGGCTCCTTTATCAAAGATCAAGTGACCATAAGTCTGTGGGTTCATTTCTGGGTCTTCAATCCTATTCCATTGATCTACCTGCCTGTTGCTGTACCAATAACATGCAGTTTTTAACACAATTGCTCTGTAGTACTGTTTAAGGTCAGGGATATTGATTCCCCCAGAAGTCCTTTTATTGTTGAGAATAGTTTTAGCTATCCTGGGTTTTTTGTTGCTCCAGATAAATTTGAGAATTGCTCTTTCTAGATCTATGAAGAATTGAGTTGGGATTTTGATGGGGATTGCATTGAATCTGTAGATTGCTTTTGGCAAGATGGCCATTTTTTCTATATTGATCCTGCCAATCCAGGAGCAAGAAATATTTTTCCATCTTCTGAGGTCTTCTTCGATTTCTTTCTTCAAGGACTTGAAGTTCCTGTCATACAGATCTTTTGCTTGTTTAGTTAGAGTTATGCTAAGGTACTTTATGTTGTTTGTGGCTATTGTGAAGGGTGTTATGTCCCTAACTTCTTTCTCAGCCTGCTTGTCCTTTCAGTACAAGAAGGCTACTGATTTGCTTGAGTTAATTTTATAACCAGCCACTTTGCTGAAGTTGTTTATCAGCTGTAGAAGTTCTCTGGTGGAGTTTTTTGGATCACTTAAGTAGACTATCATATTGTCTGCAAATAGTGATAGTTTGACTTCTTCCTTTCCAATTTGTATCCCTTTGACTTCCTTATGTTGTCTAATTGCTCTCGCTAGAACTTCAAGTACTATATTGAAAAGATATGGAGAGAGAGGGCAGCCTTGTCTAGTCCCTGATTTTAGTGGGATTGCTTCAAGTTTCTCTCCATTTATTTTGATGTTGGCTACTGGTTTGCTGTAGATTGCTTTTACTATGTTTAGGTATGGGCCTTGAATTCCTGCTCTTTCCAAGACTTTTAGCATGAAAGGATGCTGAATTTTGTCGAATGCTTTTCAGCATCTAATGAGATGACCATGTGGTTTTTTTCTTTTAGTTTGTTTATGTAGTGGATTACATTGATGGATTTCCGTATATTGAACCATCCCTGCATCCCTGGAATGAAGCCTACTTGATCATGGTGAATGATCGTTTTGATATGTTCTTGGATTCCGTTGGCAAGAATTTTATTTAGTATTTTTGCGTCAATATTCATAAGAGAAATTGGCCTGTAGTTCTCTTTCTTTGTTGGATCTTTTTGTGGTTTAGGTATCAGCGTGATTGTGGTTTCGAAGAACGAGTTGGGCAGTGTCCCTTCTGTCTCTATTTTGTGGAATAGTTTGAAGAGTATTGGTGTTAAGTCTTCTTTGAAGGTCTGGTAGAATTCTGCACTAAAACCATCTGGTCCCGTACTTTTTTTGGTTGGGAGGCTTTCTATAACCCCTTCTATTTCTTTGGGGGTTATGGGACTGTTTAGCTGATCTACTTGATGCTGATTTAATTTTGGTATTTGGTATCTGTCTAGGAAATTGTCCATTTCCTCCAGATTCTCCAGTTGTTTTGAGTATAGGCTTTTGTAGTAGGATCTGATGATCTTTTGAATTTCCTCAGTTTCTGTTGTTATATCCCCCTTTTCATTTCTAATTTTGTTAATTTGGATACTGTCTCTGTGCCCTTTGGTTAGTCTAGCTAAGGGTTTATCTATCTTGTTGATTTTCTCGAAGAACCAGCTCTTGGTTTTGTTGATTCTTTGTATGGTTCTCTTTGTTTCTACTTGATTGATTTCAGCCCTTAGTTTGATGATTTCCTCTCTCCTACTCCTCCTGGGTGAGTTAGCTTCTTTTTGTTCCAGGGCCTTCAGGTGTGCTGTTAAGTTGCTAGTGTATGCTCTCTCCAGTTTCTTTTTGGAGGCACTCAGGGCTATGAGTTTTCCTCTTAGCACTGCTTTCATTGTGTCCCAAAGATTTGGGTAGGTCGTACCTTCATTTTCATTGAATTCTAAAAAGTCTTTGATTTCTTTCTTTATTTCTCCCTTGACCAAGGTGTCATTGAGTAGAGTATTGTTCAGTTTCCATGTGTATGTGGGCTTTCTGTTGTTCTTCTTGCTATTGAAGACCACTTTTACTCCATAGTAATGCGATAGGAGACATGGGATTAGTTCGATCTTCTTGTATTTGTTGAGGTTTGTCTTGTGACCAATTATATGATCAGTTTTTGAGAAGGTACCGTGAGGTGCTGAGAAAAAGGTATATTCTTTTGCTTTAGGATGGAATGTTCTATATATATCTGTTAAATCCAATTGGTCCAAAGCTTCAATTAGTTTCACTGTGTCTCGGTTTAGTTTCTGCTTTCCTGATCAGTCCATTGAGGAGAGTGGAGTGTTGAAGTCACCTACAATTATTATGTTAGGTGCGATGTGTGCTTTAAGCTTTAGTAAGGTTTCTTTTACAAATGAGGGTGCCCTTACATTTGGCGCATAGATGTTCAGTATTGAGAATTCTTCTTGGTGGATTTTCCCTTTGACAAGCAGGAAGTGACCTTCTGTGTCTCTTTTGATGACTTTAGGTTGAAAGTCAATTTTATCTGATATTAGAATGGCTACTCCGGCTTGTTTCCTGGGACCATTTGCTTGTAAAACTGTCTTCCAGCCTTTTACTCTAAGGTGGTGTTTGTCTTTGACACTGAGATGTGTTTCCTGTATGCAGCAAAATGTAGGGTCCTGTTTCCGTATCCAGTCTGTTGGTCTGTGTCTTTTTATTGGGGAATTGAGTCCATTGATATTAAGAGATATTAAGGAATAGTAATTATTACTTCCTGACATTTTGGGCGTTATTTTTTTTTGTTTGTTTGTTTGTTTGTATTTGAGTGGTTCTCTTCTTTTGGATTGGATGAGATGGGGATTCTATCTTGTTTCTTCTGGGGTGTTGTTTCCCCCCTTGAGTTGGTATTTTTCCCCTATTATCCTTTGTAGGGCTGGGTTTGTAGATAAGTATCGTGCAAATTTGGTTTTGTCGTGGAATACCTTGGTTTCCCCATCTATGGTGATTGAGAGTTTTGCTGGGTATAGTAGTTTTGGCTGAAGTTTGTGTTCTCTTAGGGTCTGCATGAGGTCTGCCCAGGATCTTCTAGCTTTCATGGTCTCAGGTGAGAAGTCTGCTGTAATTCTGATAGGTCTTCCTTTATATGTTACTTGTCCTCTTTCTCTTGCTGCCTTTAATATTCTTTTTTTGTTTAGTACATTTGGGGTTTTGATTATTATGTGATGGGAAGTATTTCTGTTCTGGTCCAGTCTATTTGGGGTTCTATATGCTTCTTGTATATTCATGGGTATCTCTTTCTTTAGGTTGGGGAAGTTTTCTTCCATAATTTTGTAGAAGATATTTGCTGGCCCTTTAAGTAGTAGATCTTCATTCTCATCTATCCCTATAATCCTTAGGTTTGGTCTTCTCATTGTGTCCTGGATTTCCTGAATGTTTTGGGTTACCAGCTTTTTGCACTTTGCATTTTCTTTAATTGTTGAATCCATGGTTCCTATGGTATCTTCAGCATCTGAGATTCTGTCTTCTATCTCTTGTATTCTATTGTTGATATTTGCATCTATGACTCCTGATTTCTTCCCCAGGTTTTCTATCTCCAATGTTGTCTCCCTTTGAGATTTCTTAGTTGTTTCTACTTCTGCTTTTAGATTCTGTATGGTTTTGCTCAGATCTTTCAGTTGCTTGTTTGTGTTTTCCTGTAATTCTTTAAGGGATTTTTGTGTTTCCTCTTTTATGACTTCTGCTTGATGACCCATGTTCTCTTGTATTTCTTTAAGTGATTTTTGTTTCTCCCCCTTATTGGGATTCATTTTTTGCTCTATATTCTCCTGGATTTCTTTAAGTGATTTTTGTGTCTGCCTTGTATGGGCTTCTAGTTTTTTATCTATTTTCTCCTCTATTACTTTAAGAAATTTATCTAAGTGATCCTCAATCTGCATCTTTACCAGTGATTTTAGATCTGAGTCTTGTTTTTCTGGTGCATTGAGATATCCGAGGTTTAATTGTGTTTGCCTTGTAAGGGCTTCTAGCTTTTGATCTATTTTCTCATGTATTACTTTAAGAGATTTATCTAAGTGTTCCTCTATCAGCAACCTGACCAGTGATTTTAGATCTGAGTCTTGTTTTTCTGGTGTTTCGGGGTATCTAAGATTTACTGCTGTCGGGGAACTGGGTTCGGATGCCGCCATACTGCTTTGATTTCTGTTAGTAACGATCTTACATTTGCCTTTTGCCATCTGGTTAACTCTGGTGTTTGTTGGTCCTGTAGTTACTAGCTGGTGCTTGACCCTCCTGTGGGCTCGAAAGACTATTTTCCAGCGTCTGGGACACCTGAACTACTGCCCTGTAGGGCTCCTGCTCACAGATTGCTGACAGGTGGCCTGAGTCTCCCGAGGTCTTAAACTCAGAATATCCCAGGTACTTGGTTCTGCCTGTTGGGCAGCTGCTCTGCACTGCTCCTGCTCAGGGTTTGCTGTCTGGTATCCTGTTTCCCCAGGGGTCTTAAACTCGGGCTGTCTCAGGTACCTGGTTCCGCTGGCAGGGTCTGAGCACCTGGCAAGCTGGCTGTGTCTGGCTTCCCTGCCACTGGCTGGATGGGAACCTGCAGGCAAGATGGCGCTGCCTGCAGGGGGTTTGGGGTCTGGCCTGCAAGCGCATAGCGCAGGCACGGCCGCTGTACCCCAAACCGCTACTCTGTGGGCAGCTCCTGCTCCAGACCTGAGTCCCTGGAGGTCTTAAACTCGGGCTGTCTCGGGTACCTGGTTCCGCCAGCAGTGTCTGAGCACCTGGCAAGCTGGTTAGGTCTGGCTTCCCTGCTACTGGCTGGATGGGAAGCTGCAGGCAAGATGGCCTGGTGAAAATTCTTTGTTTAGCTCTATACCCCATTTTTTGATAGGATTATTTGGTTCTTTGGGGTCTAACTTCTTGAGTTCTTTGTATAAATTGGGAGGAGGAATGGATACAGAAAATGTGGTATATATATACAGAGGATATATATACCACATTATATATACATATATATGTATATATATATATATATACATATATATGATGGAATACTACTCAGCAATTAAAAATAATGAATTCATGCAATTTGTAGGCAAATGGTTACATCTGGAAAATATCATCCTAAGAGAGTTAACCCAATCACAAAAAAATACACATGAAATGCAATCACTGATAAGTGGATATTAATGAGCCCAGAAGCCCTAAATACTCAGTTAGCAAGTCAAATGATTCCCAAGAAGAAGAAAGGAGAGGACCCTGGGCCTGAAAAGATTGGATCCAGTTTTGTAGAGTACCAGAACAGAGAAATGGGGGGGGATAGGGGAAGAATTGGGGGGAGAGGACTTATGGGATGTATGGTGGGGGAAACTGGGAAAGGGGAAAGCCTTTGGAATGTAAACAAAGAATATAGAATAAAAAATGTAAAAAAAAGGTTCTTTTATGAATGTGGGTGCCCTTGTATTTGGATAATATATGTTCAGAATTGAGAGTTCATCTTTGTAGATTTTTCCTTTGATTAGTATGAAGAGTTCTTCCTTCTCTTTTTTTAATACTTAGGTTGAAAGTTGTTTTTATTCAATATTAGGATAGCTACACCAGCCTGTTTATTGGGATCATTTCCTTGGAAAAATTTTTTCCAGCCTTTTACTCTGAGGTCGTACCTCATTACTATATTGAAGAGTATTGGTGAGGGGGGCAGCCTTGTCTAGTCCCTGATTTTAGTGGGATTGCTTCAAGTTTCTCTCCGTTTACCTTGATGTTGGCTATCAATCTGCTGTAAATTGTTTTTACTATGTTTAAGTATGGGTCTTGAATTCCTGTCCTTTCCAAGACTTTTAGCATGAAAGGATGATGAATTTTGTCAAATGCTTTTTCAGCATCCAATGAGATGACCATGTGGTTTTTTTCTTTGAGTTTGTTTATGTAATGGATTACACTGATGGATTTCCATATATTGAACCATCCCTGCATCCCTGGGATGAAGCCAAACCCAGGATAGCTAAAACTATCAACAGTAAAAAAAAAAAAAAAAAAAAAAAAAAACCTTCTGGGGGAATCAATATCCCAGACCTCAAACAATACTACAGAGCAATAGTGTTAAAAAACTGTATGGTATTGGTACAGTGACAGGGAGGCAGATCAATGGAATAGAATCGAAGACCCAGAATTGAACACACACATCTATGGCCAATTGATCTTTGACAAAGGAGCTGAAAACATCCAGTGGAAAAAAGATAGCCTTTTCAACAGATGGTGCTGGCTCAACTGGAGGTCAACATGCAGAATGAGAATTGAGCCACTCTTATCTCCTTGCACTAAGCTCAACTCCAAGTGGATCAAGGACCTCCACAGAAAACAAGACACACTAAAACTAATAGAAAAGAAACGGGGAAGGACCCTTGAGGACATTGGCTCAGGGGGAAAATTCCTGAACAGAACACCAATTGCTTATGCTCTAAGAGCAAGAATAGACAAATGGGACCTCATAAAATTACAAAGTTCCTGTAAGGCAAAAGACACTGTCAAAAGGACAAATCGGCAACCAACAAATTGGGAAAAGATCTTCACCAACCCCACATCCAACAGAGGGTTAATATCCAATGTATGCAAAGAACTCAAGAAGTTAGACCCCAGAAAACCAAATAACCCTATCCAAAACTGGGGTACAGAGCTAAACAAAGACTTTTCACCTGAAGAAATTCAGATGGCTGAGAAACACCTTAAAAAATGTTCAACATCATTAGTCATTAGAGAAATGCAAATCAAAACAACCCTGAGATTTCACCTCACACCAGTCAGAATGGCCAAGATTAGAAACTCAGGAGACATCAGGTGTTGGGAAGGATGTGGAGAAAGAGGAACACTCCTCTACTGCTGGTGGGATTGCAAGCTAGTACAACCACTCTGGAAATCAGTCTGGTGGTTCCTCAGAAAAATGGACATGATACTTCCGGAGGACCCAGCCATACCACTTCTGGCCATATACCCAGAAGATTCACCAGCATGCAATAAGGATACATGCTCCACTATGTTCATAGCAGCCTTATATATAATATCCAGAAGCTGGAAAGAACCCAGATGTCCCTCAACAGAGGAATGGATACAAAAAAATGTGGTCTATATATATAATGGAGTACTATTCAGCCATTAGAAACAATGAATTCATGAAATTCTTAGAGAAATGGATGGAGCTGGAGAACATCATACTAAGTGAGGTAACCCAGTCTCAAAAGAATACCCATGGTATGCACTCACTGATAAGTGGATATTAGCCTAGACTCTTGGGACACCAAAGACACAATCCACATATAAATGATATCCGACAATAAGGAAGGAGTGGACACTGGTGCTGGAAAGGATCAAAAGATCAGTGTAGGGGAATAACAGAACAGGGAAGTGGGAAGGGGTGGATGGGGAACAGGAGGAGGGAAAAGGGCATGTGAGACCTTTGGGGGATGGGGAACCAGAAAAAGGGAAATGAAATGTAAATATAGAATATATCCAATAAATAAAAAAAAGATTAACTTCTTGCATTTTCTAGTGTGTAGTTTTGATGGTGTTTTCCATTCATTATCCTTTGAAGGGCTGGATTTGTGGAAAGATACTGTTTGAATTTGTTGTTGTCATGGTATACCTTGGTTTCTCCATCTACGGTAATTGAGAGATTTACTAGGCATAGTAGCCTGGGTTGGCATTTGTGTTCCATTAGGGTCTGTATGACATCTGCCTAGGCTCTTCTTGCTTTCATAGTCTCTGGTGAGAAGACTGGTATAATTATGATAGGTCTAGCTTTATATGTTACTTGACCTTTTCCCTTACTGCTTTTAATATTCTATCTTTGTTTAGTACATTTGGTGTTTTAATTATTATGTGATGGGAGGAATTTCTTTTCTTGTCCAATCTATTTGGGGTTCTGTAGGCTTCTTGTATGTTCCCGGGCCTCTCTTTCTTTAGGTTAAGGAAGTTTTCTTCTATAATTTTGTTGAAGGTATTTATAGGCCCTTTCAGTTGGGAATCTTTACTCTCTTCTATAGCTATTATCCTTAGAATTGGTCTCATTTTGTCCTGGATTTCCTGGATGTTTTGGGGTCAGGAGCTTTTTGCATTTTGCTTTTGTTTTTGTTTTTGTTTTTGTTTTTTTGAGACAGGGTTTCTCTGTGTAGTCCTAGCTGTCCTGGAACTCACCCTGTAGACCAGGCTGGCCTTGAACTCAGAAATCCGCCTGCCTCTGCCTCCCAAGTGCTGGTATTACAGGCATGCGCCACCAAGCCTGGCACATTTTGCTTTTTTTTTTTACTGTATCAAATGGTAGCACTCAGAAACTCTAATTGTTCTTACTCTTTATCTTAACTTTTTTTTAACTTTATTTTCTATATTCTTTGTTTACATTCCAAAGGCTTTCCCTTTCCCAGTTCCCCCCTCACCATGTGTCCCATAAGTCCTCACACACCCCCTGTGCATTCCCCAATCACCCCCCAACCCTTTCTCTGTTCTGGTACTCTCCTGCAAAACTGGAACCAGTCTTTTCTGGACCAGGGTCCTCTCATTCCTTCTTCTTGGAAATCTTTTGATTTGCTAATTGTGCCTTGAGTATTCAGAGCTTCTGGGCTCATTAATATCCACATATCAGTGATTGCATTTCATGTGTATTATTTTGTGATTGGGTTAACTCACTTTGGATGATATTTTCCAGATCCATTTACCTACAAATTGCGTGAATTCATTATTTTTAATTGCTGTGTAGTATTCCATTGTATAAATATACCACATTTTCTGTATCCATTCCTCCTTTGAGGGACATCTGGGCTCCTTCCAGTTTCTGACTATTATAAATAAAGCTGCTATGAACATAGTGGAACATGTGTCTTTATTGTATGCAGGGGAATCCTCTGGGTATATGCCCAGGAGTGGTATGACAGGGTCCTTGAGAAGTGTCATGCCCAATTATCTGAGGAACTACCAGACTGATTTACAGAGTGGTTGTACCATCTTGCAATCCCACCAACAGTGGAGGAGTGTTCCTCTATCTCCACATCCTCTCCAGCACCTGTTGTCTCTTGAGTTTTTAATCTTAGCAATTCTGACTGGTGTGAGGTGGAATCTCAGGGTTGTTTTGATTTGCATTTCCCTGATGACTAAAGATGTTGAAGATCTCTTAAGGTACTTCTCAGCCATCTGAATTTCTTCTGGTAAAAATTCTTTGTTTAGCTCTGTACCCCACTTTTAATAGGGTTATTTAGTTCTTTGGGGTCTAACTTCTTGAGTTCTTTGTATATATTGGATATTAGCCCTCTGTCGGATGTGGGGTTGGTGAAGATCTTTTCCCAATTTGTTGGTTGTCGTTTTGTCCTTCTGACAGTGTCCTTTGCCTTACAGAAACTGTAATTTTATGAGGTCCCATTTGTCAATTCTTGATCTTAAAGCATAAGCTATTGGTGTTCTGTTCAGGAACATTCCCCCCGTGCCTATGTCCTCCAGGGTCTTACCCAGTTACTTTTCTATTAGTTTTACTGTGTCTGGTTTTATGTGGAGGTCCTTGATCCACTTGGAGTTGATCTTAGTACAAGATGATGAGAGTGGGTTAAAAACTGCATGGTATTAGTACAACGACAGGCAAGTAGATCAATGGAATAGAATTGAAGATCCAGAAATGAACCCACAGAATTATGGTCACTTGATCTTTGATAATGGAGCTACAACCATCCAGTGGAAAAAAGATAGCCTTTTCAAAAAATGGTGTTGGTTCAACTGGAGTTCAACATGCAGAATAATGCAAATTGAACTTCAAGTACTATACTGAACAGATATGGAGAGAGAGGGCAGCCTTGTCTAGTCCCTGATTTTAGTGGGATTGCTTCAAGTTTCTCTCCATTCAGTTTGATGTTGGCTACTGGATTGCTGTATATGGCTTTTATTATGTTTTTTATGGGCCTTGAATTCCTGTTCTTTCCAGGACTTTTAGCATGAAAGGATGCTGAATTTTGTCGAATGCTTTTTCGGCATCTAATGAGATGACCATGTGGTTTTTTTCTTTTAGTTTGTTTATGTAGTGGATTACATTGATGGATTTCCATATATTGAACCATCCCTGCATCCCTGGGATGAAGCCTACTTGATCATGGTGAATGACCGTTTTGATGTGCTCTTGGATTCGGTTGGCAAGAATTTTATTTAGTATTTTTGCATGGATATTCATAAAGGAAATTGGCCTATAGTTCTCTTTCTTTGTTGGATCTGTGTGGTTTTGGAATCAGCATAATTGTTGTTTCATAGAATGAGTTGGGCAGTGTTCCTTCTGTTTCTATTTTGTGGAATAGTTTGAAGAGTATTGGTGTTAGGTCTTCTTTAAGAGTCTGATAAAATTCTGCACTAAAACCATATGGTCCCATACTTTTTTTGGGTGGGAGACTTTCTATAACCCCTCCTATTTCTCTAGGGGTTATGAAACTGTTTAGCTGATCTACTTGATGCTGATTTAATTTTGGTATTTGGTATCCGTCTAGGAAATTGTCCATTTCCTCCAGATTCTCCAGTTGCATTGAGTATAGGCTTTTGTAGTAGAATCTGATGATTTTTTTAATTTCCTCAGTTTCTGTTGTTGTAACCCCCTTTTCATTTCTAATTTTGTTAATTTGGATACTGTCTCTGTGCCCATTGGTTAGTCTGGCTAAGGGTTTATCTATCTTGTTGATTTTCTCAAAGAACCAGCTCCTGGTTTTGTTGATTCTTTGTATGGTTCACTTTGTTCCTATTTGATTGATTTCAGCCCTTAGTTTGATGATTTCCTGTCTTCTACTCCTCCTGGGTGAATTAGCTTCTTTTTGTTCCAAGGCTTTCAGGTGTGCTGTTAAGCTGCTAGTGTATGCTGTCTCCAGTTTGTTTTTGGAGGCACTCAGTGCAATGAGTTTTCCTCTTAGCACTGCTTTCATTGTGTCCCATAGATTTGGATAAGTTGTACCTTCATTTTCATTGAATTCTAAAATTCTTAGATTTTTTTCTTTATTTCTTCCTTTACCAAGGTGTCATTGAGTAGAGTATTGTTCAGTTTCCATGTGTATATGGGCTTTCTGTTGTTTTTCTTGCTATTGAAGACCACTTTTACTCCATAGTGATCTGATAGGAGTCATGGGATTAGTTCGATTTTCTTGTATCTGTTGACATCTGTCTTGTGACCAATTATATGATCAATTTTGGAGAAGGTACCATGTGGTGCTGAGAAAAAGGTATATTCTTTTTGCTTTGGGATGAAATGTTATGTGTGTGTGTGTGTGTGTGTGTGTGTGTGTGTGTTAAATCCAATTGATCCAAAGCTTCAATTAGTTTCACTGTGTCCATGTTTAGTTCCTGGTTTCCTGATCAGTCTATTGAGGATAGTGTAGTGTTGAAGTCACCCACAATTATTGTGTTAGGTGCAATGTGTGCTTTAAGCTCTAGTAGAGTTTCTTTTACTAATGAGGGTACTCTTGCATTTGGAGCATAGATGTAAAGTATTGAGAGTTCTTCTTGGTGAATTTTTCCTTTGACCAGCAAGAAGTGGCCCTCTGTGTCTCTTTTGATGACTTCAGGTTGGAAGTCAATTTTATCTGATATTAGAATGGCTACTCCAGCTTGTTTCGTGAGACCATCTGCCTATAATCCTTAGGTTTGGTCTTCTCATTGTGTCCTGGATTTCCTGGATGTTTTCAGTTACAAGCTTTTTGCATTTTGTATTTTCTCGGACTGTTGAATCAATGGTTTCTATGGTATCTTCGGCATCTGATACTCTTTCTTCTATCTCTTGTATTCTATTGTTGATATTTGCATCTATGGCCCCTGATTTCTTCCCAAGGTTTTCTATCTCCAAAGTTGTCTCCCTTTGCAATTTCTTAGTTGTTTCTACTTCTGTTTTTAGATCCTGGATGGTTTTGCTCAGATCTTCTGCTTGCTTGTTTGTATTTTCATGTATTTCTTTAAGAGATTTTTGTGTTTCCTCTTTCATGACTTCTACTTTTTGGCCCACATTCTTCTTTATTTCTTTAAGTGATTTTTTTTTACTTCCTCCTTATTGGCTTCTAATTTTTGATCCATATTCTCCTGAATTTCTTTAAGTGATTTTTGTGTTTGCCTTGTAAGGGCTTCAAAATTTTGATCCATTTTCTCCTGTATTTCTTTAAGAGATTTATCTATGTGTTCTGCTATCAGCATCCTGACCAGTGATTATAGATCCAAATCTCGTTTTTCTGGTGTGTTGGGGTATCTGGGACTTACTACTGTCGGGGAACTGGGTTCAGATACTGCCATATTGCCTTGATTTCTGTTAGTATCGTTCCTACATTTACCTTTTGCCATCTGGTTATCTCTGGCCTTAGTTGGTCTTGTAGTCACTACCTGGTGCTTGAACCTCCTGTGGGCTCAAAAGGCTATTTTCCCACCAATGGATGACTGGGTTTCCCCTGGCACAGATTGCTGATGTGTTGTTCTCCTCTTGGGTGCTCTTGGACCCCTGGTGTATCTTGCTCTAAGCAATGTTATATTCGGTTATCTCTGAGGTCCTGATGCTGCTTGTCTTCCCTGATTCTGGTTGCTTAGTTCAGTCAGCAGCAAGGATGCTGTCTTTGGCCACAGGGAGTGGGGAGTGCAGAGTGCAGGGACTCCCAGAGGGCCAGGAACCCACGCCCTGATAGAACACAGGAACAGCTGCTCTGCCAAGCTCCCGTTCTTAGATGACTGGCTGGCGGCCCGGGTCCCCCGAGATCTTAAGCTTGGGATATCTCAGGTGTCTGGTTCTGCCTGCTCAGTCTAAGTACCCGCCACCAAGGTGGCCATGGTTGAGCAGAGTGCAGGGTTCCCCTCAGAGCGCAGAGCCCATGCCTGGTTGTGGCCCAGGAACCGCTGCTCTGCCTGGTTCGCTGCCAGGCAGTCTTGAGCCCCCAAAGATCCCAAGTTCTGGATATTATGGGTACCTGGCTCAGCTCTCGCTTAGTCCGGACTGCTGCAAGGATGCCGGCGGTCGCATTTTGCATTTTTTAACTGTTCTGTCAATGCTTTCTATAGTATCTTCTGCATCTGAGATTCTTCTATCTCTTTTTTGTCCTTTGTATATGTTTAGTTTTTTAAAAGAGAACATTCAATATTAATAAAAATATAGCAAAGTCATTATCCTTGCAACTGTTTTAAGGAAAAAAGACTAATTTCTAGAAAATAATTCTTATAGACATGAACATTATTTGACTCAACAATTTTTATTTTATTTTCTATATTCTTTGTTTACATTCCAAATGCTTTCCCTCCCTCCCCATAAGTCCCATAAGCCCTCTTCCCTCCACCCATTCCCCAATCACCCCCTCCCATTTCTCTGTCCTGGTACTCCCCTACAATGCTGGATCAAGCCTTTTCAGGACCAGAGACCTCTCCTTCCTTCTTCTTGGGAATCATTTGATATGTTAATTGTGTCTTGAGTATTCAGAGCTTCTGGGCTAATTAATATCCACTTATCAATGACTGCATTACATGTGTATTCTTTTGTGATTGGGTTACCTCACTTAGGATGATATTTTCCAGTTCCTTATTGCATTCTGGGAATCCTATGGGTATACTCCCAGGAGTGATATAACAGGGTCTTCCGGAAGTGTCATGTATTCTGTTGTTGATGACTGCATCCATGACTCCTGACTTCTTTCCTAGGTTTTCTATGTCCAGAGATGTTTCCCTTTGTTATTTCTTTATTGTTTCTACCTCCATTTTTAGATCCTGGATGGTTTTGTTCAATTCCTTCATCTGTTTGGTTGTGCTTTCCTGTGATGGTTTGTATATGATTGGCCCAGGAAGTGAACCTATTAGGAGGTGTGGCCTTGTTGGAGTAGGTGTGTCGCTGTGGGTGTGGGCTTAAGACCCTCCCCCTGGCTGCCTGAAAGTCATTCTTCTACTAGCACCCTTCAGATGAAGATGTAGAACTCAGCTCCTCCTGTACCATGCCTGCCTGGATGCTGCCATGTTTCTGCCTTGATGACAATGGACTGAACCACTGAGCCTGTAAGCCAACCCCAATTAAATATTGTCTTTTATAAAACTTGCATTGGTCATGGTGTCTGTTCACAGCAGTAAAACCCTAACTAAGACAGAAGTTGGTACCAGGGACTGGGGTATTGCTGTGATAGGCCTGACCATGCTTTTGTTCAGAAGAATGTGGATTTGGGGACTTTGGATTTGGAAAGCCATGGAATTCTTTAAGTGGGGCTTAATGGGCCAGACTAGTAGGAATATGGAAGACAGTGGTGCTGAGGGTCATTTGAACTGTGTAGGCCTGATGGCCAAGAGGTTTCAGTGGAGAAGAACTTTAATATGTGGCTGAGAGACTGTTTTTGTGATGTTTTGGTGAAGAACATGGCTGCTTTTTGCCACTGTCTGAAGAGACTCCCTAGGGCTAAGGTAAAGAGATTTATATTAATTGCATTTGCAAAGGAAGTCTCAAAAAAGCCCAACAAAGACTTTGTTCTCTGGTTAAGTCTGATAAAGAGAATTTTGAACCAACATAGCAAGCTGAGAAAGGAAAGGCACAAAATATATAGTTTGAGTATTAAAGGGACTCCAGGAAATGAAATGGAGCTGAATTCTAGGATATTGAATTAAGGGAGTGGTGACCTTGGGACAAGATTCCACCCAGTTAAATTTTGGTCCAGGCAGGTAGTACAAGTCTTTAATCCCAGGAGGCGAAGATAAGCAGATATCTGAGTTCAAGGCCAGCCTAGAACAGAACAAATTCTAGGTGAAGAAAAACTTTAATCCAGGCTTGGTGGACCACACCTTTAATCCCAGTGCTTAGGAGATAGGCATGCAGATCTCTTGAGTTCAAGGTCAGTCTAAGGAGCAAGATTCAGGACAGCCAACTTAGGCAGTGAAGGAGCTGGGAAAACAGAAGCTAGTGATAATGTAATAGAACAAGGTGGCCAATGTTCCAGCTCCTGCAAGCAGCAGAACTCAGCAGCTTCGGCCACGTGTCTCTGGCTTTATATTAAAAGGAAGGAGACTACTGGGACAATTGATGCTGGTTAGCTGGAGCTCAGAAATTAGTGATGATTAAGAAAAGACCAGCATCACTGAGGTGAAATATAGGAAGTGTTTTCTGAGAGCACAAAAAAGCTGTATTCCAGAGATAGCCAAGTGTTCCTCATGCTGCAGCTGTACTTGGTAATGTGTAAGAATCATCCAGGTGGTACTGGTTTTGAAGGCACGAAGGCATCATGAAGAACAGCTGAGGCTTGGTACTGTGAGAGGCCATGAAAGGCCATTGGTGAAAGCGTACCCTCAGTTGTAATTGCCAGCCCAGGACTGAAGGGGTCATGCAAAGGAGTTGAGGCTTGGTACTATGAAGAGAGCCTATGAAAGGCTTTGGTGAAGCTTAGTTGCAGTGGAAGACCCTAGCATATTGGAGATGCCAGTACCGTGGGATGACCACCAAGAACAGCAGTGGCAGTGGAGTGGATCAATCTGAACTTAGAGTGCTACAAAGGGCAGAGCTGGAGAAGTGACACCAGCTCTTTGGAGATACACAGAAGATCATGTGTGGATCTCAGACACTGGAACAAGAAGCTGTGAAGCTGAAATTGACTTGGGGTACCCAAGATGTTAAAGATGCCAGAGCCACAGGATGCCTGCCAAGGAAAGCTGCTAACAGGGAGTGGAACAAGCCCAGGAGAAAGAACCTTGTTGCAGTCAACAAAGATGAAAAAGGAGTTGAATATCTGAAGACTGCTTTGCCATCAGTCTTGGAGATGCAGAGTTTGGACTTTGCCCAGCTGGTTTCCTGTCTTGCTTGGGGGATTACAGTTAAGTGATTGAATGAATCTCAAAAGAGACCTTGAACTTTGGACTTCAAATATCCCAGTAGACTATAGCAGTCTCAACACTGTTGAGACTGCTATAGTCTACTGGGATATTTGAAGTTGGACTAAATGTATTTTGCATTATGCTATGTTTGGCCCCCATAGACTCATGTTTGAACAAGCCTATGGGGGCCAGGGAGTGGAATGTGATGGTTTGTATATGATTGGCCCAGGAAGTGAACCTATTAGGAGGTGTGGCCTTGTTGGAGTAGGTGTGTCGCTGTGGGTGTGGGCTTAAGACCCTCCCCCTGGCTGCCTAGAAGTCAGTCTTCTACTAGCACCCTTCAGATGAAGATGTAGAACTCAGCTCCTCCTGTACCATGCCTGCCTGGATGCTGCCATGTTTCTGCCTTGATGACAATGGACTGAACTTCTGAGCCTGTAAGCTAACCCCAATTAAATATTGTCTTTTATAAAACTTGCATTGGTCATGGTGTCTGTTCACAGCAGTAAAACCCTAACTAAGACAGAAGTTGGTACCAGGGACTGGAGTATTGCTGTGATAGGCCTGACCATGCACTTGGGAGGCTCTGCCAGTGCATGACAAATACAGAGGGGGACACTTTCAGCCAGTCATTGAACTGAGCACAGGGTCCACAATAGAAGAGATAGAGAAAGGATCTGAAGGGGTTTGCAGCACCGTAAAAGGAACAACAATATGAGCCACCCAGTACTCCCAGAGCTCCCAGGGACTAAAACATCAACCAAAGAGTATACATGGAGTTGCTTATAGCTCCAGATGCATAAGCAACGAAGAATGTCCTTGTTGGACATCAAAGGGAAGAGAGGCCCCCTGGTCATGGGAAGGCTCAGTGCTGCAGTGTAGGGGAATACCAGGACAGGGAAGCAGGAGTGGGTTAATTGGGGGACAGGGAGAGAGAAGATGGATTATGGGATTTTCAGGGTAGAAACCAGGAAAGGGGACAACATTTGAAATGTAAATAAAAAGTATATCTAATAAAAAATGAACAGGAAAGGAAAATACCAAAATAATCTTATTTGCAGAAGATATAATTTTATATATCAAGAAACCCTGAAGACTCCATCGAAACTTTTAAAACTGCAAACACTTTCACCAAGGTAGCAAAAAAAAATCACATCCACATGCAAAAAGAAATATCCTTTCACTATAATAATAAAAAACATGATAAAAATGAAATTGGGAAAGTAATATCACACTCAATATATTTAAAGTAGCTAGGAATAAACTTCAATGAGGAAGCTACAAAACTTCTACAGTGAACTCTTCAAACCCTAAATAAAGAGGTTGAAGAAGGCACTACAGTGGAAAGATGCCTCATGCTTATGGTAGAATTGATAGTATTGAAAGTGTGTATTGCCAGAGTGAGTTATTGACTCAATGAAGCATCCATAAAAATAGCAATAACACCCTTCACAATAGCCACAAACAACATAAAGTATCTTGGCGTAACTCTAACCAAACAAGCAAAAGATCTGTACAACAAGAACTTCAAGTCCTTGAAGAAAGAAATCGAAGAAGACCTCAGAAGATGGAAAAATATTTCTTGCTCCTGGATTGGCAGGATCAATATAGAAAAAATGGCCATCTTGCCAAAAGCAATCTACAGATTCAATGTGATCCCCATCAAAATCCCAACTCAATTCTTCATAGATCTAGAAAGAGCAATTCTCAAATTCATCTGGAGCAACAAAAAACCCAGGATAGCTAAAACTATTCTCAACAATAAAAGGACTTCTGGGGGAATCAATATCCCTGACCTCAAGCAGTACTACAGAGCAATTGTGTTAAAAACTGCATGGTATTGGTATAGCAACAGGCAAGCAGATCAATGGAACAGGATTGAAGACCCAGAAATTAACCCACAGACTTATGGTCACTTGATCTTTCATAAAGGAGCCACAACCATCCGGTGGAATAAAGATAGCCTTTTCAACAAATGGTGCTGGTTCAACTGGAGGTCAACATGCAGAAGAATGGGAATTGACCCACTCTTATCTCCTTGCACTAAGATCAACTCCAAGTGGATCAAGGACCTCCACATAAAACCAGACACACTGAAACTATTAGAAAAGAAACTTGGGAAGACCCTGGAGGACTTGGGCACAGGGGAAAAGTTCCTGAACAGAACACCAATAGCATACGCACTAAGATCAAGGATCGACAAATGGGACCTCATAAAATTACAAAGTTTCTGCAAAGCAAAGGACACTGTCAGAAGGACAAAACGGCAACCAACAAAGTGGGAAAAGATCTTCAACAACCCCACATCCGACAGAGGGCTAATATCCAATATATACAAAGAACTCAAGAAGTTAGACCCCAAAGAACCAAATAACCCTATCAAAAAATGGGGCACAGAGCTAAACAAAGAATTTTCACCAGAAGAAATTCGGATGGCCGAGAAACACCTTAAAAGATGTTCAACATCATTAGTCATCAGGGAAATGCAAATCAAAACAACCCTGAGATTCCACCTCACAGCAGTCAGAATGGCTAAGATTAAAAACTCAAGAGACAACAAGTGCTGGCGAGGATGTGGAGAAAGAGGAACACTCCTCCATTGTTGGTGGGATTGCAAAATGGTAAAACCGCTCTGGAAATCAGTTTGGAGGTTCCTCAGAAAATTGGGCATGTCACTCCCAGAGGACCCTGGCATACCACTCCTGGGCATATACCCAGAGGATTCCCCTGCATGCAATAAAGACACATGCTCCACTATGTTTATAGCAGCCTTGTTTATAATAGCCAGAAATTGGAAGGAGCCCAAATATCCCTCAAAGGAGGAATGGATACAGAAAATGTGGTATATTTATACAATGGAATACTACTCAGCAATTAAAAATAATGAATTCATGCAATTTGTAGGTAAATGGTTAGACCTGGAAAATATCATCCTGAGTGAGCTAACCCAATCACAAAAGAATGCACATGAAATGCAATCACTGATAAGTGGATATTAATGAGCCCAGAAGCACTAAATACTCAAGACACGAATAGCAAGTCAAATGATTCCCAAGAAGAAGAAAGGAGAGGACCCTGGGCATGTAAAGATTGCATCCAGTTTAGTAAAGAAACTGAGGGGGGAGGGGGAATGATTGGGGAATAGTTGGGGGGGAGAGGAACTATGGGAACTATGGTGGGTGGGAACTGGGAAAGGGGAAAGCCCTTGGAATGTAAACAAAGAATATAGAAAATAAAAATTAAAAAAAAAATAGCAATGACTTATTGAAATAAATGGGTAAATATTCTAAACTTCACAAACCCATTTGATTCTGTGGTTCTGGGAACCAGACAACAAAGGGAAATACATACACAAAGCAAGAACTCCATGACTGAGTAACAGCTCCAGCCCTTCATTTTCCTATGCAGTCTTTGTGTAGCACAGGCTAGCCTTGAGCAAATGGTCTTTGTGCCTCTACCTCACATGTGCTGTCTCATAGATTTAGCTACCAAACCCAGCCTGTAAGCTGCAGGCTTTTGTTGTTTATTAATTTTTGGTTCTTGAGGTTGAACCTACAGCCTCAGAAATGACAGGCAATCACTCTTTCCCTTCACTTGAATATGTTCCCCAGACCCTGTTACTCTACTGGGGCAGTCGGATGCCTGGTTTTGAATTCTGAAGTGTTGTCTGAACTTTTCAAAATCAGAATGTAGTCATCTTTTGTAGAGTAAGGAGGAACTGATTAAGGACTAGAGAGGAGTCTGGCAACTTCTAAGTGGGATTTTCTGCAAGTCACTTGGCCTTGCAGCCTCAGTTTCCACTTCTGCAAAGGAAATTGATGATATTGTCCTCTTTATAACAGTTGGGTAAGGAATAAATGCATAAACCCAATCAGAGGAAAAATAGCAAAACCTGACAGTTTAAACCAACATATGTGACTAAAGGAAAAGCAAAGTAAATGGAGCAATCACCTATTCCTCAGAGGAGAAGGCCAAACTCAATCCTATTTGTCAACAAGGAGTACTTGTTTATTCTAAATGTTCAGGAAGTGTACTTAAATTTGGCTCTAGTTTTGATGACCTTTCTCTGTCTACAGCTAAGTTAGTTACCCTTCATTACTTTGGTTTTCGTGGGTATGATGAAGTGACTATTATGGTGGTAGAATGCTTAAGTGATTATTGGAAATATATTGCATGTGACTGGTAGGTTGGGACAGATATTAATCATCCCTAAGATTCATAAAATGCCCCTACATTCAATAAGGGGTGTGCTGAAGACACATATGTTAAGGGCAAATCCCAGGCATTCTTTTACCCTTGCTTTTCCAAACTGATGAATATATACATGATCCACAAGAAATTTGTGAAGAATTACCTCAAGTTGTTAGTATCCACACAAATTGATAAGATATGTATGAATGTGTGTGTATGTATATACAGTTCTTAATTCCATCCTCTTTATAATCATTTTTACTATAAATTACCAAAGGCAGAGGTATGCCTATCCTCAAATAAACATTTACCATTTTCAACATTTTGTGATTATCAACTGATACTAATTATTAACCTTTGTAGTGTATTCTTCCTTTTATGATTTTCAACTGATACTAACTATGTGACTTTGTAGTTTGTGCTCCCATACCTTTGGATGCATGCTTAGAAGTGAGATCTTAAACCATAGTCATCACTTTTCATATCTGTCAGGTTTAATAAAATACCTGACAGAACTAATTTATGTAAATGAATTAATAATCTTAACTCGAAGTTCCCAGTGAACTTTTGAGTTCATCGAGATGGGAGAGGATTGGGTGGGCAAGCAATTACATCACAGCAGGGCAGCAAGTAGACAAGTAGCAAAGCTGAGTCTCTATTTTTCTTTTATTCTGCCCAGGACCTCAGTCTAAAGGAAGGTGCTGCTGACATTTAAGGCAAGTCTTCTACAACTTGATCTAATCAGTCATCTAATGGTTGGATTGTTCATTGTCCTTGCAAGGAGAGAAACTCAGCAAGAGACAAGACCTGAAGTAACTTGTTTATACAACAGAATCTATAGGGCACAGGTCATGAAAAGTCAATTATTATGTATTCAACTATTCTTGACAGATAGCTGGATGGATAGGTGGGTGAGAACTTTGCCTGCACATCACATGTTCTTCTAGATTGTTTTCTCCTTGACCACATGATATATGCTTTGCCCAATATTGCAGCAGTGGTGCTGGTACTGTGGTTCCTAGGGCTTACAGCTCTAGGAGTACCTAGATCACTTCCTTCAAGTGATCATTCTGGTTTTTCAGGGAGCAGTTCCATACATTTTGGGTTACTTTTGAGCTTTCTGATTATTATCTACATTCTCTGTCTCCCTTCAAAGCTATAGGTGGGTTCTTAAAACAAAGGGACATATTCTTTATACTAAAAGGGAAGGAAGCACCTCACTGTGACCAGGTACAATGCCAAGCATTTAAGCATGAAAGTTGTCCCATGAAAAGATCCATATGGGTGGGGTGGATAAAGATACTTACCACTGAGTCTCACAGCCTGAGCTTTATCTCTGAGTCCTATATGTTTGAAGAAGATAATTGACTCCCAGAAGTCATTCTGTGGCCTCCACAATGTCCTGTGGTACACATGCAAACACTCTAAATAAATAAACAAAAAATTCAAGAGTAAGATTCTTATGGTCACATTGAGGAAAGGAAACTCCAGGAGTCAACCTCCAGGACATAGACTCAAGTGGAGGCAATGGGTTACTAATCACAGTCAAAATTCCTGACCCAGAATTGCTTCTGTCTAAAAGAACTGCAGGTACAGAAATGGAGAAGAGACTGAAGGAAAGGCAGTAAAATGACCAGCCCAACTAGGGATCCATCTCATGGGGGGGACACCAAGGCCTGACATTACTATGCTATGATGCACTTAGAGAGGGGAGCCTAGCATGGCTGTCCTCTGAGAGCACTAACCAGCAGCTGACTGAGACAGAAACCAATACTTATTCCAAACCATTGGACTGAACTCAGGGACCCCTTATGCTTAAATTAGGGGAAGGATTGAAGAAGCTGAAAGGGAGATCGACCCCATAGGAAGACCAGCAGTCTCAACTAAACCATACACCAGGGAGCTCCCAGAGACTGAGCCACCAACCAGAAGCATGCATGGGCTAGTTGGAGGCCCCAAGCACATATCTAGCAGAGGTCTGCCTGGTCTGGCCTCAGTGGGAGAAGATGTAATTAATCCTCAAGAGACTTGAGGCCTCAGGGAAGGGGGAGGTCTGGTAGAGTGGGAAGCACCCACTTGGAAGCACGGGGGGAGGAATGTAATAAGGAACTATGGGAGAGAGATCAAAATGGGTAGTGGGGGCAATGACTGGAAAGTAAGTAAAGGTAATATTTTTTAAAAAGTTGCATTTCACTACTTTATCATAATATTTACTCATAGTATAGATACATATATCTAAATTACACCATAGTATCCATTTACCCAAAGCACAATAAGTAAAAGTCCATTGATATTTACTCAAACAAAAATGGCAATCTCTCTCAACAGATAAAATAAATAATTTGACTTCAATTGATAACATTTAGCCTAAGTAGACTTTCTAGTACTTGGCATGAAAAGGGATTGCAAGTCTGAAGTGTGTCATCTACATAATGTTCTTATTCTTCTCTGCATATAGTCTTATCTTGTAACACTAGATGTATTATGTGATACTACTTTGTAAATAATGTGCTGTGTCTTTGCATAATAATCTTTCATGGATAGCTCACAACTAGTTTGGTTAGTCTGATGCAAGTAGAAAATTGTTGTTAAAGGATTTTATTTATTTGTTGTTTTATTAATTTTTGAAGGCAGCTAATTTTTAATCATAAACAAATACCTATATACCTTTATATTAAGAATTATATTACTTGCTATTTATTACAGGTTTGACTAATAGGCAATTATTTCAGACAAGATTCATAAGGTCTATCCCAGGTAATTATGAAATGTATCCTTCTCTCCATCATGCATCTATTATTTAATGAGCATGTAATGAAGGGCATCTTCTCTAGCATGAATTCAGGTTTATTGCTGAATGTATTTCTAGGAATATTCTCCCTTGTGCCACATCACTTTATTTTGTTTTGTTTTGCTTTGATTTGATTTGCTTTGATTTGATTTGCTTTGATTTGATTTGATTTGATTTGATTTGATTTGATTTGATTTGATTTGGTTTGGTTTGGTTTGGTTTGCTTTGTTTTATTTTGAGATAGAATATCCCTGTGTAGCCCTGATTATCCTGAAACTCACTCTGTAGACCAGAATGAGCCTTCAAGCTCAGAGATCCACCTGCCTCTACCTCCTGAGTGCTGGGTTTAAAGGCATGCACCACCAGGACCCAGCCAAGCACATCCCTTTTTAATGAAGGAGAAGACAACATTAAGAGAAAATGTGAAATATCAACATGTGGTGTTCACTTGAAAAAGCTACAAAATATCAGTAAATACAAGAGAACATGGGTCAACAGATAGAAGCCCTTAAAAAGGAAACATAAAAATTCCTTAAAGATGGTGATCCCCCCCCCAGATCTTATGTTTTAGAGAATAGTTTATAGTATATCCTATGGTTTTGTTATTCCAAATGAATTTGCAGATTGCTCTTTCTAGCTCTATGAAAAATTGATTTGGAATTTTGATGGGGATTGCACTGAATCTGTAGATTGCTTTCAGCAAGATAGCCATTTTACTGTATTTATGCTTCCAATCCATGAGCATGGGAGATCTTTCCATATTTTGAGATCTTCTTCAATTTTTTTCTTCAGAGGCATGAAGTTCTTGTCATACAGATCTTTCACTTGCTTGTTTAGAGTCGCACCGAGGTATGTATTATTATTTGTGATTATTGTGAAGAATGTCATTTCCCTAATTTCTTTTTCACCTTCTTTATTCTTTGAGTAGAGGAAGGCTACTGATTTGATTGAGTTAATTTTATATCCAGCCACTTTGCTGAAGTTATTTATTAGTTTTAGGAGTTCTCTGGTGGAAGTTTTGGGGTCGCTTAAGTATACGGTCATATCATCTGCAAATAGTGATACTTTGATTTCTTCCTTTCCAATTTGTATACCTTTGACATCGTTTGTTGTCTAATTGCTCTGGCTAGGACTCCAAGGACTATGTTGAATAGATAGGGAGAGAGTGGGCAGCCTTGTCTGGTCCCCGATTTTAGTGGGATTGCTTCAAGTTTTTCTCCATTTAGTTAGATGTTGGCTACTGGTTTACAATATATTGCTTTCACTATGTTTAGGTATGGGCCTTGAATTCCTGATCTATACAAGACTTTTAACATGAAGGGATGCTCAATTTTGTCAAAAGCTTTTTCAGCATCTAATGAAATGACCATGTGTTTTTTTTTCCTTTGAGTTTGTTTATGTAGTGGATTACATTGATAGATTTCCATATTTTGAAACATCCCTGTATCCCTGGGATGAAGCCTACCTGATTGTGGTGAATTATAGTTTTGATGCATTCTTGAATTCAGTTGGCCAGAATTTTGTTGAGTATTTTTGCATCAATGTTCATAAGGGAAATTGGTCTGAAGTTCTCTTTCCTTGTTTGGTCTTTGTTTGGTTTAGGTATAAGCCTTATTGTGGCTTCATAGAATGAATTGGGTAGTTTCTTGAGTGTCTATTTTATGGAATAGTTTGAAGAGTATCAGTATTAGCTCTTCTTTGAAGATCTGATAGAATTCCCCACTAAACCCATCTGGCCCTGGGATTTTTCGTTGGGAGACTATTAACAACAGCTTCTATTTCCTCAGGACTTATGGGACTATTTAGATGGTTTATCTGATCCTGTTTTAATGTTGGCACCTGGTATGTATCTAGAAAATTGTCCATTTCATCCAGATTTTCCAATTTTGTTGAGTATAAGCTTTTGTAGTAGAATCTGATGATTTTTTGAATTTTCAGTTTCTGTTATTATGTCTTCCTTTTCATTTCTGATTTTATTAATTTGGGTAGTGCCTCTGAGCCCTCTGGTTAGTCTGGCTAAGGGTTTAATCTATCTTGTTGATTTTCTGAAACAACCAGATCCTCATTTTGTTGATTCTTTGTATAGTTCCTTTTGTTTCAACTTGGTTGATTTTAGCCCTGAGTTTGATGGTTTCCTGCCTTCCACTCCTCTTGAGTGTATTAGCTTCTTTCTGTTCTAGAGCTTTCAGGTGTGCTGTTAACCTGCTAGTGGATGCTCTCTCCAGCTTCATTTTGGAGGCACTCAGAACTATTAGTTTTCCTCTTAGCACTGCTTTCATTGTATCCCATAAATTTGGGTATGTTGTGCCTTCATTTTCATTAAATTCTAAAAAGTCTTTGATTTCTTTCCTTATTTCTTCCTTGACCAAGGTATCATTGAGTAGCGCTTTGTTCAACTTCCATGTGTATGTGTGATTTCTATTGTTTTTGCTGCTATTGAAGACCACCCTTACTCCATAGTGATCTCATAGGAAGCATGGGATCAGTTTGATCTTCTTATATCTGTTGAGGTCTGTTTTGTGACCAATTATATAGTTGATTTTGGAGAAGGTACCATGAGGTGCTGAGAAGGTATATTCTTTTGATTTAGGATGAAATGTTCTATAGATATCTATTAAATCCATCTGGTCCAAAACTTCAATTAGTTTCACTATGTCTCTGTTTAGTTTGTATTTCCCTGATCTGTCCACTGAGGAGAGTGGGGAGTTGAAGTCACCCACAATTATTGTGTGAGGTACAGTGTGTGCTTTGAGCTTTAGTAAAGTTTCTTTTAAGAATGAGGGTGCCCTTGCATTTGGAGCATAGATGATCAGAATTGAGAGTTCTTCTTGGAGGATTTTTCCTTTGATGAGTATGAAGTATCCTTCCATGTCTTTTTTGATGATTTTGGTTGAATGTCAATTTTATCTGATATTAGAATGGCTACTCGGCTTGTTTCCTGGGACCATTTGCTTGGAAAATTGTTTTCCAGCCTTTTACTCTGAGGTAGTGTTTGTCTTTGACACTGAGGTGCATTTCCTTCATGGAGCAAAAGGTAGGGTCCTGTTTACGTATCCAGTCTATTAGTCTATATCTTTTTATTGGGGGATTGAGTCCATTGATGTTAAGAGATATTAAGGAATAGTTATTGTAGCTTCCTGTTATTTTTGATGCTATTTTTTATGTTTGAGTGGTTATCTTCTTTTGGGTTTGAAATAAGATTACTATCTTGCTTTTTCTAGGGAGTAGTTGCCATCCTGATGTTAGTGTTTTCCATCTATTATCCTTTGTAGGGCTGGATTTATGGAAAGATACTGTGTAAATTTGGTTTTATCATGGAGTATCTTGGTTTCTCCATCTATGGTGATTGAGAGTTTTGCTAGGTATAGTAGTCTGGGCTGGCATTTGTGTTCTCTTAGAGTCTGTATGAGATCTGCCCAGGATCTTCTAGCTTTCATAGTCTCTGGTAAGAAGTCTGGTGTGATTCTGACAGTTCTTCCTTTATATGTTACTTGGCCTTTTTCCCTTACTGCTTTTGATAGTCTTTCTTTGTTTAGTACATTTGGTGTTTTGATTATTATGTGGCAGTATTTCTGTTCTGGTCCAGTCTGTTTGGAGTTCTGTATGTTCATGGGCATCTCTCTCTTTAGGTTAGAGAAGTTTTCTTCTGTAATTTTGTTGAAGATATTTACTGTCCCTTTAAGTCGTAAATCTTTGCTCTCTTCTATACCTATAATCCTTAGGTTTGGTCTTCTCATTGTGTTCTGGATTTCCTGGATATTTTGGGTTACAAGCTTTTTGCATTTTGCAAAATTTTCTTTGACTATTGAGTCTATGCTTTCTATGGTATCTTCAGCACCTGAAATTCTTTCTTCTATCTCTTACATTCTGTTGGTGATGTTTGCATCTATGATTCCTGGTTTCTTTCCAAGGTTTTCTATCTCCAGAGGTGTCTCCCTCTGTGATTTCTTACTGCCATTTTTAGATCGTGGGTGGTTTTGTTCAGTTCCTTCACTTGTTTGTTTGTGTTTTCCTGTAATTCTTTAATTACAGGATTTTTGTATTTCCTCTTTAAGGGCTTCTGCCTGTTGACCCATGTTCTCCTGTATTTCTTTAAGTGATTTTTGTGTTTCCTTTTTAAGGACTTCGACCTGTTGACTCATGTTCTCCTATACTTCTTTAAGGGAGTTATTTATGTCCTTCTTGAAATCCTCTATCAGCATCATGAGATGTGATTTTACATCCGGGTCTTGCTTTTCTGGTGTGTTGGGGTATCCAGAACTTGCTGTTGTGGGAGAACTTGATTCAGTTTCATGTTGCCTCAGTTTCTGTTGATAATGTTCTTGCATTTGCCTTTTGCCGTCTGATTATCTCTGGTGTTAGCTGGTGTTGCTGTCTCTGTGGCTTATCTGTCATGCAAGCCTCTGTATCTGTACTCCTGGGAAACCCATTCTCTCTGTGTACGCTGGTATGTAGGTACTCCTGCAAGACCCACTCTCTTGTGATTGTATTTGGGTATGTAGCTCTGTGGCCCCAATCAACTCTGGGTTCTGGCAGAAATCAGAAGACTCCTGTCTCAGGCTGCTCCTAAGCTCTTGTGTCCTCAGAGTTTTGGGCTGTTTCCTCTGAGCAGCAGGGGTAGTCCTACCTGTGCTGTCTGGCCTCTCTGCACTCCTGAGTGGTTAGCTACATCTATATATCACTTGGATGTGGTGAGTGGTAGCAGAAGGTGGTCCCAAGCAGGATTCAGAAACCTGATAGCTTCCACCAGAAGGTTCTGGGCATGATCCTCTGAGTGCCCGGGATGGTTCTACCTGTGAAGGCAGGCCCCTCCACACTCCTGGGTGGTTAAGCTGCCTCCCTGTGCCACTTGGTTATCAGAGCGAATCTAATTTGAGCTTCACATTAAAATTCTGTACCCAAACTACAGTACTCAACTGAAGATAATGACTGCCTTCCTCCAGAAGTTTCCAGTAGCAAATAGTTCATCAGGGTTGGATATGACTCAGTGAGTCTTCCCTGACTGATACTAGGTCTACTTTTGTGCAGTCCTGTAGCTGATTAGAGATTGTGCTAATGTGTTTTCTTCATAACAGCATTTCATAACCTTCCTCGCCATCATCCAGCTCTCATATGATCCCTGACTTCTGGTCTAACTGTTCTCTGAGTCTTAAAGGAGTTTATACAATAGTTTGTTGCTAGCATCTGCCTCTGTATTTGTAAGGCTCTGGCAGGGCCCCTCTGGAGACAACCATGGCATGCTCCTTTTGGTATACACTTCTTGTCCTCCATAGTAGTGTCAGGGTCTGGTGACTGTTTATAGGATGAATCCCCAGGTAGGGCAGTCTCTGGGTGGCCTTTACTTCAGTCTCTGCCCCACACCTTGTCTCCCTTATTGCTCCTATAAGTATTTTGTTCCCTTTCTCAGAGAAACCAAAGCACCCTCACTTAAGTCCTTCTTCTTGAGTTTCCTGTGCTGGGTGAATTGTAACTTGTTTATTTTGAGCTTTTGGGCTAACATCCACTTATTAGTGAATGCATACCATGTGCATTCTTTTGTGATTGGGTTACCTTCCTCAGGATGACACTTTCTAGTTCTATCCATTTGCCTAAGAATTTCATGAATTCATTGTTTCTAATAGCTGAATAGTACTCCATTGTGTATATATACCACAGTTTCTGTATCCATACCTCTGTTGAAGGACATCTGGGTTCTTTCCAGCTTCTGTCTATTATAAATAAGGCAGCTATAAACATAGTGGAGCATGTGTCCTTATTACATGTAGGAGCATCTTCTGGGTATATGCCCAGGAGTGGTATAGCTGGGTCCGCAGGTAGTACTATGTCTAATTTTCTGAGGAATCACCAAACTGATTTCCAGAGTGGTTTTACCAGCTTGCAATCCCACCAACAAAATTGAGTTGGGGGTGGGAGTGGGTTGGGTGGAGGGGCATATTCTTGGAGGCAAGGGATTGGAAGACAGGTTAGGGGTTTTGGGGAAAGGGGAAAACCAGGAAAGGTTTTAGCATATGAAGTGTAAATAAAGAATATATTCAATAAAAAAAGAAAATCATGAATAAATAAAAGGTTACTTACAAGAAAGAAAGAAAGAAAGAAAGAAAGAAAGAAAGGAGAGAGAGAGAGAGAAAGAAAGAAAGAAAGAAAGAAAGAAAGAAAGAAGGAAAGAGAGAGAGAAAGAAAGAATACAAATGCCAACCCAGGCTATAAACCCAGCACACCTCTCAATTACCATAGATGGAGAAACCAAGGTAGTCTATGACAAAAACAAATTTACACCACATCTTTCCACAAATCCAGTCCTTCAAAGGATAATGAATGGAAAACACCAACAAAAGGAAGGAAACTACACACTAGAAAAAGCAAGAAATTAATCTTCTTTTATAAAACCAAAGAGAAGAAAGCCACACAAACATAACTCCACCTCTAATAAGAAAAATAACAGGAAGCAACAATCACTTCTCCTTATTATCTAGTAATATCAATGGACTCGATTCTCCAATAAAAAGACATAGACTAACAGACTAGATACATAAGCAGGACCCAACACTTTGCTGCATATATGGAATGCACCTCAGGCACAAAGACAGACACTACCTCAGAGTAAAAGGCTGGAAAACAATTTTCCAGGGAAATGGTCCCAATAAACAAGCTGGTGTAGCCATCCTAATATCGAATAAAATCGACTTTCAACCTAAAGTAATAAAAAAAAAAGATAAGGGAGGACACTTCATACTTATGAAAGTAAAAATCTACCAAGATGAACTCTCAGTTCTGAACATAAATTCGCCAAATACAAGACCACCCAAATTCATAAAAGAAACCTTAATAAAGCTCAAAGCTCACATTGCATCCCACACAATAATAGTGGGAGACTTCAACACCCTCTTTTCATCAATGGACAGATCAGGGAAACACACACTAAACAGAGACACAGTAAAACTAACAGAAGTTATGAACCAGATGGATTAACAGCTATCTATAGAACATTTTATCCTAAAACAAAAGAATATACCTTCTTCTCAGCACCTCACAAGAGGAAAACTCATAGTTGTGAGTGACTCCAAAAAGAAACTGGAAAGACCATACACTAGCAGCTTAACAGCACAGCTGAAGGCTCTAGAACATAAAGAAGCAAATACACCAGGGTGAATAGACAGCCGAAAATAATCAAACTCAGGGCTGAAATCAACTAAGTAGAAACAAAGAGAACTGTACAAAAAATCAACCAAATCAGGAACTACTTTTTTGAAAAAACCAACAGGATAGAAAAACCCTTAGCCAAACTAACCAGAGGGTACAGAGACAGTATCCAAATCAGCAAAATCAGAAATGAAAAGGGAAACATAACAACAGATACTGAGGAAATCCAAACAATCATCAGATCCTACTACAAAAACCTATACTCAAAAAAGTGGAAAATCTAGAGGATATGGACAATTTTCTAGACATATATGAGGTATCAAAGTTAAGTCAGGATCAGATAAATGACCTAAACAATCCTATAACCCCTAAAGAAATAGAAGCAGCCATTAATAGTCTCCCAACCAAAAAGAGCCCAGGACGAGATGGGTTCAATGCAGAGTTCTATCAGACCTTCAAGGAAGTCTAATACCAATACTCTTCAAACTATTCCAGAAAATAGTAACAGATGGATCACTACCCAATTCATTTTATGAAGCCACAATTACTCTGATACCTACACCACACAAAGACCCAACAAAGAAAGAAAACTTTAAACCAATTTCCCTTATGAATATCAATGCAAAAATACTCAATAAAATTATTGACAACTGAATCCAAGAACACATCAAAACAATCATCCACCATGATCAAGTATGCTTCATCTCTGGGATCTGGATGGTTCAATATATGGAAATTCTTTAATGTAATCCACTATATAAACAAACTCAAAGGGAAAAAAACACATGATCATTTCATTAAGATGTTGAGAAACCATTTTACAAAACCCAACACCTCTTCATGATAAAAGTCTTGAAAAGATCAGGAATTCAAGACCCATACCTACCTAAATATAATAAAAGCAATATACAGCAAACCAGTAGCCAACATCAAACTAAATGAAGAATAACTTGAAGCAATCCCATTGAAATCAGGGACTAGACAAGGCTGTCCACTTAATCCCTATCTGTTCAATATAGTACTCGAAGCCCTAGCCAGAGCAATTAGACAGCAAAAGAAGGTCAAAGGGATTCAAATTGGAAAGGAAGAAGTCAAAGTATCACTATTTGCAGATGATACCATAGTATATTTAAGTGACCCCAAAAATTTCACCAGAGAACTCCTAAACCTAATAAACAACTTCAACAAAGTAGCTGTATAAAAAATTAATTCAAGCAAATCAGTAGCCTTCCTATACTCAAAGGATAAAGAGGCTGAGAAAGAAATTAGGGAAACAACACCCTTTACAATAGCCACAAATAATATAAAATACCTTGGTGTGACTCTAACCAAGCAAGTGAAAGATCTGTATGAGAAGAACTTCAAGTCTCTGAAGAAAGAAATTGAAGATCTCAGAAAATGGAAAGATCTCCCATGCTCATGGATTGGCAGGGTTGATATAGTAAAAATGGCCATCTTGCTGAAAGCAATCTACAGATTCAATGCAATCCCCATCAAAACTCCAACTCAGGAATTGCTCTAACTCTAAGATTTGGAAATTCATAGAGTTAGAGCAATTTCCAAATTTATCTGGAATAACAAAAACCCAGGGTAGTGACAACTATTCTCAACAATAAAAGAACTTCTGGCACAATCACCATCCCTGACCTCAAGCTATACTACAGAGCAATAGTGATTAAAAAAAACTGCATGGTATTGGTACAGTGAGAGGCAGATAGATCAATAGAATTGAATTGAAGACACAGAAATGAACCCTCACACCTATGATCACTTGATCTTTGACAAAGGAGCTAAAATCATTCAATAGAAAAAAGACAGCATTTTCAACAAATGGTGGTGGGTCAACTGGTAGTCAACATATAGAAGGATGCAAATTAATCCATTCTTATCTCCCTGTACAAAGCTCAAGTCCAAGTGGATCAGGACCTCCAAATAAAACCAAATACACTGAATGTAATAGGAAAAAAATGGGGAAGAACCTGGAGCACATGGGCACAGGGTGAAAATTTCCTGAATAATACACCAATAGCTTATGCTCTAAGATCAAGAATTGACAAATCACAAAGCTTCTGTAAGGCAAAGGACACTGTCAATAGGACAAAACAACAACCAGCAGATTGGGAAAAGATCTTTACCAACCCTACATCCGATAGAGGTCTAATATTCAATATATACAAAGAACTCAAGAAGTTAGACTGCAGAGAACCAAATAACCCTATTTTTAAAATGGGGTATACAGCTAAACAAAGAATTTTCAACTGAAGAATACCAGATGACTGAGAAATGTTCAACATCCTTTTTTTTTAGTTATTTTTTTAATTGAATATAATCTTCATTTACATTACAAATGCTAAAACCTTTCCCAGTTTCCCCCCTCCCCAAAAACCCCCAAATGCTCCTCCTACCCCATGCCTCCAAGTATATGCCCCTCCACCTGACCCACTCCCACACCCCCCCTCAATTTCCCTTTGCTGGGGCATCTATCGAGCCTTCACAGGACCAAGGATCACTGATTGACCACCATTCTCCCACTGATGCTCAATAATGCATTCCTCTGCCACATTTTTGGCTGGAACCATGTGTACCCCTTGAGTAATGGTTTAGTCCCTGGGTGTCCTGGGGTGTCTGGGTGGCCAACATTGTTGTTCTTCCCATGGGGCTGTAAACCCCTTCAGCTCCTCCAGTCTGCCCTCCAACTCCCATTGGGGATACCACGCCCAGTCCAATGGTTGGCTGCTAGCATCTGCCTCTATATGTGTAAGGCTCTGGCAGGACCCCTCCAGAGACAACCATACCAGGCTCCTTTGGTATGCACTTCTTGTCGTCTAAAATAGTGTCAGGGTTTGGTGACTGTTTATAGGATGAATCCCCAGGTAGGGCAGTCTCTGGGTGACCTTTCCTTCAGTCTCTGCTCCACACTTAAAGAAATGTTCAACATCCTTAATCATGAGGGAAATGCAAGTCAAAACAACCCTGAGATTCCACCTCACATCAGTCAGAATGGCCAAGATCAAAAACTCAAGGGACAGCAAATGATGGAGAGGATGTGGAGAAAGAGGAACATGCCTCCATTGCTGGTGGGATTGCAAGCTGGTAAAACCACTCTGGAAATCAGTTTGGTGGCTACTCAGAAAATTGGAAATAGCAGTTATACCACACCTAGGCATATACCCAGAAGATGCTCCAACATGTAATAAGGACACATGTTCCACTATGTTCATAGCATCCTTATTTATAATAGCCAGAAGCTAGAAAGAACCTATTTGTCCCTCAACAGAGAAATGAATACAGAAAATGTGGTACATTTACACAACGGAGTACTACTCAGCTATTAAAAACAATTAATTTATGAAATTCCTAGTCAAAGGGATGGAGCTAGAAAATATCCACCTCACACCAATCAGAATGGCTAAGATAAAAAACTCAGTTGACAGCAGATGCTGGTGAGGATGTGGAGAAAGAGGAATACCTCTCCACTGCTGGTGGAATTGCAAGCTGGTATAACCACTCTGGAAATCAGTCTGGCAGTTCCTTAGAATATTGGAAATAGTTCTACCTGAGGACTCAGCTATACCACCCCTGGGCATATACCCAAAAGATGCTCTAACATGTAAGAAGGACACATGCTCCAACATGTTCTTAGCAACATTATCTATAATAGCCAGAAGCTGGGAACAACCCAGATGTTCCTCAACAGAGGAATGGATACAGAAAATGTGGTACATTTACACAATGGAGTACTACTCTCCTATTAAAAACAATGACTTCATGAATTTCACAGGCAAATGGATGGAACTAGAAAATATCATCCTGAGTGAGGTAACCCAGTCACAAAAGAACATACTTGATATGTACTCACTGATAAGTGGATATTAACCAAAAAGCTCAGAATGATATCTGAGCTCAGAATACCAAGGATACAACTCATAGACCATATAAAGCACAAGAAGGAAGACCAAAGTATGGATACTTCAGTCCTGCTTAAAAGGGGAGACAAAATAATCATGGAAGGTAGAGGGAAGGAGGACATGAGGGAGGGGAGGTGGGAGGAAAGGAAGGAGGGAGGAAAGGAAGGAGGGAGAGATGAAGGGAGGGATCTGAGAGGGAGAGAGGAGGGGATGGAAAAGGGGGGCAGGATAAGGTGTGGGAGGAGATGAGGGAGAAGGGCAGAGGGTCAGGGAACTGAATGGAGGTGTGTAGCAGTGGGGGATGGTGAACTGGGGGTAACCACTAGAAAGTCCCAGATGCCAAGAAAGCAAGAGGTTCCCAGGACCCAACAAGGATGACATTAGCCAAAATACCCAACAAAAGAGACAGAGAACTTGTAGAAACCATATCCAGTGGTTAGGCATGGCCCATGGTTGAGGGATAGGTCCACCCACCCATCTCAAAAATATTAACCCAGAATTGTTCCTGTCTAAAGGAAATGCAGGGACAAAGAGTAGAGCAGAGACTAAAGGAAAGGCCATCCAGAGACCGCCCCATCTAGGGATCCGCCTCATCTGCAGACACCTGTAGAGAGCCTTATTGGGGTGCCTTGCTACCTGGCAGGAGCTTGACATTGACCAAGGACAAGGAAATGGGCTTCAGGCAAGAATCTAACTTTAGGTAAAGACAGAATAAGCTCAAACAGGAATCTGACCTTAGGGCATGACAGGGAAGTTAAGATCAGGCAGGAATCTGACCTTAGGCTATAATAGGGAAGTAGGTTAAGGCAGGAATTTTAATCTTAGGGTGGAACAAAAGAAGCAGGCTTCAGGCAAGATTTGGGGTGTGGGCAAGGAGGTAGGCTCTGGTATTTTGGTCATTCTGACCAGCCCTTGTGTAAATGTACCACATTTTCTGTATCCATTCCTGTCATGGGACATAATAGTCATGGGACTTTGCTTATTGCCTAGACTATTTTGTGTTTACTGTCTTGTTTGTTCCTCGTTGTACTACTATTGATCTTAAAATCTGCATGTAATTAAAATGGTATAAAAGTGGATTGGAAATTATTAAAGCCACCTTCAGTCTCAAAATTGACTGGGGTCATGCTTCAGTTTTGTCTAATTGTCTCTTTTTTTATTTTATTTTATTTTATTTTATTTTATTTTATTTTATTTTTTTAATTTTTATTTTCTATATTCTATGTTTACATTCCAAAGGCTTTCCCCTTTCCCAGTTCCCCCCCACCACCATACGTCTCATAATTCCTCTGCCCCCCAGCTATTCCCCAATCATTTAATCCTCGCTCCTGCACTGGAGAACCGGTTGACTGACCGACCGAGCTGGCTTAGTCAGACACCAAACCCAGACAATTGTTTATGCCAAGAAGCACTTGTTCACAGGAGCCTGGTATAGCTGTCCCCTGAAAGGCTCTTCCAGAGCCTGACCAATACAGATACAGATGCTCAAACTATACCACTCCTGGGCATATACCCAGAAAAAGCTCCAACATGTAACAAGGACACATGCTCCAATATGTTTATAGCATCCTTTTTTTTTCTTTTTTTTTTTTGTTGTTGTTGTTTTTTTTTTTTTTTGTTTTGGTTTGGTCTTTTGAGACAGGGTTTCTCTGTGTAGCTCTGGCTGTCCTGGAACTCACTTTGTAGACCAGGCTGGCCTCAAACTCAGAGATCCACCTGCCTCTGCTTCCCAAGTGCTGGGATTAAAGGCATGTGCCACCACCGCCCAGCTGTTCATAGCATCCTTATTTATAATAGCCAGAAGCTGGAAACAACCCAGATGTCTTTCAACAGAAGAATGGATACAGACAATGTGGTACATTTACACAATGGAGTACCACTCAGCTATTAAAAACAATGAATTCAAGAAATTCTTAGGCAAATGGGTGGAAATAGAAAATATCATCGTGAGTGAGGTAACCCAACCACAAAAGAACATACATGCTATGCACTCACTGATTGGTGGATATTGGCCCAAAACTCGGAATACCCAAGATACAATTCACAGACCACATGAAGCTCAAGGAGAAGACCAAAGGGTGGGTGCTTCAGTCCTTAGAAGGAGGGACAAAATACCCACAGGAGGAGATACAGAGACAAAGTGTGAAGCAGAGACTGAAGGAAAGACCATCCAGAGACTGCCCCACCTGGGGATCTACCCCATATACTGTCACAAAACCCAGACACTATTGTGGATGCCAACAAGTGCTTTCTGACAGAAGCCTGATATAGCTATCTCCTGAGAGCCTCTGCCAGTAACCTGACAAATACAGAAGTGGATGCTAGCAGCCAACCATTGGACTGAGCACTGGATCTTCAATGGAGGAGTTAAAGAAAGGACTGAAGGAACTAAAGGGGTTTGCAACCCCATAGGAAGATCAATATCAACCAATCAGACTCCCAAGAGCTCCTAGGAACCAAACCACATCAAGGAATACACATGAGCTAGGCGTGGTGGCACACGCCTTTAATCCCAGCACTTGGGAGGCAGAGGCAGGCAGATTTCTGAGTTCGAGGCCAGCCTGGTCTACAGAGTGAGTTCCAGGACAGCCAGGGCTACACAGAAAAATCCTGTCTCAAAAAACAAAAAAACAAAAAAACAAAAAAAAAAAAAAAAAAAAAGGAATACACATGGAGGGACCCATGGCTCCAGCCGCATATGTAGCAGAGGGTGACCCTGTCAGGCATTAAAAGGAGGAGAGGCCCTTGGTCCTATGAAGGCTAGATGTGTAGGGGAACGCCAGGGTAGTGAGGCAGTAGGTGGGGGGGGGGGGAAACACTCTTATAGAAGCAGGGGGAGGGGAAATGGGATGGGAGAGTTCTGGGGGGAACCTTGTAAAGTGGATAACATTTGAAATATAAATAAAGAAAATATCCAAGGGAAAAAAAGAAAAAGAATGACTCTTTTGGCAAAGACCTTACCTGTGGCAATCTAAATAAAGCAGTTCTCTAGGATGACCCTTGCTTGTTCATATTGCTTTATAGTATATTGCCAAAGTTAGCATGAGGCCAATGCAGAGCAACTCAGTAAGAAACTGAGAGACCTTAGGTTAAATCAGTTCACTTGGAGAGGAATTTGAGCCAGAACAGCTGAGTTGAACTGGTCAGCCAGAGCTCAGAAAGAACTAGAAAGGGTAAGTTTATTCAGCACAAGTCTCAGAGGCTGAAAACATTCTAGGCCTAGATTAAACTGTATGGAAGCTAGACAAGGCTAGAAGTTAGATGAGGCCTAGGTTAGCAGATGGAGGTGTTATGCCAGGGAAATGTTAGTGATCCCCAAAATCACAGACAGGATCCAATCTGATGCAATTCTCAGCAGGGTCTTTATTCTATTCAAGCTAGCTCCCCCCACAACCTCCTCCAACAATGTACCACCATCACACAGGATGATTTGGGTGGTGTGGGAGCCCTGAATGTCTATCTGGACAAGGCTTTATAGTAAGCAGTAAGCAGGGAGTACATATGCAAGCATCTAATTGGAAAGCTACTGTGGCCTTTAACATAATTGGCTGGTGATGGGAGTCATATCATCAACTTAATTTCTGTTCCCTTCGCATTGGGCAGGGGGTGGGCTTGTAACCTGGGGGTGTAGATTTGTTAGGGGAATAACCTGGAGGAGACACTGGTCTTGCTGAGGGTGTAACCTGGAACTGCTGGTCTTGTTGGGGATTAGCCTAGAGACTGGAGCTAGGCTCCGGTTTTGTTGTGGGGCAACTTGGAGACTAATACTAGGTACCAGCCTGTTAGTTTATCTGAGTTCAAACCTAGGTCAGGTTCTCTAAAATGAAGTCTGAACTTAAAAGATTTGGCATCTCAGAAGCAGTAAACATCAAAGACAACAATTACTTCAAGAGAATAAAATTTGCATTTACAATCTACGGCTGTTAGTCCCTTTGAAGGAGAATAAAAAACCATTCTCAAACTCTTTGGACAAATTACTCAAGCTTTATCTTCTGCCAGACAGGGCAATTTCCCTAGAGTGAGGTTTGAGAAAATAGTGTTGAGCACAGGTGAAGATGGGGTTCACGTTAGCCCCAAAACTGTAAGGCTGGCAGAGTGTCAAGGGTTGGAGGGTTTCCAGAGGAATTCTGGTTATGGAGAAACTTGGCTGAACATTTCAAAATCATTTGACAGAACATTTTATCAGCGTGGTGGTCAGGGGATAGACATGGCAAATATCACAAAATGAGTCAAGACCTGGTCAAAACCAAGTTTTACAGAAAATAGGAATTAGTTTATTTTGACCTTGTAATAAGATGGCTACTAATCTTAAGATAGTCACACTGGCCCAACACAGCCTTATCATCCTACATAGAAAAACTCCACTTAAACTATATGTATGTATACACATACATTTATATATGTAGTTTAAAGAAATACTGTTTCCCTGTGCCTTGTTCAATCATCATCATCCCTGGTGGCTTTTTTTTTTTTTTTTTTTTTTGGTTTTTCAAGACAGGGTTTCTCTGTATAGCCCTGGCTGTCCTGGAACTCACTCTGTAGTCCAGGCTGGCCTCGAACTCAGAAATCCACCTGCCTCTGCCTCCCAGGTGCTGGGATTACAGGCGTGCGCCCCCACGCCCGGCTTCTTTAGGTTCATTTTAAGAAACACTCCTCATGCCAGTTCCTAGGATAGGCTTTGGTAATTAACACATAAAAAAAAAAAACTCACTCGTACACCTAACTTCCCATTTTGTCTTATTGAGCTGCATACGTGTCTCTTTAACATACTCAGCACCTAAATACAGCTGTGTTTATGGAATTGTTAAGAATATAGAAAATGAGAAGGGGAGAAGGGATAGGAGTAGGATTGTGGGAGGGGCTGATCAGAAAGGAGGCAGTGAGTGGGATGTAAAGTGAATAAGTAAAGACTAAAATTTAAAAAAAAAAAAAAGAGAGAGAATATAGAAAATGGCCAGCTAAGCAACATGAGCATTCAAAGGCTTCTTTGAAGGGCATGATGAAAAGAAAAACGAAAATATCTATAGCCAGGTGTGGTGCAGTACGCACTTATAATCCTTTCAATCCAGAAGCTAGAGATGAGAAGTTTGCTGGAACTTCAAGATCAGATCTAAACTACAGAAGAAAACTGTCTTAGAATGGGGGAGAGGAGGGATGTGGGAAAACAGAAAGGGGAAATATGTCATTCTTTCAGCCACCTATACATGGCTAATCAGAGAAAAGCATTGCATACTGGGAACTCAACAGAGTGAGCTGGTAAGAGGACCACACTGGAACCAATAAAGAAAGACTGGGGAATATAGGCTTTCATTCTGCATAGAGATAGAGTTCTCACTGGAGGAAAGATTGACAGGAGATAAACATAACCTATTCCCCTGTGCCTACAGTGCAAGAAAGAAAATTCCTGAGAAAACTCTGGACTGATACAGACAGATGTCCACACAGGACCATCTCCGGGATTAAGACTATAGCAGTAGCCTAAGAAATAAGACAATTCAGGGGACACTATCTAACACACTGTAGACTAGAAGTCCTGGGTGCTTTAGCATTTGGTCACTAAGAAGTCATCAGAAAGCTGCAATCAATCACTTGCTCACCAGCTATAAAAACACTATTTCATGCCAGATGGTGATGGTGCATGCCTTTAATCCTAGCACTTCGGAGAATAAAGCAGCTAGACTTCTGAGTTAAAGGCCAGCCTAGTCCATATGGCTACACAAAGAAGCCCTGTCTCTGAGGGGAGGGAAAGCAAAACAAACAAACAAACAAAACATCTCATATTCACAGACATCTGCTCCCTTTGCCTCCTAAGCATAGGGATTAAAAGCATGCGCCATCACTGCCAGACAAGTAACATACTCTTAAGGTCACCTCATTGGGGAAGGCACATGACAGAATCTTTAATATCCTGAAGTGCTACCCCAGATTTAAGGATTGAAGGATGTCCATAACATCCCAGTGACACCAGAGGGCGATCCAAGGCTGCTGAGATGCACGTATCTCCCATGTCGGAGGATGAGGCAGGAGATCAGAGGAAAGGTAGGCAGAGGGAGGCAGAAGAAAGCAATTAATTAATTTAGTAGCACAGGTTCACTAATTTTGATTAAATTATCCCATCTTAATGTATTTCTTGTTATATTTGGGAATATTACTTGTTTCTTTAGAAACAAAGTAGTTGAAAATAACCATGTCTCCAAAGAATTGGTTGGAATTTTGGTAGGGATTGCATTGGATCTGTAGATTCCTTTAAGTAAGATGACCATTTTTCACTATGTTAATCCTACCAATCCATGAGCTTGGGAGATCTTTCCATCTTCTGAGGTCTTCTTCAATTTCTTTTTTCAGGGATCTGAAATTCATGCTGTACAGATATTTTTTATTCGATATATTCTTTATCTACACATCAAATGATATCCCCTTTCCCAAATACCCCTCCCCGAAAGTCTCATAAGCCCTCTTTCCTCCCCCTGTTCCCAGAATCACCCCCTTCCCATTTCCCTATCTTGGTATTCCCCTACACTGCTGCACTGAGCCTTTCCAGGATGACCAGGGGCCTTTCCTTCTTTCTTCTTGGGAATCATTTGATATGTGAATTGTTTCTTGGGTATTCCGAGCTTCTGGGCTAATATCCGCAAGCCACTGAGTGGACACCATGTGTGTTCTTTTGAGATTGGGTCACCTCACTCAGGATGACATTCTCTGGTTCCACCCATTGCCTAAGAATTTCATGAATTCATTGTTCTTAATAGCTGGGTAGTATTCCATAGTATAAATATACCACATTTTCTGTATTCATTCCTCCATTGAGGGATATTTGAGTTCTTTCTAGCTTCTGGCTATTATAAATAGGGCTGCTAAGAACATAGTGGAGCATGTGTCCTTTTTACATGCTGGGGAATCCTCTGGGTATATGCCCAGGAGTGGTATAGTGGGGTCCTCCAGTAGTATCATGCCTAGTTTTCTGAGGAACTGCCAGACTGGTTTCCAGAGTGGTTGTACTAGCTTGCAACCCCACCAGCAGTAGAGGACTGTTCCTCTTTCTCCACATCCTCGCCAGCACCTGTTTTCACCTGAGTTTTTGACCTTAGTCATTCTGACTGGTATGAGGTGAAATCTCAGGGTTGTTTTGATTTACATTTTCCTGATAACTAAGGATGTTGAACATTTCTTTAGATGCTTCTCAGCCATTCGATATTCCTCAGTTGAAAATTCGTAGTTTAACTCTATACCCCATTTTTTAGTAGGGTTATTTGGCTTTCTGGAGTCTACCTTCTTGAGTTCTTTGTATATCGTGGATATTAGCCCTCTGTAGGATTGGTAAAGATCTTTTCCCAATTTGATGGTTTCTGTTTTGTTCTTTTGACAGTGTCCTTTCCCTTGCAGAAACTTTGTAATTTTATGAGGTCCCATTTGTCAGTTCTTGATCTTAGAGCATAAGCTATTGGTGTTTTGTTCAGGAAATTTTCCCATGTGTCCATGTGCTCAAGGGTCTTTCCCAGTTTCTTTTCTATTAGTCTCAGTGTGTCTGGTTTTATGTGGAGGTCCTTGATCCACTTGGACTTGAGATTAGTACATGGAGATAAGAATGGATCGATTTGCATTCTTCTGCATGTTGACCTCCAGTTGAACCAGCACCATTTGTTGAAAAGGCTATCTTTTTTCCATTGGATGGTTGTAGCTCCTTTGACAAAGATCAAGTGACCATAGGTGTGTGGGTTCATTTCTGGGTCTTCAGTTCTATTCCACTGATCTACCTGCCTGTCACTGTACCAATACCATGCAGTTTTTAACTCAATTGCTCTGTAGTACTGCTTGAGGTCTGGAATACTAATTCCCCAGAAGTTCTTTTACTGTTGAGAATAGTTTTAGCTATCCTGGATTTTTTGTTATTCCAGATGAATTTGAGAATTGCTCTTTCTAACTCTAAAGAACTGAGTTGGGATTTTGATGGAGATTGCATTGAATCTGTATATTGCTTTTGGCAAGATGGCCATTTTAACTATATTAATCCTGCCAATCCAAGAGCATGGGAGATTTTTCTGTCTTCTGAGGTCTTCTTCGAAGACTTGAAGTTCCTGTCATATAGATCTTTCACTTGTTTGGTTAGAGTCACACCAAGATACTTTATATTATTTGTGGCTATTGTAAAGGGTGTTGTTTCCCTAATTTCTTTCTCAGCCTCTTTATTCTTTGAGTATAGGAAGGCTACTGTTTTGCTTGAGTTAATTTTATAACCAGCCACTTTGCTGACGTCGTTTGTCAGCTGTAGGAGTTCTCTGGTGGAGCTTTTTGGGTCACTTAAGTATACTATCATATCATCTGCAAATAGTGATAATTTGATTTCTTCCTTTCCAATTTGTATTGCTTTGACCTCCTTTTGTTGTCTGATTGCCCTAGGTAGAACTTCAAGAACTATATTGACTAAATATGGAGAGAGAGGGCAGCCTTGTCTAGACCCTGATTTTAGTGGGATTGCTTCAAGTTTCTCTCCATGTAGTTTGATGTTGGAAAATGATTTGCTGTATATTGCTTTTATTATGTTTAGGTATGGGTCTTGAATTCCTGTTCTTTAACATGATAGGATGCTGAATTTTTTCAAATGCTTTTTCAGCATCTAATGAAATGACCATGTGGTTTTTTTTTCTTTGAGTTTGTTTATGTAGTGGATTACATTGATGGATTTCCATATGTTGAACCATCTCTGCATCCCTGGGATGAAACCTATTTGATCATTGTGAATGATTGTTTTGATGTGTTCTTGGATTCCATTGACAAGAATTTTTATTGAGTATTTTTACATTGATATTTGTAAGGGAAATTGTTCTAAAGTTCTCTTTCTTTGTTGGATCTTTGTGTGGTTTTGGAATCAGTGAAATTGTGGCTTCATAGAATGTCCTGACCTGCAGGACAGTCAACAGGGTCCTCGGACCACCTAGGAGAAGGCGAGAGACAAGAGACACGAGAGACAGACAGCAAGACAGTATTCTGATCAAACTGTCAAATTTTATTTTTTACACAAGGCAATTTAAAGGGAAGCAAGCAAGGTGTAGGGAGGGGTAAAGGGGGAAAGTAGTTGTATTTGGGGAACAATCTCAGGGGGCTAGTATTATTTCTCAGGAATAGTTTTCAGAATTGTCTCTCAGAATCTCAGGAAAAAGCTGGCGATTGCTGCAGGAACTTGGCATGGTAAATAGATCATAAGGAGGTGAAGAGGAAAGGAGTTTCTATGGTAACCTGACCACAGGTGATCTTTGTTTGTTCTAACCCACTTAGCTCTGCATGTACTGACCATCTAACTACTTGGCTAATCTTTAAGCTACTATTTTTCCTTCTAAGAGCAGGCTAGAAGAAGCAGGCTAGAAATGGCCGAAAGGAGGGGTTTTGAGATCTATGTGAGAATGGCTCCTGGCAATAGAATGAGTTGGATAATGTTCCTTTCGTTTCTATTTTGTGAAATAGTTTGAAGAGTATTGGTTTTAGGTCTTTTTTGAAGGTCTGATAGAATTCTGCACTAAAACCATCTAGTCCTGTGTTTTTTGTTTTTGGTTTTTGTTGTTGTTGTTGTTGTTGTTGTTGTTGTTGTTGTTCGGAGACTGTCAATGACCACTTCTATTTCTTTAGGGGTTATGGGACCATTTAGATGCTCTATCTGATCCTGATTAAACTTTGGTAGTTGGTATCTGTCTCAGAAATTGTCCATTTCATCCAGATTTTCCAATTGTATTGAGTATAGGCTTTTGTAGTAGGATCTGATTTTTTTTTAATTTCCTCAGTTTCTATTGTTATATCTCCCTTTTCATTCCTGATTTTGTTGATTGGGATACTGTCTCTGTGCTCTCTGGTTAGGTTAGTCTCGCTAAAAGTTTATCTATCTTGTTAATTTTCTCAAAGAACCAGCTCCTGGTTTTGTTGATTCTTTTATAGTTCTTTTTGTTTCAACTTGGTTGATTTCAGCCCTGAGTTTGATGATTTCCTGCCTTCTACTCCTCTTTGGTGTATTAGCTTCTTTCTGTTCTAAAGCTTTCAGGTGTGATGTTAAGCTGTTAGTGTATGCTCTCTACAGCTTCTTTTTGGAGGCACTCAGATCTGAGTTTTCTTCTTAGCACTGCTTTCATTGTATCCCATAAATTTGGGTATGTTGTGCTTTCATTTTCATTAAATTCTAAAAAGGTTTTGATTTCTTTCCTTATTTCTTCCTTGATCAAGGTATCATTGAGTAGAGCATTGTTCAGCTTCCATGTGTATGTGGGCTTTCTCTTGTTTTTGTTGCTATTGAAGACCACCTTTACTCCATAGTGATCTCATAGGAGGCATGGAATTAGTTCGACCTTCTTATATCTGTTGAGGTCAGTTTTGTGACCAATTATATAGTCAGTTTTGGAGAAGGTACCATGAGGTGCTGAGAAGAAGGTATATTCTTTTGATTTAGGATGAAATGTTCTATAGATATCTATTAAATCCATTTGGTCCAAAACTTCTGTTAGCTTCACTGTGTCTCTATTTAGTTTGTGTTTCCCTGATCTGTCCATTGAGGAGAGTGAGGTGTTCAAGTCACCCACAATTATTGTGTGGGGTGTAATGTGTGCTTTAAGCTGTAGTAATGTTTCCTTTACGAATGTGGGTGCCTTTGTATTTGGAGCATAGAAGTTCAGAATTGAGAGTTCTTCTTGGTAGATTTTTCCTTTGATGAGTATAAAGTGTCCTTCTGTGTCTTTTTTGATGACTTTTGGTTGAAAGTCTATTTTATTGGATATTAAAATATTCCAGCTTTGTTTCCTGGAACCATTTGCTTGGGAAAATGTTTTCTAGCCTTTTACTCTGAGGTAGTGCTTGTCTTTGACAGTGAAATGTGTTTCCTGTATGCAGCAAAATGTTGGGTCTTGTTTACATATCCAGTCTGTTAATCTGTCTTTTTATTGGGGAATTGAATCCATTGATGTGAAGAGATATTAAGGAGTAGTGATTGTTGCTTCCTGCTATTTTTGATGTAATTTTTATGTTTGTGTGGTTATCTTCTTTTGGGTTTGTTGAAAGATTAATTTCTTGCTTTTTCTAATGTGTAGTTTCCCTCCTTTTGTTGGTGTTTTCCATTCATTATCCTTTGAAGGGCTGGATTTGTGGAAAGATACTGTGCAAATTTGTTTTTGTCATGAACTACCTTGTTTTCTACATCTATGGTAATTGAGAGATTTGCTGGATATAGCAGTCTTGGTTGGCATTTGTGTTCCCTTAGGGTCTGTATGACATCTGCCCAGGCTCTTCTGGCTTTCATAGTCTCTGGTGAGAAGTCCAGTGTAATTCTGATAGGTCTACCTTTATATGTTATTTGACCATTTTCCCTTACTGCTTTTAATATTTTCTTTATTTAGTACATTTGGTGTTTTAATTATGTGACAGGAGGAATTTCTTTTCTGGTCAAATCTATTTGGAGTTCTATAGGCTTCTTGTATGTTCATGGGCATCTCTTTCTTTAGGTTAGGGAAGTTTTCTTCTATAATTTTGTTGAAGACATTTACTGGCCCTTTAGGTTGGAAATCTTTACTCTCTTCTATACCTATAATCCTTAAGTTTGGTCTCCTCATTTTGTCCTGGATTTCCTGGATGCTTTGGGTGAGGAGCTTTTTGCATTTTTCATTTTGACTGTTGTATCAATGTTTTCTATGGTATCTTCTGCATCTGAGATTCTTTCTTCTATCTCTTGTTATTCTGCTGTTGATGCTTGGATCCATGGCTCCTGTCTTCTTTCCTAGGTTTTCTGTGTCCCAAGTTTTCTCCCTTTGTGATTTCATTATTGTTTCTACCTCCTTTAGATCCTGGATGGCTTTGCTCAATTCCTTCACCTGTTTTGTTGTACTTTCCTTTAGTTCTTCAAGGGCTTCTTCCTGTTTACTTGTATTCTCCTGTATTTCTTTAAGGGAGTTATTTATGTCCTTTTTGAAGCCCTCATGAAGCCCTCCATCAGCATCATGACCTGTAATTTTAAATCCAAGTCTTGTTTTCCTGGTGTGTTGGGGTATCCAGGACTTGGTGTTGTGGGAGAATTGGGTTCAGGTGGTGCCATATCGCCTTGATTTCTGTTAGCAACATTGCCTTTTGCCATCTGGTTGTCTCTGGTGTTAGTTGATCCTGCTGTCACTGGCTGGTGCTTGCCCCTCCTGTTTGCCAGCAAGCCTATCTCAGCCACCCTGGGTGACCTGCTTTACCCTGGCACAGATTGCTATGGTGCTGCTGAGCTCCTGGATGCAGGCGGAGTCCTGGCAGGGGTGTGTCCCAGGCAATACTCTACTCTGGTAATCCCTGCCTACCAGTCTGCCCCTGCCCACTGTCACAGGAGCAAAGACGGTGGTGGCCTTAGCTCTGAAAGCAGGACTCCCTTTAACCGTGGGACTCCCTGCAAGTCAGATGCTCCCTGGCAGAATGTGTGCCCAGAGAGCTGTGGAGCTGCCCAACTCCTAGGTGCAGGTGGAGCCCTGGTGGGCTGTGTCCCAAGCGGATCTTTCATCTGGCATTCCCTGAGTACCTGGCTAAGCTGGCTGCTTGGACACAGGAGCAAAGATGGTCTGTTGTACAGATCTTTGACTTGCTTGGTAAGAGTTACACCAAGATATTTTATATTTGTGGCTACTGTAAGGGCATTGTTTCCTAATTCCTTTCTCAGCCTACTTATCATTTGTATAAAGGAAGTTTACTAATTTGAGTTAATTTTATATCCTGCCAGTTTGCTGAAGTTGTCTATCAGCTGTAGGAGTTCTCTAGTGGATTTTCTGGGTTCACTCATGTAGACTATATAATCAGTCATATTTTGACTTTCTTTTCTGATTTGTATCCCCTTGATCTCCTTTTGTTGTCTAATTGTTCTAGCTAAAACTTCAAGTGCTATCTATATTGAATAGATAGGGAGAGAGAGGGCAATTTTTTTGTCCCTGATTTTAGTGGGATTGCTTCTAGTTTCTCTCCACTTAATTTGATGTTGGGTGTTGGTTTGCTATACATTGCTTTTATTGTGGTTAGGTATGTGCCATGAATTCCTGATCTCTCCAAGACTTTTTTTTTTATTTTTTTTTTTTTTGACGAAAAACAAATGTATGTTTATTTACTTTGTGGTCCCTAGATTATGCTGATGCACAAATTCTTGCATATATACATATATCGTGAGTACAGAAACAAACGGTCTAGGGAAACAAAGAGGACTAGGGCAAGGTAGGAGATAAGAAAAAGGAGGGTCGGAGAATAGGGGGTGGCATATTCAGTGTACAGGGCCTACGTAACCAAGACCTTAAAAAATACAGAGTGTATGGTAGACTTATGGAAGGTCAGTTTTCTAATTCTAATTCTAATTTCCAAGCTTGTTAAACAGCATCTATCTTCATCAGGAGTGGGGTTTTAAAGCCAAGATAAGATCAGCTATAAATAGATGTCATTTAACAAACATTTAAATCATACAATTCTCCAAGACTTTTCACATGACAGGTTTTATATTTCATCAAAGGCTTTGTTCAGCATCTAATGAGATGAGCATGTGAATTGTTTCTTAAGTTTGTTGATAAAGTGGATTACATTGATGGATTTCCATATATTGAACCATCCCATCATTTTTGGGATGAAGCCTACTTGATTGTGGTAAATAACGGTTTTAAAATGTTCTTAGATTCGGTTTGTGAGAATTTTGAGTATTTTTGCATCAATATTCATAAGTGAGATTGGTCTGAAGTTCTCTTTGTTGGGTCTTTGTGTGGTTTTGGTATCAGAGTATCTGTGGCTTCATAGAATGAATTGGGTAGTGTTCCCTCTGTTTCTATTTTGTGGAATAGTTTGAGAAGTGAAAAATCATCAATCCTACATCCAACAGAAAAGTAATATCCAAAATATATAAAGAACTCAAGAAGTTAACCTCCAAAATAACAAATAATCCAATTAAAAAATGGGGTACAAACATGTAATAAGGACACATGCTTCACTATGTTCATAGCAGCCTTATTTATAATAGCCAGAAGCTGAAAAAAACCCAAATGTTCCTCAACAGAGAAATGGATACAGAAAATATGGCACATTCAGAAAATTGGGAGGAGGGGGGATGAGCTGATGGAGGGGGGATGGGTTAGGGGATTTTTCAGAGGGACAACATGGAAAGGGGACACCATTTGAAATGTAAATAAAGCAAATATCTAATTTAAAAAAAAAAACAAGGTACAGAGTTAAACAGAGAATTCACAATAGAAGAATCTCAACTGGCAGAGAAGCACTTAAAGAAATGTTCAAAGTCTTTAGTCATCAGAGAAATGCAAATCAAAATGACCCTGAGATTCCACCTCACACCAAATCATAACGACTAAGATCAAAAACCCTAGTGATGGCATATGCTGGTGAGGATGTGGAGAAAGAGGTACACTCCTCCATAGCTGGCAAACTGGTACAACCAGTCTGAAAAATCAATCTGGTGGTTCCTCAGAAAATTGGAAATAGTTCTACCTGAAGACCCAGCCATACCACTCTTGGGCATATACCCAAAATATACCCTACCATAACACAAGGATACAGGCTCCACCGTGTTCATAAGCAGCCTTATTTGTAATAGCCAGGAGTTAGAAACAATCCAGGTGTCCCTCAACCAAAGAATGGATACAGAAAATGTGGTACATTTACACAATGGAATACTATTCAGCTATTAAAAAAAGAGGACATCAAGCCAGGCGGTGGTTGCACACGCCTGTAATCCCAGCACTCTGGGAGGTAGAGGCAGGCAGATTTCTGAGGTCAAGGCCAGCCTGGTCTACAGAGTAAGTTCCAGGACAGCCAGGGCTATACAGAGAAACCCTGTCTCAAAAAAAAAAAAAAAAAAGAGGACATTATGAATTTTGTAGACAAATGGATGAAACTATAAAATATCCTGAATAAGGTAACTCAGACCCAAAAGGACATGCATGGTATGTACTCACTGATAAGTGGATATTAGCCAAAAAGTACGGAATACCCAGGATACAACCTACAGACTGTAAGAAGTGTAACAAGCAGAAATGTCCAAGTCAGGAGGCTTCAATCCCACTCAGAAGTGGAAAGGAAGTAATCACAGGAGGCAGAGGGAAGGAGGGACTTGGGTAGGAGAGAGGGAGGGGAGAAGGGGAACAAGATCAGATAAGGGGTAAGGGGATAGAAGAGAAGCCCAGAGGGCCAAACGAATAGATGGAAATAAACAGCCTTGGAGGATGGGAGGTGGGGGAACCATCTAGGAAGTACCCAAGACCCAGGAGGTGAAAGACTATCAGAACCCAATGGGGGGGTGATCTTAGCTAAAATGCCCAACATTAGGGAAAGGGAAATCAAAGAACCCACCTCAAGTATATAGTTAAACAGGGCTTCAAGTGGAGGGACTTGGTTAATAACCCACAATCAAAATTCCTGACCCAGAATTGTTCCTAAAAGAACTGCAGAGACAAAAATGGAGACGAGACTGAAGGAAAGGCTGTCCAATAACCAGCCCAACTAGGGACCCATCTCATGGGAGACACCAAGGCCTGACATCACTATGCTTTGATGTGCTTACAGATGAGAGCCTGGCATGGCTGTCCTCTAAGAGTCCCTACAGCAGCTGAGTCAGAAGCAGAAACACCCAATCATTGGACTGAAGTCAGGGACCCCTATGCTTGAATTAGGGGAAGGATTGAAGAAGCTGAAAGGAGTTCTGCCCCATAAGAAGACCAGTCTCAACTAACCGAGACCCCAGGGAGCTCCCAGATACTGAGCCACCTACCAGGAGCATCCACGTCCAAGGCCCCTGGCACATCTGTAGCAGAGGACTGTCTGGTCTGGCCTCAGTGAGAGAAGACACACTTAATCCTCAAAAGACTTGAGGCCTCAGGGAAGGGGGAGGTATGGTTTGGCAGGGGGGAGCATCCTCTCTGAGGCAAGGGGGAGGAAGAATGAGGTGAGGAACTGTGGGAGGGAGAATGGGGTGGGGGGGAGGACAATGACTGGAATGTAAACAAATAAAATAATTCTAAAAAATAAAATAGCCACCATGCTCTGAAAGAAAGTAATATGAGTATGCTGGTCTTACAAGACTTCCAGACAGCTCAAGAGCTCTTTTGTTCTGACAGCTACTGAAAATTCAAACAGCAAATGCAAACTTTTTTTTAAAAAGGCATTTAAAAATTATTCCACTTAGACAACACTATACATCTCATTAAACACAAAAGTCAATCCAATGCCTACTTAAAGACATCACCCCTACTGACTCATAGTACTGGAACAGGCTCTGTATGCTACCAAAGAAAGATAAGCATAAGGCCCAATACAAACCCTTTGATCTACAATGGTGAGCTGCCTGCAGATGCTGGTGCAGTAGTGGCACAAATTTTGTGGGAGTAACCAACCATTATGAGTAGATTTAAGGCCCACTCCAAGATGGAATCTGTCTCCAACATTGCTTGGTCAAAAATCTGAGGCTAGATAGGCCATGGACCTAGAAGAAAACTGAATACTATTGGTTTGCTAAAGTAACATAAAAGTAACTCTTTAAGACATTCTGCTATACCCACAGATGAGTCTAAACCAGCTAACATCAAAGACGCTTCCTCCTGCAGTAGATGATGGGAAGTAATAGGGACACCCACAGCTGGACAGTGTGCAGAATGAGACCTTGGGGCATTTAGTCCTAAATGGGGTTTCATCAAAGACCTCCCCTCAGGATTCAGGGAGCTATACAGAAGAGGAAGTGGAAAGATGATAAGGGTCAGAGAGATTGGAAGTCATCAAGGAAACAGTGTCTTCCAATCACAACAGGAATGCCACAAATGAACTCAGAGGTAACAGCAGTAATGGATTGGGCCTGCATAGATCCAAACTAGATGGGGGTCCCAGCACTAAAAGGACAGGGAAGTAGACATGAGCTCGCATCCCCAAGCAAGAAGCTGTATCCAATTATCAGCAACTCACAAAGGAAAAATTAGTTTCTCCAAGTCTCACTGGGTACAATTTAGGGCAGACTCCATGCCAACTATGGCCAACATAATAGAAACTCGAAGGTATTTTGGGGATAACTTTTTTTTTTTTTAATCTCACATTGCTTTGAGCCTTTAAAAACAAAACAAAAAAACCTACTTGCATAGTATGCTTTACAATTTTGGAGAGTGTGTGTGTGTGTGTGTGTGTGTGTGTGTGTGTGTGTGTGTGATGCTCTTAGTTTGTTGCTACTGCTGTTGTTTGGTCACTTTGTTTTATCATCTTTTTTTTTATCTGCCTGTTGTCTTGAAAGAGAAAGAAGGTATGGAGTTGAAAGGGTACAGAGGTGGGGAGGATATAGGGAAGATTTGGGAGAGGAAACCATCATCGGAATATGCTGTATGAAACTAACTTTTTAACTTTTAAGAAGCTTAAAAAAACTATAAAATTAAATTTAAAAGGGGACTGGATAGGTGGCTTAAGAGGACTGGATTCTTTTGTAGGGGGATTCCCAGCATCTACAAAGTGGCTCATAACCATAACCACTTCCAGGTCCAGGGTATTCAATGCCCTCTTCTGACCCACATGGCCTTGCAGCATTCGATGCACATGAACTCACTCAAACATACAAACACATGAAAACAAATACCTTTTAAAAAAAAATCATTCTGCCTGACCTATTTGTCCCAACAAAATAGATTGAAAAAGAATACCCTCACATTGCAAACTTTTTGGCAAAATGAAACAAACACCATCTCCTAAAATGCACCTAGACCATAAAGTTCCAAATTCTATGAGTTATATTTTATTTTATACACTTCTGTACATACTCATACCACTGTGGACATCAGAGGACAGCTTTTGAGAGTTGTTCTCCCCTTCTCCCATGGGGTCCCAGGGACTGAACTTGGGTCAGCAGGCTTGGCAGACTGGAGTCTTACCCTGAGCCATCTCTCCTGCCCAGAATTCCTATTGTAATGTTAAGAGTCTTCTGTTAGAGACTTCCCCATCTAGCCTTGTTTTTTGTCTTTATAGCTATGACCACCATTCCTGTGTTTTAGTGTTCTGGACATCCTCCTAATATGTGAAGGACAGATTCTTGGGTAAGAGGAGTCCTAAACTGGCTTACTAATTCAGTTACATGCAAATGTTCTATGAACTTATATATAAAATGGATAACTTTTATATCCCACTCACTGCAATTATGATACAATTAGAGAAAGTGTTAGTGGTGTACTTGGTGTTGGTAGTAATGTTTGAATGGCAAGATAAGACACATTAGGGTTCTTCTAGGTAACAAAACTCTGTGAATATGCATGTGTAGGTACACCATACCGTCCCAGGGCAGATAAAAACAGAAATAGCACTGACTTTAAAAAACAAAAGTTGTTAATTTTTGTATTGATTAGTCCTTTTTTTATAGTTCAAAAAATTTTATATCAGTAAGAAATCTCTGAAAAACACTTTTTGTTGAAGGTGGTAGTAGTGGTCCACTTGTGTATGCAACGGGAGGACGTGCGCACATGCCACAGTACATATGTAGAGTCAAAGGACAACTTGCAGAAGTCAGTGTTCTTCCACTGTCTAGGTCCCATTTCTCAAACTCAGGTCAGGCTTGGTGGCAAGTGCCTTTCCCAAGCTATCCTAGCCCTGTTCTCCTTTAGTTTTATTTTTAGCTTTAATGTCAATCCTTCAATCAAATATGAGTTAAACCTAGCATTCCTTATGATAAAGAGCTGGAAGTTTTTAATATATCTAGTACTTTCTGAGAGCATGTGAGCAATGCCTGTCCCCTAATCTGAACTGCCTTTCCGCCTGTCAAAAGCTAAGCCATTGGATAAACATATGTCTACTTCTAGAAGGCATACAGTTCCAGACTTGTGTCTGTCTTTATGCCAAAATCACTCTAACTTCAACAATATCTCAACAACTGTGATGTCTTATTTTGTAAGTCTGCTGCAGCTAAAATTTCTGAACCCATTTTTCATAAACTTCTACCCTGCCCCTACCATAAGCCAAAACAAAGGAATTGGACTTGGTGAGGCATCTGGAGGGGGAGACCTGAGATTTTCATAAGGATTTCCACCATGAGGACGCTATCTGCCACCCCTGCCCCCACCTCTTTGTTAATTTCTCTCAACAGTGTATTTAGTTTTCACTGAGTTTCAGCCTCTTGTCAAGTATATTCCTAAAATTCTCCTGACACTCTTATCCTATGATCCTAACACTTGGGGACACTTGTGCAAGTTCATTTGTTTTACTAGATATACTGAATTCCCTACATCATCTGCTCCAGCTTTCCATGCTGGGGACTGAGCCCAAAGCCCTACACATGCTACGCACACTCTCTATCACTGAGATACACCCCAACCCCTGATGAATTTTAATTCTTACCTTTTTCTTTCTGTCCTATGGTACTGGCTACAAACCCAGTAGATATTTGGAAAAGTTGGCATCCTGACGTGAAGATGGAAGAACCTGTGTGATTTGCCTTCCTTTGGTTTTCTAAGCACTGGATAAATGTGCTAACAGGTGAGTTTGACTTTGTGGTTTAAGACAGACACCTCTTCCAGTTTCCTCAACACTTGTGTAAAAATACATGGAGTACGCTGCATTGTATGCAGCATATGTGAATGAACTCTGCATTGGTGGCAAGTCTAGACTTCAGATGTCTGTCCCCTGTTCCCTGTTTAAAACACGACTGCATTTGTATTTATTGTATTTTGACCTAAAGCAATTGGCAAAAATCTTCTGTCAGCTTCTCGGGCCACGTACCTAACTGCCCTCAGAACAGAGGAGTTGGAGGTAATGAGTAAACAAACTGGCTTTATTATAGCTATATCCAAAATAACTGCACTTTGATTTGGCCTTTCTACCCCAGGTGGCTAACCCCAATTCCAGGAAAACACAGGAGCCGTCAGGACCACGGCCACCCTTCACTGAGCATCTACACCGTGGCTGGTGGCTCTGCGGTTTAATGCCTCCTACCCCGTTTGCAAGCACAGGTCCCGGAGTCAGCTTGAGGGGCATTCCTTTCCTGATTAGCTCCTAGCACAAGGACGTCAAGTCCTTCCAATCCCCATGCCGCAAACATGGCAGAGCTCGAGAAGTGGTCAGGCTGAGGGACTATGTGACAGAGCTGTGTCAAAAGACAGGTCTTTCCCAAGGAACAGGCTCCATTTACAAACAGGAAACATGTTCAACTGCCCTATCAGGACATGCTGACGCCTTTCCCAGGGCTTGTCTGGCATTAGAACCTCTGAGTGGGACCCCATCTGGCCCAATCAAGCAGTCTAGGCACACATTCACGGTAAAGGCACAAGACAGACTGCTGCAGACCACTTCTCCATTGAAGCCTCTAGTCTTCACAATATCCACGGCAGGTTTCGGGCTATATACTTTATTAAACTACCTCATAAACACTAGAAACTAAAATTCATTCAACTGAACTATAACAATCTATTTACAGAGTACTGCCTACAGATCAATCAGTGCTGAACCTGGCTCTTCCCCAGGCATGAAGCCCATCCTCCAAACAGGTCTGGGACTACCTGACACACAGAGCACATTGATATCTACCTGAACAACGGCATGTCAGACAGAAGGCCACCAGCCCAACACAGAAACAGACAGAGAAACAAACAGAAAGACACACATGGGTCCTGTACTGCCAAAAGGGTTGAGGGCCCGCCTCATGTCTTCTTCAGGAGAGAGGCTAGTCCCTACTGCTGGGGACCATGGTGGCTTTCAGGGGTGGTGAGTTCCAAAAAGCAGAGCTAGTGCGCTTGTAGTAGCGAGTCTTCCTCATCTTAAACATGTCCTCCAAGTCCAAGTGGGGAATAGATCCAAAGAGCTCTTGAGTGTTTAGAGGATGGTAGTACTGGTGGATGACGGCCTGGCTGAGCTGGGTGCCTGAAGAAAACAGAGGCCTGCATTACTGCTTGGTGCTCTCTGGGAGCTTCCCTGACCCCTCACCTACCCACAGAGCCCAGCCATCCTTTCTACACCAGCATGCCTTGCTCCTATCCCATCTGCTCCTCTAGTGGCCTCCTGCCCACCTCCACCCAACAGTTACCCTTTCATCTCCATTTTCTAGCAACTGAACCCAAAGGTCCCCAGGAGTTGTCTTAGGCAATACTTTATTCTCCCCATTTTGTGGAAAGAGACTTGTCTCAAGGCACATGGTAGATGAATGGCAGAGCTAAGTGTGAAGACAAGCCTGTCTCCAGATCTTAAGCCTCCTTGCCTGGCTACTCCCACCAACCTCGAAGACTCTAAGGAAGAACACACAGGCTAAAGCAGCAGAGCAAACCAGCCCTGCCAACCAGGCTGAAGAAGGCCCTGGAGGATCAGGACGGAACACACATCCAGGGCGTGCTTTCTCTATTACTTCACTCATAATCATCTCAGCTGGGTCATAGTATCACTGACTCCCTCTTCACAGATATAGAAACTAAGTCAATTACCATCAGGCAACTTTGTTAGCCACACTGGCCCCTGCTTGCTGTTCTCAAGTGACTTGACATGAGTCAGTCATCAGTGACTTAGGAAAGTAAGATTCTGGTTATGGTGGGGCTCAAACAAGGTCAGTCACAAAAGTTGTCTTTCTGTCAAGTGCTGACCCACTGTGGGATTTGAGGACCCTTCTTCTGAGGTCAGCACCTTGTGTTAACCTCTAGTCCAGCAAATCCTAAGAAGCACCCTAGCAGGCCTCAAGTCCAGGCCAGAGACAACATCAACCCCACCCACACCCTGTATAAATCTGAGACCCCAAGACTCAAGGCAAATCTTGCTCAAGTACCAATGCCCCTGCTCGTGATCTTTCCTAGCTCTAGCATTCCAACCAAAACCTGCGACCCTCTCAGTTCTATGCCCACCCATGAGTGCTTACTTGGGTCCAAGCCTCTTGAGCCCTGCTGGGCCAGACTCTGAGGAGAGAACTTTTGAGTCCGTGTCAGAATACTTAGCAGCATGCTTTGCTTGAGCCAGACACAGCTACATTCAACAAGAGCAAAGGAACTCAACACCCTTCATCATATATCCTCAGATGGGTCTTTAGGCCAGAGTAAGCCTCCTACCTCTAGGTACATGCGTGCTCAAAGCCCAACTCTCCAAAGTCCTCAGGTCAACGCCGTAAGCCACTGGGCCCTAGCATGTCAGCAATCAGCCTGTACACCTGCAGCAGCTAACCCACCACTTCCACATCCCACAAAGATGAGGAAGGAAGGCAGCCCGAGCCTCTTCAGGCACTCTGGGTCCCTCTCACCTTTAGCCCAGGAAGGGATGGGTTTCCGGGGATGGGCCTCGTCATCTGTGGAGTCATCACTATTTAGGTCCATCCCATAGTCATCGACGCTGACCTTGGGGACGGATTTCGGTCCTTGTGGAGTCATTTGATATGAGGTACAAACGGGAGACTAGAAGAAAGTTAACACGGTCATTAGCCCCCTCCCCTGCATTCCCGGAGGACACTCACACTCTGGCCACCTCCCCTCACTTTTTCATTTCAGTAAGCCAGGGACTATAAACCACTTTTGTCATGTAGACTTTCTTTCATCTTGGCATGTCACTCCCTCAAAGATGCTTGAGGACACAGCATGATCTTCAACTAGCTTTCTCCTATGGACAGTCCTTTAATCCCTGTAACTGGGGGGTATGGTTAAAAAAAAAAAAGGATTGCAAATATGAGGCTAGTGTAGGTTATACAACCAGACCCAGTCTCCAAAAAAAGAAAGAAGAAAAAGGAAACAAACACAAGTTACTTGTTCTCTTTCTTCTGGCTCTAACACACAGCCCGAGCTTGTGAGCAAACAGAGTGGGGTAAGACCCCTCCCAACAGGGGCCAAGCCCTCACCTGCACATCCACAGTGATGTTCAGGACTTGGTTGGCGGCTGCTGCCTCCTTAGCTTTCTTCGCCTGCTCCTCCTGCAGCTGCTGCTCAGCCAGGCGCTGCTGCTCTTCCTGGGACCCAGCCAGCAACAAGATTAGGTATGTCCTTCCTCTCCTTTTGCCACACTGCTACCCCATGTGGCAAGGCAGGGCAGCCCGCAGAGTACAGCCCAGGCTTCCCGATGCTCTCAGCTCAGCATAGAACCCACAGGGAGCCCGTTTTCCCAACACCCCTACCTTCCTCTTCTTCTCCTCCAGTTCCCTCTGAAGTCGTTCCTTTTGGAGTCGCAGGGCTTTCTCTCTCTCCTGCATCTCCCTGAAGACCGCCAAGAATCTGTCAGGCCAGTAGTAGGGCCCCAGCCCTGTTCCCACCCCACAAAGGGAATCTGGGCTTGGTGCACATGCCTTTAGGGAATGGGACAAGTAGAACTGGACATCAGCTTAGAGCCAACAGCTGGACTCTCCAAAAGCAAGTTTCAAAGCCTGACTTTGGGGTCAAATAGCATACAGCCCCTTGTCCATGCAACTGAGGTCCACAAGCCTCACCCTTCTCTTTTTCACAATAGGAAGATTAATACCTTGCCTACAACTGTGCTATGACCACTGCATGAGAGAGACAACAGAGCACTCGGCTCCACCCACAGTGAGGGGGTGGGGGGTCACCTCTACAGTCAGGAGCTTGACCTTAAACAAATCATTTAGCTTCACTCTCAAACCAGATTCCTGTGTAAAGCTGATTGTCTCTATGCCACAAGAGCTTCAAGTAAAGATTAAGTTTTTTCAAAAACCTACAGAGCAGGGAGCTCCGAGCAACCCTCAGAGCTACCAACCAAACACCCCATTGCTCCTTGGGGCCAATACAACTCTGACCAGCCAGCTCTGAAGCCACAATAGCAGCACTCCCTCCCAGACTCTTATCTCTGACTTTACCCAGAAAGACTAGGGGCACTTTTGTATCACTCTATGTGCACCCAATACTGCCTGGAGATTCCGGCCCTCTATGTGAAGTCCTCAGTTCTCCATTAAGCCTGTACCCATCTTAAGAGTTGGAAAGGAAGAGGAAACAGTTGCTGGGCCTGTTGGTCTGCACACATATGTGGGCACAGTCCTAATAAAAGTCAGTGAAGAGAAAAGCTCATGGGTTATCATCACCAAGGGAAGCATAGGGGCAGGGCTAACGGTGCTCAATGTCCTATACTGCAATTCAAATGTCCCAAATGCCCAAGATGCCTGGGGCAGGCCCTTGGAGAAGTACTGTCTAAGACCCCCTCACCTTACTGTAACCACAGAGAAAGACACCAAAGGAGTTGGCACATTCTGCTGAAGCAGAACAAAATATGGAGTGACCCTGAGCTGTTACCCCTTGGATCTCCTACAGCTAACACAGATCCTATTTGGTGGTCCACCAGCTCTAAGGCATCTGGTTTTGAAGCCAAGAAAAAGCATGCCAACCTTCAAGTGAAGAGATGCCAAGAAGAAGCAATGGACAGGACCAGAGGGTGGCCTCACCTCTTAGCGCGAAGACGTTCCTGCTCCTTCCGTTCCTGCTCCTTCCGCTCCTGCTCCCTCCGCTCCTGCTCCCTCCGTTCCTGCTCCCTCCGCTCCTGCTCCCTCCGCTCCTGCTCCCTCCGCCGCTCTTGCTCACGCTGTTCTGCCAGCCGCCTGGCCTCAGCGGCTTTGCGGCGCTCCTGTTCTTCCTCCTTCTTCCGCTGTAACATTTCTTGATGTCGCCGCTCCTCTTCCTCCTGAGTTGGCAATGCAAGGAAGTGCAGGACACTCAAGCCAGGCGTGGGCCCACAGGAAGGAAGCTAGCCAAGGAGCTGCTCCTGCCCATAGCCCTGGCTCCTAAGGCACTGACCACCGCCATGACATCGGGGAGGACTGAGTCCCCAGACTCCTTGACAAGTCAAAATTTGAAAGTCATGGGCAGACAGAAAAGGCATCTGGCAACAGCTCCAGCAGAACTGACAAGCAAGAGGGGACCTTGGAGGGCTAGCTATGTGCAAGAGGCAAGTCATCTGACCCAATGGTCAGTTAGACGGCAGCACATGCACCTCAAGGAGCTGCCGAGTTAACACATTAAAACTTAAGACGTGTCTGTCAGCCGGGCGTGGTGGCACACGCCTTTAATCCCAGCACTTGGGAGGCAGAGGCAGGCGGATTTCTGAGGGAGGCAGGCCAGCCTGGTCTACAGAGTGAGTTCCAGGACAGCCAGGACTACACAGAGAAACCCTGTCTCGAAAAACCAAAAAAAAAAAAAAAAAAAAAGACGTGTCTGTCAGAGCATAAACATACCATACTGATTAGTTCTAGAACACCCCGGTTGACACATTTGTTCCCTACAGTAGTGAGACTGCAGTTCCAAGAGAGAGAGAGATGGGCCTACTCTTCCACGCACAGGGCTCAGGGTGGAGGGTAAGTGCAGTCACCTGCTGGGCATTCAGCATACACCAGGCACTGCATGCTTCACATGCACTAGTGACTCTTGCTCAACTACAACCCTATCAGTAAGATCACTCTGCTGAGTAACCTGACCAAGGTCACACAGCTAAGAAATAGCAGATGTGCGGTGAAGCCTGACTCCAACAGCACATCTAATCTCCAAACTTTGCCTTCAAGAAAAGTCCCCATGATACAACCCTCAGGTCAGCCACAAGATCCAAGAGGATCTACTCTACAGAATGGGCATGCGCAGCCAGTCCTCATGGCGGGGAAGCAGTGCCTGCCCCACCCTACTCCTTCCCGGTCCCCACCTGACCGCACCTGTTGGAGCCACCTGAGCCTGCGCGCCTCCTCCTTCTGCTTCCTGCGCGCCTCTACCTCTTCCATCTTCTTGGCCGCTGCCTTCTTCTTTGCCTTCTCTGCCAGCCGCTCCTCCTTAGCCTGCAGAGTCCACACGTGTCCTCTGAGCAGCCTCCCACTCGGCATGCAGCCTGGAGCCTAGAACTCCGTGAGAGGCACTCCCACTCGCCTACAAACCCTGCCCAGAACTCAGGGAAAAGGCACAAGAAGCCATATCACCTCAGGACTGCTCACTCACAAAGAATTGCTGGGGAAAAAAAGTTAGGCTAGACTTCCAGCATTCAACTTGCCTCAGAAAAGACCAAAGCCTACGTGACAGAAAGCAGGGGTACACAGGCCATCCAGCCAATGACTTATGGAGTCAAGGAGTCGTTCCCCCTTTCAGGCTGCTAAGCCTAAGGTGCTAGGGCTCCACTAAGGCCCCCACCCACTGGGCCTACTAGCCCAGACTCACCTTTTCTGTCTTCTCATCAATCTGAGCAAACTTCTGCTCAATCTGCTTCTTCTTTTCCTCCTTCATCTGTTCCACCCGCTCACGGGCCTGCAACACCTTGCGGAGGCGCTCTTCACGCTTCCTGTGGGCACAGCACAGTCAAGAAGCGCCTGCACAGGCTGGGCAGGCCAGGCTGCGGGTCGGGACACTTACAGCTTCACCTCCTCCAGTTGCCGCCGCTTGTCTTCCTCTACCTTCTGTCTGCGCAGCTGCTCGGCCTCCTCCTTCCGTCGCAGGCTCTCTAGGCGCTGGCGCTCCTTCTCCTGAAGAGGGCGGGGAAGCCACTGGGATGTAAATAAGGACACCCACCAACCCCAAAGGCTGCCTGGCAGCATGGCATTTTTTTTTTTTAAGACTTATTTGTTATATGTAAGTACACTATAGCTGTCTTCAGACACCAGAAGAGGGTGTTAGATCTCTTTATGGATGGTTATGAGCCACCATGTGGTTGCCGGGATTTGAACTCATGACCTTCTGAAGAGCAGACAGTGCTCTTACCCACTGAGCCATCTCTCCAGCCCCGCAGCATGGCATTCTTAACCAGACACAGCAGCAGATGCCTCTCAGGCAGACGTCCAAGCACACCCTGTGACTACCCTACATAAGCACAGGCATCCAGTTTCTCCTTCATGTGCCCAGAAACTGACTTGCAGGCAACACAAAAACAGCCTCAAGTTAGATGTGTGTTGACTGTAATTATACAAACAGCTTGAAAAGTGACTAAACGTGGGACTGCGTTCAGCCCCGCCGTGCTGCTGGGTGGGGCCACTGGAGAAGGGAAACACGGGGAGCCTGACTGCACTTATCCCAAACCGCCATCCATAGGGTGCTGGGCTTTAGGGAAATGCCAAGACACTGCTCCAAGGATGGGAAAAAAGCAGTTTGAGATGTGGGAAACCAAAGCTGGTATTCCCTGACTAGAAAACCACACAGAGAAGTCAAAAATGAAGCACCCAGGTCCACAGGCCCTCAGCTAGGCGAGGCCAGGGCCATTAGGGGCCCTCAGGCTAAGGACAGCATCCAGCCCAGGGCCTGGGCTGGGAGCTCCAGCTTAGCTCATCAGCAAAGGTAGCAGTGATTGTCTAGAATTAGAGAGGCCTTCTATGGGAGACTTAGGCAGCGGCGCTATAGGCGAAGGCCTTCTCCGTGCTCCCCATAGCAGTGGTAGATGAAAGAGACATCCTTGGTTCCAAACTGTTTATTAGTTGTTCATCTTGAAAAATGGATGCGTACCAACCTCTCTCAGTGGTACAGAGATTAAATACCTTTTGCAGAGAGGAAGATCTGGGAAGGGGAACTTATTGGCTAAACCCTCAGGGCCTCTAGGTACCTCATTAGCATGGAGAACACTTGTTATGTGGGAAGTGTGGCACCATACTCCAGGCTAGGAATCTGGCAGGGAACAGGGAGCAGGGAGCAGGGAGTCCCTACCATCTCAGATGTGCACCGGAGTGAGTTTCCAGGGACTGTGACCTATTCTGCCTTACCAAGTTTCCTGGTAGGTACACTGTCTCACAACTAAAGACTAAGACTGCAAGGAAAATGGCAGGCAGCTCAGAAAGAGTCAGCTAATGTTCTATTTGGAAGAGCAAGATGAAGGAGCGGCAACCCACGTCAGAAGTGTGTGTATGCACCACTCTTTTAAACACATCAACTCTTTTAGAACAGTCAAAAAAAAGTACCATCAAATGTTAACACAGTTACACAGGCTAGCAAGCTAGATCAGGGACGGTATGTCTTATCCTTTAGTTTCTAAATATCTTGTGATATACTTATGTTAACACCATTAAAAGACAGCTAGTTAAACAGCAGCTCAGTGCTGGACCACTTCCCAGGCAGACCCAGAAAGCCCCACAGGGACACAGTCACAACTATATGCAACAGCAAAGATGGGGATGGGGGAGAGGCTCCAAACTGTCCCTGGCCAAGGATTAAACTAATGCTTTCCAGCACCCACATGTGGCTCACAACCATCAGTAATTCCAAGTCCAGGGGAATCTGATGACCTCTTGGGCCTCCCTGGGTACCAAGCATGCACATGCTACATGATATACAGACATAAATGCAGATAAAACACCCATACACACAAGTAAAAAAATATTTTTTAATAATTATTTTTTAAAAATTTAAATTATTTAAACTTATTAAATTTAAACTTATTATTTAAATTATGTATATAATTATATTATACACACACACACACACAGTCTGTGTCTGTGTGTGTGTGTGTGTGTGTGTGTGTGTGTAAAATAAAGACTGCCAGAAACTTTTAGAAGCCAATATGTGCTATTTACAAGTAATAATTTAGATAGGTTCCAAGACCTCAGCTGGAAGCCCAGTGGCTAATCAAAGGTAGCACATGACTCAACCCAACTGCCATGCCATCCATATCCTCCCAAACTATTCCTACTGCATAAGGCAGGCCTGTGGCTGCTGCCATTAGAGGAGGAGGACGGTGTGGGCATGAAGGGGTAGTAGCTAAGAGCTTTCTGAATAAATACGAGATGGACATGGTCTGTATCCTAATTGTGGTAATGGCTACATAAATCATGTTGAAATTCATAGAAACATACATTCCCCTAAATTTCACCATACTGTGTAACCTTTTCTATTTAAACAAGCAACATTTAAGAGAGAAATGAAAGAAAGAGGAACATCAGGGGCTATTATTAAAACCAAGCTGGGTATAGAAGAGCCTAAAAAGCACTGGACTCTGAGAAATCCACATGGAAGGAATGGGTGACCTTTAGTAGGCTCTCCAACCATCCAGACTCAGGAAGAAAAGATGGGAACAGACATACTGGCACATGCCTATAATCCCAGGATTTGGGAAGTAGAGGCAGGAGGGTTAGGATGTGAAGGCCAGCCTGGGCTACTTGAAACCACACCTTAAACAAACACATAGACACACACACAAGTAGGGAGGACACACACTCCAACTTTCTCTCCCACCCTACAGTACACAAGTGCTCTCCTTAGGGAAAAAGAACTTCAGAAGCAAAGGCTAGATGGCACCCAGTGTTCACCACCTCTTCTTCCTATAGCCAAACTCCAGCTTTCAACAAGGCAGAGATAAAGCCTTTTATCCTTAAGCTCGAATATTAAAATCTCCCACACCAGCCATAGTATTTATTGTGCTGCATTATTTGTAACTTGGTGCTTTTAGAGGCTTTCATGCTACAGAATCCATTTCTCTTCTGGCCCAGACTTCAAATGAGCTTTGGTGTTCCCAGAGCCTCGATCAAGGCCCATGCAAAATGGGCGGAGACTACAAGCTGGAGTAGCATCTTTAGGCTGGAGGCCTTACCTGCGCACTCTCCCTGCCTTGTATCCCAAACCTACTTCATATGAAGCCCTGCACTCAATGTGTGTACACTCACTCTCCAAGTCACCAAATCTTCTGAGGCTGCTTTCTTCATTTTGTATCTGGGAAAACTCGAGTATAAAAAGAAACATTTGCAAGGCCCAGAACCTTTCAACCTTGCTAGGCTCTGGTATCCCAGCTATAAGCACCAGAAGCCCTGTGCAGGGACTTGGGTTCCCTAAAGCAGGCAGGGCAACTTGTGGTGACTCTCAGCCCTGGGCAATATAAAGGAGAAGAAGTGACCGGCCAACTGAGAAGGACAAGGTCAGCCTTCTTCACTGTCAAGCACAAAAGTAAGTGCATGAAGCCACAGACCTAGGTAATGAGGATATTGGGAGACAGGCTGTCACCTTGGCCAATCAGACAACAAACAAGTTCAGGACCTATCTGTCCAGCTGCTGGGATCTTCCCACCCGCCATGGCCATCAGCTGAAGGCAGAAGCCTTCCAGATGCCTTCACTACTCTTCTCAGAACTCTAACAAGGGGCTGCATTAAGGTAGGAGGCAGGCAGGCAGGTGTACAGAGAGCTTGGTGACTCGGGATATCCGACATGACCTGAGCACTTAAACACCCTTTCCCAACAAACTCCTTCCTGAGAAAGCAGTGTCCTCCTCCTCCCTAGCAATTCCCTGTTTGGAGTTTGTAGTCAAATGAAAAATAAAATAATAACCTGTGTTCTCAGTATGAAAATTTTTTTGTAGGGCAGGGGAGACCTTATGCCTATGTATGACTGGCCATACATGTTATTAAAATTATGGAATGTTATTAAAATTAGGAATCCACACCTACACAGGTTGAAGTTTCCAACTGTCAATCAAACGTTTACCAGAGCAGAAAACCATCTATACCCTGACCCTGGCAACCAACCCCTCTTTCTTTTTTTTTTCTTTCTTTCTTTCTTTCTTTTTTTTTTTTTTTTTTTTTTTTTGAGACAGGGTTTCTCTGTGTCTGTCCTGGAACTCACTCTGTAGACCAGGCTGGCCCCGAACTCAGAAAAACGCCTGCCTCTGCTTCCCAAGTGCTGGGATTAAAGGCATGCGCCACCACACCCACCATCCAACTCCTCTTTCTCCTCAACCCACTCAGGCCTGCTCTTTCCTTGCAGGGCATCTACCCTTGACTCACTTAAATAAAATCCTGGACCTGTGAAAAGGCTCAGCAGGTGTAAGCACCTACCACCAGCACTGATAATCTTAGTTTGATCCCCAGAATCCATATGATGGAAGGAGAGTAGACTCCAAAAATTGTCCTTTGCCGGGCAGTGGTGGCGCACGCCTGTAATCCCAGCACTTGGGAGGCAGAGGCAGGTGAATTTCTGAGTTTGAGGCCAGCCTGGTCTACAGAGTGACTTCCAAGACAGCCAGGGCTACACAGAGAAACCTTGTCTCGAAAAAACCCAACCTCCACAACCCCCCCAAAAAAACAAAGAAATTGTCCTTTAACTTCCCTCCAAATATACCCTATAGTATATGCTTACACACACACACACACACACACACACACACACACACACACAAATAAAACTTTAAAGGAAAATCCCACATTATTTATATGTGTGTGCATTTTCAAATCTCTAAACAGATGACAAAAAAACTGAGCTATAGCTAGCTGGTCTAGAGGGCAAACAACCAGGAGCAGGAAACAGGACTGTGGGCTACTCCCAGGTCCCAGTTCTCTGAAGCGCTTGCTCACAGCAGGTGACCCAGCCAAGCTCAGCTCTGAGGGGCCTGGGAAGAGAACAGCTTCTTTGGTCTTGTTTTCAGATGCCACTTGCCAACAGTTCCATTGTAACCTGCACAGCTGGACCCAGGCTCAGTTTACAGTTACCAGTCCTACCCCATCAAACATCATCATATCAGGGCTACTGCTTCGGTCCATGACCCATTAAATCTCAGTGGCTCTGTGGACCAGAGACATGTCTGTTCTTTTCACAGACCCTCAAGCCCCAGTGCTGGGAATGAGGAAGTAGATGGCTGTGGGAAGCACTTCTAGCTGTAGGCTGGATAAACACTGCAGGTCACCCCTGCCTGCGCCTCCCAACAGGAGGGATGGCCAGAAGGCAATCTCTACAGCGGGAGGTTGCAGAGCCCCCAAACTGTTCATTCCCACCAGTTACCCTGGTGGCTCCAGTGCCTCCCACGTGCACATCTGCCTTCCTAGCACTCCCACTTGCAGTGTTAGCGCTTCCACAGGGGCTGTCAGCTATACAGTAACATAGACATAGTTAAGAACTAGGTGCAGCTCTGTTAAGGGACAGGGAAAGGCTTTACTTACAACAAAGCTGCACTGTGGAGAGGAAACAGAAAAACACCAAGAGTTAATGTCAAATGATGTCCTATAGGGCAGGCTACGCACCTACCTATGGTAGTGGGCCTACTCAGGGCCTTTTACCAGCAACACACTGCTACCTCATCTCACCCACCCTCCCTCCCAAGAGTAAAGGTGTCTTCACCTGCTCTTCTCAAGTCACACACACCACTGGTCTGTGGACACAGTGGCCAGTGTTAGGTCTGCTAAGCCAGTCCTTCCACTGTCCAATCTAGGACTCACCAGGCAGCTAAGCTTCTGAGTCACAGTCCAGGATTCATTAAGTCAGAGCAATACCACAGAATTGAGGCAACCCTTGGCCACAGAGGCTTTACTAGTCCATCGTTAGTGCCTGGCCTCCACATGCCCAGGCCCACCCTACTTTCAGTAATTTAAGAGTGCTTTCAACCACAGTGCCCTAGCTCCAGCAAAGGACAGCCAGGGGACAGGCTCCCTTACCTTAGGGTCCACACGGAGCGGAGTGTTGCGTTTAATAAAGGACTTCATGACACTGCTGCGGGAGGCCAGAGTGGGGGTCATGAGCATCTGGTTCTTCTGCACTGTGTGCAGGAAAGTCCGGAGGGGCCGTACCACCTGCAGATCAGGGCCAGAGTCAGGATGGAGCAGGCATGGCAGACACCAAGCAAAGGCAGGAACCTGCTCACCTTGTTGGCTGGACAGGGTGGGGAAGGGGTCTTGTTCCGGGTGGGCTGCAGTTCTTCATCCTCCAGTTGCTCCTCATCCGGTTCACTCATTGCCTGCTTGTAACTGCGTTTCCTCCTGCCCAGGACAGGTGGCCACATGTCATAAAGAAGAATCAAGGACCCACCTCATAGCCCTACTACAGACCATAAAAACCACCCCTGCAAATGCATCTGGGCTTAAGCCTCAGAACTGCACCAGCCCTTTGCGGCCCACTCAGAAAAAGGTTAAGTAGCCAGGGAAAGGTGACAGAGCTAAGGGTGTAGAGAGACATGACCATTCCCAAGACAGCATCTACAGCATCAAGTTGCTTCCTGTTAAGTCAGAGACTCAAACAGTGACACCAGTCAAGAAGTAGAATGCCTGGCCACACCCCTACCTAGCCTCTCTATACCAGGACCCCAGCTGGATTCAAGCCCCCTCTGGGATCCTCAGACCACAGCTGCCTACATATCCTTTTCCAGATGCAAACCTGACACTCTGGGGTGGTTCTCTGTGTCCATCTGTTTGGTCAAGCTCAGCTTCTGTGAAGAGAGACATTTCAGTGAGGTTGTTTTGAGTGATGGCAGTGGGGTATTTGCTGGGGGCAGATGCTGGTTTTAGGGAAGGGGTCCAGCAGCAACAGTTACAGCAAGAGTAATCCCCACTCCTGGCAACCTCAGGATGGTCATTGGCAAAAACACCAATATTAGCAGTAACTGGCCTTGAGCCCAGGATACTGGCCCCCAAATCAGATCCTCCAGCCCTAATCCTTGGCAAATGTGACACAAATGGCAAGACAGTATCACTGAAACCTTTATCTATATGCCACTCACCCTACCACAAAAAGCTATGTGCAGAAATCTTACAGGACAAGGTGCCAACTCTACTATAATTAAACACCTTTCCTGACGTTCAATTGGTACCACATGACAGAAGATGAAGGTTCTTTTCATGGAGGTCATTACACAGGGCACAGTACATTTTATTTCACACCAAGAAGAAGCACCCTTTACTCCAAAGAGTCTTTGCAGCAGTCCTGGCAGCTTTCAAGCTGCACAACTATCCTGACCCCTTCAGAAAGAGGATGCTTTGCTCGAAACCTTACAGTGCCATTTCTTCACACCATGGAAATCGCCCTCCAGAGAGACATGAGCCAGACTCTAAGAGCCTACTAGTAGCCTGGGACGCCAGGCAAGGGGTCCTGACCCAAAACCCACGGTAATCCTCCCTTGTAGAACTAGGGAATTCAAAAACAAGCCAGGCCCAAGAGGCCAGGTAGGCACTCAGACTCCAGCCTGCAACTCTTCATGAATCCTTTATAGTGGGCTTCAAGACCTTCACATGACACGCTCATACCGTGTTTCCTAATCCAGCCAGCCACGCTTACTCATGCGACACTCAGCAGCAACCTCCAGTCAAAAGACCATGGCCTCAAAATCAAAATCAAATCGAAAAATGGGGTGCCATATCCCAAGACAGAGGACCAAGCAGCTCACCTTGCTCTTCAACAGCTGTTGTCTGGCCAGTGGCCACAGGCTTCAAGGTGGGCGTACTAACCGCAATCTTGGTGGCACTGAGGGGTTTGGAGACCTACAGGAAGAACCAAGACTTGAAGAAGCGCACACAGACCCTGAGGCTCAGGATGGCCGCGGCACAGAGCTTTAGACACAGAGGCTCAAGCCCTGCCCATCTAACCTGTGGCCTTCCCGTCTGCTCCTCTTCTGCATCCTCAGGCTCAGCCGCCTCAACAGGCTCCTGCTCCAGGCTGAAAGCAAAGCAGGGCACTGTGAGAATTCTCAAGTCCAAGTCTCCTCCAACTCAAGTTAGGGCCAAAGTTAGGTGGCCAGACCCGGATGGCAAAGCAACAGCCTAGGCTGGATTAGAAGACAGCAGCCATCACCAGTGGCTTCCTGAGTAGAAAGTTATGCGACTTTCTCATTAGAGGTCAGATGCTTATTGGGAGCGTGCCTGTGAAAGCCATGACGGATCCATAGCCCTTTCCTCTCTCTCCTTTCATGTTCCAGCCATGAGATGAACAGCTTCGTGAGCCACACTCCCATGTCATGATGTACTGCTCCCCAAAGCAGCGGAGACAACAGGTCCTCGGCGGCTTAGCTCTGCAGGCTGCTTAGCTCTACAGCTGTGAGCGCTGACAAACTATTTTTCTCTGTCAGCTGAATAACTTTTAGGCATTGTTCCAGTGATGCAGAGAAGACAAATATTTTATCCAACTCTGTCCCAGTCTTTAGGGCCCAGACAAGTCTCATCTCTTTTGATGCCTGCTCACTATTAACCCAGGGCCGGCCCCATGTCCTCATCCCAAGCACTGAACCTCTGCCCCAAAGTAAAGAAGCTTGTGATAGCACAGCATGGCCTCTGAGAAGCATGGCCTCTGGGCCCAAGCAATGCTAGGTCTAATGTGGAAACGGAAAGCCCCCCAAGCCCCAGACTACCACACTCCACTACACCTCATTTTAAATGGTTGTTCCGCATTATTTACAACCACGGTGCTCACACACTCAGACTGACAAGTGACCCTGACGGAACGTTGCCTGGAGACCTGATAGTCGTGCTGCTTGCTGTTGGGGCCAAGCTAAGGGAGCACACATCAGCAGTGCCGTGGAGAGATGGGAAGAGAAGACCAGGCGTAGCCTCAGTAACAGCTCTCACTCGGTGGTCACCTCCACACCTCCTGCAATGTGCCCTGCCCACCCCTGCAGAAAGCACTAGTGCGGCACTTACCCAACGTTCTGAGGAACTTCAACATTCAGGAGTCTCTCCAGGTAACTGTGACCTGAAGGACAAACAAACACAGAAGATGCTGTCAGAAACCAGTCAGGAACCAAGCCAGAGGTGCGGAAGTTTTGGCAGGGACACAGTTACTTCTCCTTTCATAGACACACAGGCCTCACTGTGCCCTGGATCATTTCCTCATTCATCCTCACAACCTCAATGACGCTATTAGCTTTATGTAGCTTGCGTAACAGACATACCTCCGCCTCTTCACTAGGCTAGGAATATCTTGGAAAGAGAAACGTCTGACATTACACTGGGCCCCAACACAAGCAGTTTATTCACTCAACAAACATTCATCAAATACCTACTATATACTGGACTCTGGGCCAGGCGCTGGAGCTTCAGTGGTAAGGAAAACCAACAAAGCCACTGTCAGGTCTTTTTACCTTCCAGCATCAAATAATCTCACACCACACCGTAAACAAGGATATGTGCAACGACCTATGTGCAAAGTCAAGGATGCTAAAGCCTAGCTGGAGACTGAACTGCTGTGAAAGACTTAATGTGATGAAACAACCAAGGGGGAACTGGGAGGTGGTAGTGCACGCCTTTAATCCCCACACTTGGGAGGCAGAGACAGGAGGTTCTCTGAGTTTGAGGCCAGCCTGGTCTACAGAGTGAGTTCCAGAACAGCCAGGGCTATACAGAGAAACCCTGTCTTGAAAAACTAAAAAAAAAAAAAGCGGGGGAGGGAGGGAAGGAATGAGGAAGGGAGGGAAAGAGGGAGGAGGGAGGGAGGGAGGGAGGGATCATATCCAACTTCTGGAGACACTTGAGATCTTTTTGGTCAATCCACAGTTCTGAACTACTTTGACCACTGTACTGAAGACTGACTTCTCGCTATATTAACATTAGCCCAAACAGCACAAAAGCAGAGCCAAGGAAAACAGCTGAGGCTTACATCCATCAAGAATTCTGCACCACACTATCATATCACACAGTAAAGCAATGCTCAGTTTCAATTAGGAACGTCCTTGGAATGCCGGGCGGTGGTGGTGCACGCCTTTGATCCCAGCACTTGGGAGGCAGAGGCAGGCGGATTTCTGAGTTCAAGGCAAGCCTGGTCTACACAGTGAGTTCCAGGACAGGCGGGGCTACACAGAGAAACCCTGTCTCAAAAAAACAAAACAAACAAACAAAAAAAAAAAGGAATGTCCTTGAAGAAATATTAATTACAGGCACAATGGTTACCACCTTTAACCCCAGCATTCAGGATGCTAAGACAGAGGGATTGCCACAAGTTCAAAGTCAGCCTGAGCTTGTCTAAATGAGCTACTGAACATATATCATAACCAAGCACTAAGATGAGTTCTTTAACTACCATAGAGGCAATGTCATTACCATTTCAGACAGTGAACTGAAGTTAAGAGGTGCAGTCAAGGTCACCACCTGGGGGTCTCTGCCTCCTCATCTTTCCTTATTTCAAGAAAGAGATAACTGATGGACTCGGAACTAGACAGATCTGCTTACACACAACCCAGAAGCATATCCATCAGCAGAAAAGGTTATGGGGGAGGGAAAAGGCAATGCTTAAAGCTACAAGTTTGCTGTTATGAAAACACCTAATTTGAAGCAAAAATTGGAAAGAAAAAACACACCAATACTGTAACCATTGCACATGCAGATTCAGGAAAGTCTACCACTGCTAGCCATCTACAAATTTTGTGGAATTGATAAACAAACCACTAAAATGTTTGAAAAGGAAGTTGCTGAGATAGGAAATAGCTCTTTCAGTATGTCTGGGTCTTGGAGAAACAAAAGCTGAGTATGGGCATAGCATCATTATTAACATATCCCTGTGAAAAGTTCAGACCAGTACTCAGATGTGTCAGTGCAGACACATCTCAGGATGACTCTGCCATCCAGAGTGTTACTGCCAATGCTGGTGAATCTCCAAGAATGGGCAGACCTGTGAGCATGCCCTTCTGACTTACACACTGGGTGTGGAAGAGCTAACATCCTACAGCCAGAAGACATATAAGGAAATTAAGGAAGTCAGTAAATCCATAAAGAAAACTGGCTACAACCCTGACACAATACAAAATACATAAATACACATTTCTGGTTGGAATGCTGAGAACAAGTTAGAGCCAAGTGTTAATATGTGTTGTTTCTTTTTTGTTTGTTTGGTTTTTGGTTTTTGGGGTTTTTTTGAGACCAGGTTTCTCTGTGTAGCCCTGGCTGTCCTGGAACTCACTCTGTAGACCAGGCTGGCCTCGACCTCAGAAATCCACCTGCCTCTGCCTCACAAGTGCTGGGATTAAAGGCGTGCGCCACCACCGCCCAGCAATATGCCTTGTTTCAAGGGATGAAAAGTCACCCATAAAGATGGCAGTGCCTCTAGAACCACACTGCTGGAAGCTTTAGATTGTATCCTACCACCAACACATCACGACAACCTTTCCAACAGTCCCTCCATGATGTCTATAAAATTGGTAGATTGATATACATATACAGTATAGAATATTATTCCACCATAAAAAAATGAAATCTGCAGGTAAATGGATGGAACTAGAAAAGATTATACTGAGTGAGATAACTTAGACCCAGAAAGAATCATGTTCTCTTATCTGTGGCTCCTAATTCCAAATCTTCAGATCTGGGTATGTAACCCAGAATATCATAGAAACTAGGAAGGTAAAAAAGGTGCTGGAGGGGAGTGAGATACAGAGCCGAGACCAGCAAGCTAAACATGATTGCATGGGAAGATGGAAAAATGTGAATAGGAGCTTTAATTTACAAAGGGAGCTGGGCTTGGTGGGACACATCTTTAATTCCAGCACTCAAAAAGAAGACCTAAGTTCAAGGCCAGCCTCATCTATAAATTGAGTTCCAGGACAGCCTGGGCTACACAAAGAACCCCTGTATCGAAAAGAAAAGAAAAATTTAAGGAGGAAGGAGATCAATATATATAGAAAAAGGTGGGTAAAATAATAGAAAGAATGTCTGAAAAAGTCATAAAAATTCATATTATGTATTTACCTAAATTACATGTAATACACATAAATCTGTGTATAGCACATACATATACAGTTTGAATAAAATTTTCCCACTTGCACTGCCAGACTCCTTGCAATAGCCATAAACCATCTAATAAAAACACTCAATACAGGGCATGAGAAGCCTTTTGAACGGTTGGTCAAGGCTGTCCAAAAGATTCATTGCTATTGCCCTTGGTTGCCTCCCAGAGCCTCAGAGTTAAGTCCCTACTGCTAAAGACATGCACTTAAATAACTAGACTTGTGGGACCCACGCTGGACCTGACCTGATTGATAGCCTACTCTCTAAGAACCAGCTTTCATCTCACCAGAAAATGCCATGCAAGTGTTCAAGAGGTAAGCAACCAAGACATCCTGCCCATTAATGAAATCTATGAACCAGAACAATGACCACTGTGGCATACCCCTAAGGGTGTAACAGTGCCACCCATATCTTGAAAGCAACCAACAGCTCTCTAGTTGGACTTAAGGCCCACTCAACAAGAGGGAAATTGTGCTTGGTGCTAGAAACCTAGCCAACTACCCAGGGCTAATGATCTTGGAGGAGAACCTTCAACTGCTACTTTACTAAACCAATATAATTCCTAACTGCAATCTAAATATTTATTCTTATACTCACAGACAAGTGTAGCTCTCAACCATAAGAAATTTCTCTTTGCAACAGATGGAAACCATTACAGAAAAGCACAACAGATCAAAATGCAAAGAACAAGTGATCTCATGTTGTGCCCAACCCCAACTGATATATCTACAACTTCTGCACCTGAGGCTCAGAAACTCTGGGAGAGAAAACAGTCAAAAGAGCCTGAGAACAGGAACTCTCAGGTGAGACTACATCTCCTAGAAATATCAAGGAAGCTTACAAAGACCCACGAAGTCTCAAAAGCATGGCTGCCTAAACGAGAGCTGAATGACGACAACAGAAAGGCATGCCAACATAGAAGAGGAAAGCTCTGGCCCACGGCCCTCGACAAAGAACTACAGCAACTAAGTAATGCTGAACCTGGGAGGACATGGTCCTGCCCAATGAAGGGGGCCCCCACCACAATTGGTTATCCAATACCAAGTGGTCACCTCTTACGTTGTGTACAGTCGAGCAACATTATACAGACTGAGCAGGCTGTATTTATATATTTGTCTGTGTGTATACATGCATGTGTGTATAACAACAATTTAAAAAAAAAAAGAGGCTATGAATTTGAGCAGGAACAGGGTTGGAGAGAGAAAGTGAAAAGGGAAAATGTAATTAATTTTAACTTCAAAAATTTTTTAAAATGTCTTCAGGCAAAAAAACAAAAAACAAACAAAACAACAAAAAGAATAAAAAGAACTACATGTCTGATGTCTAACACCAAAGCATGAAAGGGTCTATGAGATTCCCCCCAGTTCCTCCTACCCCTCACCTAACCCTATGATCCCTCACCAGGACCAACGTCAGACCTGAAGAAATCTCAAAAGGAGCTGTGACACTCACCCCATCCCAGGCCACCTGACAATCAAAGACACAGTTTGCCAGACCTCGTGCTACACATGCCTACACTGTCTCTCCAGGCTACACAGGCCAAGGCCGGGCCAAAGAGAACTTTCCAAGATATGGTGTCCTCATGTGCCCGACAAACCCAGCCCTTGGGCTTCTCACCAGCCCCTCAGCACCTGCCTTCCTGGACAGAATACAAGTGGGCTCAAATCCCAACTTCTGGACTCTACAGCTTGTTTACCTCAGTTTCCTCTTCTGTTAAAATGCATAAACCCTAAGGAGAAAATACACAGACAGATTTCTTCCATAAATTTTACAAGAGCCAGATAGTATTTCCTGTTTACTATGAAACTTAGCCTGTCCTCTGACCTGGATCTTGCAGAAACCTGATGTAGCAGTCTCCTTCATTTTTGCAGGATATCTAAGAACTTCCAACAGCCATCATCACTGGACTAATGGCAAGAAGCTCCAGGTGGCCCATTGCTTACTGCTTGAGGACTCCAAGTCTTTGTGCAATCCTTTCCTTGGTCAGGATTGCTAGTGCTATAGTTCACTCTACCTAGCCCTGGCCCAGGCACAGTCATCCTCCGAAAATCTTACTAGCCCCCACCTCACCCCCGCCCCCCTCAACCCCCCACCCCTGCCCCGCCCTCAGGCAGCCATCCCCAACTCTCAGGGTTGCCTACTTTCCTCTGAGGCTCATAAGCACTGCGTCCCTGGGCTTAGATCTGACCGCAATGAAAGCAGCTACTGGGTACCAGACCACATGCTCTATAAGGCACATCTCCACAGCAGTCTCACCACTAGAGTTAATACAGGGATAGTGAGTTTAAGTCCATCACTCCAAGACAGCAAAGAGGGACCAAGAGATATACTGACTCTGGGAAAAAGACCTTTGGAACACTGGGAGCCAACATACTAGGCTTATTTATGAATTTATAAAACCATGTTAACCCAAGCAGTGGTGGGTGGAACATGCCTTTAAATGCCAGCACTCAGGAAGCAGAGATAGATGGATCTGATTTCTAATACACTCTGGTCTACAGCATGAGATCCAAGACATCCCATCCAGGGCTACACAGAGAAACCCCTCTCCAAAACAGAAAAGAATACAAAACAAATTACTACAACAACAACAACAAAAATCAATGTCGAACTTGATCTCAATCACCAAGTAGTAGCAGCCATTGAAATCTAAATTGGTCGATGAAACGTAAAACAGTGAGAGGACTCAAAGGTAAAGGCACCTGCTGACTGGAGTCCAATGTTCAGGACACACACAGTGGAAGGAGAGGCCTGATGCCCACAGGTGCCCTCAGATCTCTCTCTCTCTCTCTCTCTCTCTCTCTCTCTCTCTCTCTCTCTCTCTCTCTCGTGCGTGCGTGTCTGTGTGTGTGTGTGTCTGTGTGTGTGTGTGCACATATGCATAGACATACTATTAAAAAGAAGAACAAGGGGCTGGAGACGCTCAGGAGCACTGTGTGCTCTCCCGAAGAGCTTAAGCTCAGTCCCCAGCGATTGATCGCATGGCATGGCCAGCGGCTCCACACAGGAGATTCCCATGAGACATTTCTATCACAGAAGTGTCAATGGAAACATCCCAGCTGAGCAGACACCAAGGACCACCCACCACACCGTCACCCCACAACTGCCCCACACTCACAAATGATGCGGGCAGAGGCCTCCGGCTCTTTGCTAGCCTTGGCAATCCTGCTTGATCTGCGACTGGCATTTTGTTGTTCCGATACCAAACAATACTTTTTGGCTAGTGGCACTTGGGAACCCTGGGAAGTCAGGTTTCGCTGCACTGACCGACTATTCCCAAGAGGGCTCTTGGCTGTGGTGGGCAGGATGTTAGTCGGCAAGATAGGAGAAAGCACCCGCTCTTGCCATGGAGAGTCTGTGGAGTCCTGCACGCCCCGGGAGGCCCGAGCAATCTTGAGCTTGGAAACAGAACGTCCTTCCCCAACCCCTGGGTTCTTGGGGCTCTGAGGGGTAGCCATGAGGGAGTTCACTGTGACAGAGTCCAGCTTCCCAGCCTCTGATTTCTGGGCTGTTGGTTCCTCCTCTGATGTCAGGGTGCCTTGGGAAACTGAAGATGTGGCCGGAGAAGGGACTGGAGATGGAGGAAGACTCCCTGTGAGCTTAGTGAGCTGCAGTTCTGCTTTCAGCTGCTCACTGGTACTTATCTCCACCACAGCTTTCTTGATCAGCCCTGTGGGAGAGCCAGCAGTAGGAGAGGAAGAAGCTGATGCCACAGATGGTGACGCTGACACTGCTGCTGCTGTCGCTGCTGCCGCTGCTGCTGCTGCTGCAGCCCGGGTTATCCTCGGCAACACAGGGGAGCCATTCTCCTCAACAATAGTAAGGGGCTTGCTGCGGAGGTGCCGAGTGCCTACCTGACTGCTCCGAGACTTTCTGTGGGATAACCTGTTAGGGCAACAGAACAGAGGCTGAGACAACCCAAAGGAAGGGGCACCCGAACATAGCATTAGTGTCCAGCAATCTCCTTAGTGGCCTCCAACTTCAACCAAGTATGAGCAAAAGGTCCAGAGGCAAAGCCTTGAAGTTCCCGAGCAGACTCCCACTGCTAGCCATGAGAACCCAGCTGTTCCTCTCTGAGCCTCAGTCTCCCCAACTACACATGGACAGTTGAGAGTTCAGTGAACTCTGCAAGTGACAATAAGTTCCTTTACTCATAGAACTGCTAGGAAGATGAAATTCACACCAATTTCTCGACTGTTGTTACACTGTGCTAAGCACTTTCTGCAAACTTCATGTTCAGTCTGCAGGACAGAGATAATGGCCCTGGGAGGTAGGCACCATTTACTCAACTTTGAAAGATGAGAAAACGGAGATGAGGAGTTCATCCCACAGACATACAGCTGTTGAGCCAGTGTATGTACCAGGGCTGCCTGATTAGAATGACTAGCATCTTTATCTGACTGCTGTGGTTACTTACCACCATTCCTACAGGGAACTATAACAAATCCAAAACAGAGGTAGGAACCAGCAACCTGGGCCACAACTCTGGTGTCTCTCCCCTCCTCCAAACCCCAAACTCCCTGCCTCCACCCTTACCACCAATGCACAGAAATCCACACCTATACTCTGAACTGGGTTAACAATTCATTTTACCCATGGCATCTCAACTGTCAGGGTCAGCATGGGTCACCAATCACTGTTGCCTTCCAGCTGCTGCTCCTTCCCACCAGCACATTCAGGAGCAAACTCTCACGGAGGGTACCAAGTCTCCGGACACCCTCCAGTACAGCCTCCCAAGCCTTTCCTACCTTTTCCTCAAGGGATCTCTATTTTCATCCTGAATGTTAGACACCCGCTTCTTCTTCCGACGGTTTTTCTGAGAAGGAGTTTTGGGCATCAGCTCTGGCTCATTGCTGAATTCTCTGTAAGTACAATGAGGGTGAACATGAGGCTTCCTGGGAACTCCTGGGCTGCCCTTCTCTCACTAGACCACATTGCACCCCATTCTTGGCAATGACAAGTCAAGCTGGAAAGACCATCGCCAGGAAAGCTCTCCAAAGCTAAGTGAAACCAGCAGCTGGACTCTCAGAGAACTTTCTTTCTCCTGAACTTAAAGTATGGAAGTAAGTTCCAAGACAAGTCATCATAGGGCATACGCTCAGACACAGCTAATCACAGTGATCCAGGAAAAGGGCTCAGTCTCCTCCTCCTCTGGCCCCTGCATGGGGTTGGCCCCATCACATGAGGCACTTAGGAAGGAACCCTGACAGGCTATTTGTCTGACCTATCGGGACACCCACCCCAGCTCCCTCACCACCACAACCCCAGCACGCCCTTGCCTTTACCTGATAAACATGCGCTCAGCCTCCTTCTCAATCTCCTTGAGCCACATGAAATCCTTGTTGTCCACATTGCAGACAAAGTCCAGGAGTTTCTGGTCACATAGATCCAGAAGGTAAATGGGACCTGGGGCTGTGGTCCCCATGGTGGCACTGTCTGGTGAAGGTAGAGACAAAAGGCATAAGGACTCAGGGCTAGGAACCAGGACCTTCTCCAAGGAAAGTCTGCCAGGTCCACCCACAATCACACAGAATAGATCCATGCATCTCCTAGGACAAAGCACTTGTCAATGTACAACTCCACACACCAGCCCAATGGTCTCATCTTCATAAAGAGAAATAACGCTACAGAAATCCCAATCTCTTGACACCCCCTCAACCTAATACAAACACAGAGTATAACTGTCCTTACTGGTCCACCCTTCATGATCAATTCTGATATAAACTTTACACATCTTTCAAGGACTTAATATGACCATGCACTACCTTCCTGGATCAAAGAGAAACACCATACTGTCATCCTCTCTCTCTCTTGACCCAAGTACAGACCTGTTTATTTTCTTATGGCCTCTCCTCCCAGTTCTCATGGATGGGAACTAAGACATGGCTATCCTGTGTTGACCCAGATCATCAAGACACCAAGTTCAAATACCTCTTTAAAATGACAGTGGATGGCTAGCAGGATAACTCAGCAGATTAAGGTACTTGCCACCATACCTGATGCCCTGAGTTCAATCCCTGAGATCCACATGGTAGGAAAGAAATGACTCCTTCCAGTTGCCCTCAGGCCTCTATACAACCCATGCCACACTGCCCATTTGTATAACACTTTCCTCCCAGACTAAACCATTCTATCTACAGGGAAGCTCCTTAAACAGGAAGGTCAACAACTCAAAAAAGCTTCAGGAAGCCCCTGAAATTCAAGCAGAGCTGAGCTGCAAAGAAGATTCTCAAGCAAGCTGAGCTGCAAGAAGCAGAAACCAACCAAGCTTCCTGGACGAGATTAGACTGACTGTGTCACTTGGAAAGGGCACTCTCTAACCTGTTAAGCTAGCGCAGGCTGTGCCTTGTGCTGCAGGTTTCCCAGTTTTTATGACCTGTTACCAGTGCTGGGGTGTACCTTAGTGATGCAGCGGTCTTTGAGTCAGTTCTGCTCCTGAAACATGAGGCCGTTATACACTGTAGCCTCTAGGGTCTTCCCTTCTTCTTCAGTCTGATTTGTGGGGCACACTACCCCTTTGTCCTTCAACCTGAAACCTCACTGATACTACTGTAGGTAACCCAAAAAAAATTTCACTGGTTCACAAAGTTGGACGTTGGTGGTAGGTATCCATACTTTGGTCTACTGTGGGTTCCCTATCTAGGGTAAACGGAAGTGTGTGTGTTGCATCTCCCCAGGTAAAGCTTTGTCAAACATGTTCAGACAGATAGACAGATATACATATATATGTACACACACACACACACACACACACACACACAAATAAACAAGTAAATGGACACTAGAGCTAAGTATAGTTTATGCTATGATCCCAACATTTGAGAAATTCAGAAGGATCATTTCAAGGTCATGCTTAGCTACATAGCAAGTTTAAAGCCAACCTAGACTACACCAGACCCTGTCTTTAATTTGGGGGGGGGGGGGGAAGTCAGTAGATGGAAATGTGCTATACATTCCACAGGAATGCATAAGAAATAAGGGGTCCAGAAACATGTTCTCCAAAGAGACCTCCAAAACCCTCCCTAGAGCCAAAATGCCCTATGATTGGATGAGGGAGAGTGAAGTAAGTGAGTGAGTACGCAATGTGCTGCTTTCAAGAAGGCCTGGCTATAAACACCAGGCAAAAGACAGTGCAGTGCCGTTAACATACTGCTTTAAAAGGCTGGGAGCCTGGATATCTGCCTTATCACCTGGCTATGCAATCCTAGCAAAGGTCCTACACTAAGTGGAAGGATTCTGATACTGTCATAACAGGGCCCGGATAAGTAATACCCCAAGTGGAAACACATGAAAGAACAAGCGTGGGGGACAGCTATGAGCAGCAACATACCAGATCCCACCTTATGTAGGGACAGTGAGCCCCACCATGACTTACACTTTCAAAAGCAAGAAGCATGCATACCCACTGCAGCCTCTCACCTACAGAGAAAGGTCAGGGAAGGAAGGGCTAGTTTACTGATCCTCTTGGAACTTAATGCCATCGTATACTATGGACTCTAGGGTCTTTCTGGAAGTTCTTCAGCCTGATTTATGAGGCACACTACCCCTTTGTCCTTCAGACAAGTTCTGGCCTCTAGGAACTCTGTCTCCTGTTTAGTGCAGCTAGCTTCTTCACTTGGCTTTCAGATCCTTAAGGAGGATCAGACTTCTAATCCAAACCAAGAGCTCGCACAGATTCCATTTATGTGCACAGCAAATGAGTGATTGTTTATGTTTACTTACTGCTGGCCTCCACCCACTAAACTGCTCTCTGAGGGTAAGCCTCGTGCCTTGCACATCAACAAAAAGAGTCTGGCACTTGCAGAATGAATCCATCCATCCATCCAATCCTAAAGGTTGTCTCACCATCACACACAGGGACACACAGTGAGCAACTCACTACGCACAGGTTAGAACAGGCCAATACACACCTTGATCTAACTGCCAAAGGCAGCACTAACTGGGCCAAAACCTAACGGAGAGGAGCAATGAGCAATAGGAAGAAGCATTAACTGTGCAGCCAGCTAATCATGGGCATGGCCTCTCCACTGAGTCTCCCTATCCCCCTGCACCTACAACAGCCCCGGCAAAGTCCACGACCTCATCAGTTCAAGGCCAGCAGAGAGAAAACTGTTCAAGGACTTCAAAGACTCGGAGAGGAGCTACAGAAAGTAACAAATGGGAAATTTTACAAAATGTCTGTTCAAGCTACAACCTGAGTGAGTACTTCTTTCACCAAGTCCAAAACCACACTTCTTCCATGGGGAAATATGCTTTCTAGCAAGCCCTCGCTGAAAAGCTGGAAGAGGTGACTCTGAGGAAAGGAGGTGTGTAACAAGAATCAGACTCAAGGGTAGTTTCACCTTCAGCCCATGAAATAACCAAATCCCACCGTGGGAGAAGGACGGCCACTTCCTCTCCACAAATACTTCTGTGCCACTCACCAGATTAGCGCCGCAATTGCCTTCTCCGTTAGGGGTGCAGGAAATGAACTAAGTACCTCCCCCACACACCTCCAAGCAGGATGGCTAACGCTACTCTTCATTCAGAGTCCTACTCCATACCAAGAACCCTCTCATTTCCTTCTTGCCACATACTCCAAGATACCCATGCACATACAAATCTAGGTGAAAGTCACCCAGTAAATCGGAGGGCGGGGCCTAGATTTAAAATGCTTTTTTAACCACTAGCCACAGGCCTCCAGGACAATAGCTACACGCTCCAAATGACACAATCCCAACGCCGGGCAGCAGGAAGCTGGATGGAATTGCGCCGCTGACAAGACCCTACGCTTACGGGAATGACAAAATAAGTAGCAGGACCAGCCTCCGGATCTGGGACAGTTTTTAAATGCCGCTCAGACGGAAAGAAGCTGAGCAGCCGTTGCCATAAGGAGACTCAAGTCCGGGTCTACAGAGCGGCCCAGGCTCTCCACAGGTGTTAGACCCGGCGTGGGGGAAGAGGACTGACCCTTCTCGGATCCCAGGACTCAGGTGCAGGGGCTTGGAGTTCTTCTCCAAGCCCAGAACCATTGGAAGTGATCACCACACCGATAGGTAACGAGGGACAAAGGTGACTCCCCTGGCCCACCCTGGAAAGAGAAGCGGCCAGGACCAGTTGCCGAACACCGCGACCCTGCGACGCCGGCCGCCCGCGCTCACTCACCTGGCGGCGCCACGTCTGACCCGACCAGTCCTCTTCCAGTCCGCGGCTTCCGCAGATAAAGCTTCTCTTCAAACCAGACCCGCTGGACTCCCGACACCCCTGAGCTCGCCGCAGGCAAGGAGGAACCGAGCAGTGAACGCGGGCGATTCTATGATTTTCAAAATTGTGGCTCAACCAATTCCCCTTAAGTTTGTCTGGGCGGTTACAAAACTCCACACCAATCACGTAACAGGACGCACGAGTCCGCTTATCTGTTGGCTGTTGGTACTGTCAATCTGTGGGACTAGAGGGCGGGGGAGAAGAACGTTGCGGCTTTTAACACGCCCCAACTTCCGGAAGCCGGGGCATTCTACGCGGTGAGGAAGTTGGTGCGCCGACTCAGAGAGAACGGGGCTTGGAATTACAAGCCCCGACGTGCCTTGCGAAGGCAGGCTGGCTGTGGGAGGGCACCGATTTATCTCCGAGCCAGCCGCTTCCTCGGTTTCAAGTCCAGAATGTTTCAGCGTTCAGAATGACAGCTTTGCGACCTCTGCTACTTTACAGTAGTAAAAAGAAACACATTGCAAATCTCACAGAGCCTTCCCTCAGAGCAGCCAGGCATATAGCTACAGAATGTTTCCTTAGAACTGCGATTGTCACCCGGAAGTGTTTGCTAAGTACCCTCCAGATTGGACGCCACGTACACCGGAGAATTTTTCTGGCCACATATAAAGGTAAAAGTCTTGAGTTGAAGGTGTGCCACCACCTCCTGTAAAATAAAACACTTCCGTCTCCAACATATTTATACCCCTAATTTGGTAATTGGAGAGATATGTCCAATATTATACAATCCATATACACTTTCTGCTTGTTTGTATGTGACAGCATGCTTCTATATCAGCCTTTCTATAAGTAGGATTGTTTATTTGATGTTTTTACACTATACTATGGTTTTCAGAACAGCTTACATATTTCAAAATTATACAGCCGAAAGAAACGTAAACAATTAATTTGGGAAGTGGCTTGTAAGAGAACAACAAAGATCAAGACTGACTGTTTTGCTTGATATTTATAATTATTGTATCAATTTGAAGAAGAGGACCTTATAAGTTCTCTGAGGACTTTCTCTGAGATGAATGCTTTTCAAAATCATCACAACCAATGAACTAAAATCTTACCCTCACCTAATAATATCTGTGCCACTCTCCAAGCAGAACCATGATTCATTGAAACAGTTGACAAATGACTTCATAGATAGACCATCTTAAATACACACACCATTTCTTATATGAATGTAACCTGTTCCCTGTGGGCTGAGAATAATGACAGTCACTCAAGTCAAATAGCTTTGGCCAAAGCAGGAAATCTGTATCCAAACAATTGTGCCTACAATTCATTCCTTGGCACAGCAGAACTGTCAACTCTTAGCTTAGCTACTAAGCTAAGGAGGTAAAATCCGTTGGTGATGTGAGGGACATTAAAGTACAGCCTTATTACAATGAACTACAATGTCTAAAAATTGTTCTTATTTTGGGTTTGTACCACAGTATGAGCCAAGATTTTAAGCTCTACTGAAAATAAAATAAACAAACAAAAAGACTTTATCTTTTTATGTTCACTTAATAGCATGCCTATTATTTTTATGATTGGTATAAATATATATATATATATTGTGTTGAATATAATAAAAAATTAAAATTAAAAAAAGGTGTGTCACCACCACCTGTAAAATAAAACACTTCAGTCTCCAACATATTTACACCTCCACCTTCTTTACAGAATCATTCTCAGTAGCCAAGAGGTGGGAGAAACTATAAATGTCCCTGAACAGATGAAGAAGGGTTTTAATTTATTTTTAAATTGTTTTTCCTTTTATTGAAAATAGATTTCTAGCCTGACGATGGTGGCACACACCTTTAATCCCAACACTTGGGAGGAAGAGGCAGGCGGATTTCTGAGTTCAAGGCCAGCCTGGTCTACAGAGTGAGTTCCAGGACAGCCAGGGCTACACAGAGCAACCCTGTCTAGGGGTGGGGGTCGGGGGGATAGATTTCTTTACTCACATAATATATCGTGATACAGTTTCCCCTCCCCCTGCCCCTCCCATTTCCAACCTCCCCTTCCATCTGGATCTACTCCCTTGCAAAACAGGCTTCTAAGGGATAATAATAAAATATGATATAAAATATAAGAACACAAAACCTATCATATCTGAATTGGGTGAAACATAGAGCCCAAGAGAAGGCACAAGAATCAGACCTACTTGTCTCAACACTCAGGAATTCCATAAAAACACAGGAAGCCATAACATATGCAAGAACCTGATGCAGACCTCTGCAAACTGTGTGGGCTGCCTCAGGCTCTGCGAGTTCTTCGGAGCTACGATCCTGTGTCTGATCCCTCTGGCTCTCACACTCTTTATACCACCTGGTCCATAGGGTTTCCTGAACCATGACGGGAGAGACTTGATGGAGACATCCCAATTAGAACTGAGTCGTCCAACGTCTCACTCTGCATAACGTCTGGCTGTAGGTCTCTGTACTTGTTCCTCTCTGCTTCAGGAGGAAGCCTCTCTGATGGCTGAGCAGGGCACTGCTCTATGAGTGTAGCAGAATGTCATTAGATGTTATTTTAAGGCTATGTTCCTGTAGTAGAACAGTAGTATGTAGTTTAGCCATAGGTCCCTGAGCTATCTAGTCTCAGATGGTGGTTATCCAAGGATTTGATCTTGTGGAGTGGGCCTTAAGTCAAAGCAGATATTGGTTGGTTACTGCCATGGGTTTATGCTACTATTGTCCCAACATATCTTGCAGGCAGGACACCATTGTACATCAAAGGGTTTTGTTAATCCCACCAAAGGAGAGTAAAGACCATAACCCAAATTCTGTAGCTGAATTAAGCAAGCTTTAGTTTCTGTCACACAGGGCTTTCTCCCTAAAACAGGGTTTAAAAGAACAGCATCAAATACAAGAGAAGGTGGGGTTTATATAGCTCAAGAACTGCAAGACTAGGGCGATTTCAAGGGTTGGGGGATTTTCAGAGGATCTTATCACGGGGTGGAGATCAGGGTATAGGGTGTGGAACATGTCAGATTCAAAAAAAAAAAAAAATGGGTCAAGACGGTCAAACCCAAAGTTTACAAAAATCAGGATGAACTCAGCTTGCCCTTGTAACAAAATAGTTTCTAATCCTTTGGTGGGCAGGAGGGGGCAGTCTCTGAGACAGGATTTCTCGGTGTATCCTTGGCTCTCCTGAAACTTGCTTTATAGACCAGGCTAGCCTTGAATTCAGAGATCCACCTGCCTTTGCCTCACAAGTGCTGGGATTAAAGGTATTCAACACCAGTTAAGTAGCTTCTAAAATGGAGTCAGGCTAGTCCATCAGTTTATAGCTGGGTTTATGTTTCTTTTGGTGGCATAGAAAATACCTTTCTGTATCAAAGATGCTAGAATATACTAGTAAAAGCTCTATGTAGGCACCAGCTCAACTTCTTCATGTTCAATGAGTTTTGTAGGTATTATCAGCAATGGAGCCTTGCCATCGGTTAATGGGGAGCAACCCATAGTCTAAGTTGTTTAGGGATTCCTGTGAGGCCCTTTTGGCCAACAACCCAATTAGATGTAACCCAATTCCAGTACTGGAAGCTTCACTTGGTGACAAGAAATAGCCAATTAGGGGTCTGTCTCCCCCATTATTTGACAGTTTCATTTAGACTGCCTCCATATATGTATGTATGTTAGGAAGTTTTTACTGTGTTAGGTTTCCATACTACTCCTCAAATGGTCCTTAATTTTAGCTATCTCTCCCTATATCCCTCCCCCTTGTCTCCCTGTCCCCTTCATCTCTCCACTTGATCCTCTGGTTCCAGCCCGCCCCCCCCCATCCATCCAACTATTTATTCTGTTTGACTTTCCTGAAGAAATCTCTGTCCCACCTAGTCCCACTCCTATGTGTGGATGAGGAGAAGAGTTTTATCCTAAATATGAGGAAGAATTTAACCAGAGGCACCAAGAAGTGTCCAGAGCAGAGAAAGAAAGTTCTTTTGATTATAGCTTGATTATTTTTGTCTTAACAGATAATGTGGTGTTTGGGGGGAAAAGCCCCCACAGGTGCATAGGTAGTGGTACTAGTAAGAGGTGTGGTCTTGTTGGAGAGGGTCCATGGCTATAGAGTAGGCTTTGAGGTCTCAGAAGCTCAAACCAGATCTCCTCCCACTGCCCGAGAGTCAAGATTTAGAACACTCAGCTCCTCCTCCAGCACCATGTCTGCCTGCGTGCCACCATGTTCCCCTGCCATGACAATAATGAACTAAACCTCTCAAGTGTAAGCCAGCCCCAGTTAAATGTTCCTTTAAAGAGTTGCAGTGGCCATGGTGTCTCTTCACAGCAACCAACCCTAACTAATATCCACATAGAAGTGAATGCACATCACATTTTCTTTCTGGAATATCTCACTCAGGGTTTTTTCCTCCTGTTCCATCCTTCCATCCATTTACCTTTGAATTTCATGATTTTATTTTCTTTTTTTAATGGCTGAGTCCATTTTTTTTCTTTCTTTCTTTCTTTCTTTTTTGGTTTTTTCAAGACAGGATTTCTCTGTATAGCCCTGGCTGTCCTAAAACTCACTCTGTAGACCAGGCTGGCCTTGAACTCAGAAATCCTCCTGCCTCTGTCTCCCAAGTGCTGGGACTAAAGGCATGCACTACCACCGCACGGCTCTGAGTCCATTTTTTAATGGCATACTCCATTGTGTAAATGTATCACATTCTATTTTCTTTATGTATTCTTGGGTGGAGAAACATTTGGTCCTTTGCAGTTTCTTGATGATATGAATAGAGCAGCCATGAACATGGCTGAACAGTGTCTTTCTGGGAAGATAAAGTGTCCTTTGAGTTTATACCGAGAGCGGTGTGGCTGGATCCTGAGTTTGGTGGGTTCCATTCTTTCTAAGGAACCACCACAGTGATTATACAATAAGTGGCTATACAAGTTTGCACTCCCATCAGCAATGAGTGAATGTTCTCCTTACTCTGCACCCTAGCCAGCATGAGCTGTCTGTCACTTGTTTTATTGATCTTAGCCATTCTGACAGATGTAATACAGAATCTCAAAACAGTTTTGACTTGCATTTCCCTGATGGCTAAGGATATTGAACAGGTTTTTATGTGTTTCTCATGCATTTGAGTTTCCTATTTTGAAGATTCTGGTTATTGTTTTTCTTCATACCTAATGTTTTTATTTTTATATATTTTGGATATTAGCCCTCTATCAGATGTGTACTGAATAAAACTCTGTTCCCATTTTGTAGGCTTCACGTTGTCTGAATGACAACATCCTTTACCATACAGAGGTATCTCAGTTTCATGAAGTCTCATTATTAATTGTTGATCTTAATGCCTGCACTATCAATGTTCAGTTCAGAAGGTCTTTTCCTTTGCCAATGAGTTCAAGGCTATTCCTCACTTTACCTGGTTTTATTTTTTTTTAAGATTTATTTATTCTATTTACATGAGTACACTGTAGCTGTCTTCAGACACACCAGAAGAGGACATCAGATCCCATTACAGGTGGTTGTGAGATACCATGTGGTTGCTGAGAATAGAACTCAGGACCTCTAGAAGGGCAGTCGATACTCTTAACTACTGAGCCATCTCTCCAGCCCTTTATCTGGTTTTATGTTGAGACCTTTGATCCATCTGAACTCTTAAGTTTTGTGTGAGTTGATAATTATGGATCTATTTAGATTCTTCTACATGCAGCTATCCAGTTTGATGAGCACCATTTGTTGAAGATGATATCCATAGGTGAATAGATTTATATCTGGGTCTTCAGTTCAATTCCACTGACCAACATGTTTGTTTTTGTGCCAGTACCATGCTGTTTTTATTACTATACTTCAGTTGTACAACTTGAAATTAGGAATGATAATATCTCTAGCAGTTCTTTTATTATTCAAGATTGTTTTATCTCCTCTGAATTTTTGTGTAATTACGTATGAAACTGAAAACTGTCCTTTCACAATCTGTGAAGAATTGTATTGAAAAATGTATGGGAATAGCATTGAATCTGTACATTACTTTTGGTAGAGTGGCTATTGTTACTATATTTATCCTACAGAACCATGAACTTAGGAGATCTTTTCATCTTCTGAGCTCCTCCATTTCTTTCTTCAGTGTCTTAAAGTTTTATCATACTAGTCTTTTACCTGCTTGGTTAAAGTTACCCCAAAACATTTTATATTATTCGAGGCTACTGTGAAATATGTTTTTTTTTTCTTTCTCAGTCTGTTTGTCATTTGTATATAGGAGGGCTACTGATTTTTGTGAGTTAATTTCATATTCAGCTACTTTGTTGAAAGTATTTATCAGCTGTAGGAGTTCCCTGGTGGAATGTTTAGGGCCACTTACGTATACCATCATATCATCTGCAAATAAAAATGCTTTGACTTCTTCCTTTCCAATTTGTTTTCCCTTTGGTCTCCTTCAGTTGTCTTACTGCTCAAGCTAAGACTTCAGGCATTACATTGAAAAGGCATAAAGTGAACAACTTTATCTTGTTCCTGATCTTAGTAGAATTGCTTTGAGTTTTCCTCTTAAGTTGTTGTTGGTTATGGGCTTGCTGTAAACTGCATTTATTATGTTGAGGTGTGTCCCCTATATCCCTAATCTCTCCAAGACTTTTATCATGAAGGGGTGTTGGACTTTTGTCAAAGGTCTTTTCTGTATCTAAGAGAGGATCGTGTGCTTTTTGTCGTTCGGTTTGTTTATATGGTAGATTATGTTTTTTAACTTATATATGTTGAACCATCCCTGCATCTCTGCGATGAAGCCTACTTGGTCATGGTAGATGATCTTTTTCATGTGTTCTTGGATTCAGGTTGCAAGTATAAGGGAAATGCTCTGAAATTCTTTCTTTGTTGGCTCTTTATGTGGTTTGAGTACCAGGCTAACTGTGGCCTCATAAAACAAATTTGGCAGTGTTCTTTCTGTTTCTGTTTTTGTGGAATAATTTGAAAGTGTTGGCATTAATTCTTTGAAAGTGTGGTAGAATTCTGGCCCTGGGCTTTGTTTTGTTTTGTTTTGTTTTGTTTGGGGGAGGTCTGTTTGTATTTTGTTTTGTGGGTTTGTTTTGTTTTGTTCTTTGTTTTTATTTTTGGTTGTTTGGGGGGGTTGAATGAGAGACTTATAATTACTACTTCTATTTCTGTAGGGGTTAAATTCTATTTAAATTGCTTATCTGGTCCTGATTTAACTTTGGTAAGTGGTACATACTGAGAAAAATATCCATTTCCTTTAGTTTTTCATTTTGGTGGTGCAGGATTTTTAAAGTATGTCTTTAAGATGCTTTGGATTTCTTCAGTGTCTGTTGTTATGTTCCCTTTTTCATTTCTCATTTTATTAATTAGATATTCTCTCTCTGCCTTTTAGTTAATCTCCATTGAGAAGTCAAGAGTGTTTCTAATAGGTCTGCCTTTACATAGTACTTGGTCTTTTTCCCTTGCAGCTGTTACTATTCTTTCTTTGTTCTGTACATTTCATGTTTTAATTATTATGTTCTGAGAGAACTTTCTTTTCTGGTCCAGTCAATCTAGTGTTGTGCATGCTTCTTGTGCTTTGATAGGCATCTCTTTCTTTACATTAGGGGAAATTTCTTGTATAATTTTGTTGAAAATACTTTCTTGTGCTGGAGAGATGGCTCAGCAGTTAAGAGCGCTGGCTGTTCTTCCAGAGGTCCTGAGTTCATTTCTCATCAACCACTTGGTGGCTCACAACCATCTGTAATGAGTTCTGATGCCCTCTTCTGGTGTGCAGGTGTACATGCAGATAGAGCACTCATACATAAAATAAATAAATCTTTAAAAAAAAGAAAGAAAGAAAGAAAGAAAGAAAGAAAGAAAGAAAGAAAGAAAAGAAAATACTTTCTGTGCCTTTGTTTTAGTCAGGGTTTTGTTGCTGTGAAGAGACACCATGACCATAGCTATTCTTATAAAGGAAAACATTTAATTGGCACTGGCTTACAGTTTCAGCGATTTAGTCTATTATCATCATCGTGGAGAGCATGGCAACATCCAGGCAGACATGATTCTGGAGAAGCAGCTGAGATTTCTATATCGAGATCTACAGAGAGCAGAGAGAGAGAAGGAGGGAGGGAGGGAGGCAAAATGGAAGGGAGGAAGAGAGAAAAGAACAAATTGATTTTAATATATGTATTTCATTAACTAATCCAGTGCTGTATTTCTCTACCTTATGCTAGTCCCCCAAAACCAGACAGAGAAACCGAGATGTATTTAAAACTGTACTCAGTTGCTGGGCAGTTAAAAGATCTGCCGTAATCTCTAAACTAATCTGGCCGCCTCCCAGCCCTGGCCCCAGTACACTTGCTTCTTATTATTGGTCTGGCTCTTTGAGCTCCGGGTATGTTTTCCTGCTCCTCTTCCTTGTGGCTCCAGTTTCTTCATCCTCCTGGCTTATCTCAGTCTCCCTCCCTGGCAGGCAGATGTCCAGACCTATTCTTCCTTCTGCTGAGCTATTGGGTGATGAGCATTTATTGACAAGGCAGAAAATAAATGATAAGAATTGTTTAAACAAACCTGAGACAGGAGATTCATGCCAGACTGGGTTTCTCTGTGTAGCCCTGGCTATCCTGGAACTCCTCTGTACACCAGGCTGGCCTCCCTCACAAGTGCTGGGGTTAAAGGCGTGTGTCACCACTGCCTGGCTCACAAGGGTTAACTTTATACAGCAACTCAGTATATAAAAGCATCATGCCTAAGCAGCATTCAAATCTATGAGCTTTTTGTTTTGTTTTGTTTTGTCTTGTTTCGGGTTTGTTGGGTTTTTTGTTTTGTTTTATTTCTGATTTTTTCAAGACAGGGTTTCTCTGTTTAGCCCTGGCTGTCCTGGATCTTGCTCTATACACCATGCTGGCCTCAAACTTAGAGACATCTGTCTGCTTTGGCTTCCCAAGTGCTAGCATTAAAGGTCTATACCACCACTATCTGGTTAATGGAGGCCATTCTTCAAACCACCACAGACTTCCACCTCAGCTCCTCCTTGCTCTATTTCTATTATTTGTAGATTTGATCTTTTCAGTGTTCCAGATTTGCTACATATTTTATACAAAGATTATTTTTTGGTTTAGCATTTTCTTTGATTTAGGTTCCATTTCTTGTATCCTATCTTCAATGCTCTTCTATCTCTTGTATTCTGTTGGTGAGCCTTGTCTCTGAGGTTCCTGTTTGAGTTCTAACATTTTTCATTTCCAGATTCCCCTCATTTTGGGTTTTCTTTATTGATTCTATTTTTCACTTTTGGGTCTTAAACTGTTTTATTTATTTTCTTCCACTGTTTGTGCTGTCATAGATTTCTTTAAAGGATATTTCATTTTCTTGATCATATTCATAAAGACTATTTTAATGTCTTTTTCTTGTGCTTCCGCTGTTTTTGCAATATTCAGGGCCTGTTGTGGTAGGGTTGTTTGGCTCTAGTGGAGACATATTGTCCTAGCTGTTATGCTGGTGTCTAGGTATCTGGGTTTGGGAAGATTGTAATACTAGGTGCTGCTATCTGGTCTCGCCTTTGTTGAGTGTTTTGTTTCTTGGTTTCTGTTGACCTGTCTGGTTCTTAGGAGGATGTGGTGGCTGTGTGTGGCCTGGTAGGAAAATTCTTCTGAGTTCCTGACAGGTGTGACCACTGGGGGATCTCAGGTAAAATGTATTTCTAGTAATTGAGAGTTAACACTTAGGACTGGACTGGGGGTGGGGAGCTACAGGGTACACAGGAGAGAGGAAAGCAGGATGTCCCACCAGGATCTCCTTAGTCCCTTGAGAATGGGGGAAGAGAGTGAGGAGGGGTCATCTGCTACAGAGCTGGGGCGAGACTGGAAGGAAGGGTAAAGACCTTCAGTTACCCTACCTGCTTCCCTAGCTAGAGTAAGCTTTTTATTTGTTGTTTTTGAAGAGTCTCTAGATCCTAGGGCTGCTCTGGAACTAGACATCTTCATGTTGTAGCTTTCTGGGCTCTGGAATGAAATGTATCCAACCCCACAACCAATAAATAAGTTGGGGTCTTTTTTGTTGCTGGTGGTTTTGGTTTGGTGTGTGGGGGGGTTGTTGTTGTTGGTTTGGTTTGGTTTGGTTTGGTTTGGCTTTTGTTTGTTTGTTTGTTTTTGAGACAGGGTTTCTCTGTATAGCCTTGGCTGTCCTGGATCTCACTCTGTAGACCAGGCTGGCCTCGAACTCAGAAATCCGCCTACCTCTGCCTCCCAAGTGCTGGGATTACAGGCGTGCGCCACCTGTTTTGGTTTTTTGAGACAGGGTTTCTCTGTGTAGCTCTGGCTATCCTGGAACTCACTCTGTAGACCAGGCTGGCCTCAAACTCAGAGATCCACCTGCCTCTGCCTCCCAAGCGCTGGGACTAAAGGTGTGCGCAACCACTGCCCAGCAACAAATAAGTTTTAAAATTTGGTTTGTAATGGGACAGTATGAAGCTTTCAGAAAATGAAATTCTGTCATAATTCAACACTGACAAACCTTGAGGACATTTTGCTAATATAACTAAGTCATGAACAGACAAATATCTGCAGTGTTCTTATGTAAGGTCTCAAAAGTAGCTTATTTAAAAAGTAGACCGATGATTCTGTCCAGGCCTTGGGCTCTGTTCCTTGTATCCTTATAGCAGGCCATCTCCATCACCACATAAACTGGGAGTGGAGGTGCACACCTGTAGTGTTAACTCTCAGGATGTGGACACAAGATGATCAGGACCTCAGAGCCAGAGTCTACCATGTAATGAGTGTGAGGCTAGCCCTGTCTCAGAAGAAACAAAAAGCAAAAAACAAAACACAAAAGGGCTGGGAATATGACTGAGTGGTATAGTGCTTGCCTAACGTTGTTGTAAGATAACTGATCACATTGTGATAAGATTGTTTTTTGCTGTGACTCGGCCCTTAGCACACACCTTTAATCCCAAACAATGAAAGTAAAATTACTTTGTAGAAAGTCCCACTGTGTTTGAAAGTGATGTCATATTCATTTTTAACTCAGAATAAACTGTCACTTACATTCTCTCTCTCTGTGTCTCTCACTCTTTTTCTCTCTCTCCCTCCCTCCCTCTCTCTCTCTACCTCCTCCTCCTCTCTTAAGTAGCTTCCCTTTCCTCTCTCTTCTCATGAGAGTTGAACATATCCTATTCTGTCAAATCTTTTTCTATCTTGTCTGCCACTCGATTATACATCACTTATCCTCTTCTAGATATTCTGAGCATCCGCAGTGACTGTAGAGCACTGACACTTCTCCCTAATTGGATTCTGATGTTTCTATGTGTTTTCTGAGTGCAGACCAATGGGTGCACTGACTCCAGGACTCTAAAAATAGTTATAGAGCTGAACATGGCGTAATCCCAACCCTCAGAAAACAGAGGCAGGAAGATCAAAAGCTCAAAGTCATTCTCAACTCCAGAGCAAATCCAAGGCCAGTTTAGCATATATGAGACCCCGTGTCAAAAATAAAGGAAAATGAAACGAAATAAAAATAGAAGTCAATTACAGAACCCAGTAGAGCACAGAACCAAGAAAATTGCAGTGCTCTGATCTGGCAGTGCTGTCGGATGCAATGTAGACAGAAGTCACATTTGTAAGTAGACAGTTGAATGTCAGTGGAGAAAGAAAGCAGTGTGGTGTGACTTCCCTCTCCCAGATTCTCTGAGAGCCAATGTTCTTGCCACTTGACATGAAGCATGTTTCCAAAGACAAGAGGGGGACTGGAATTCTTCTTCCAAAAGAGTTGTCACTGCAGAGAACAATGTCACTTGCATAGTAGAGCAGTTGACAATGCACATCACAATGGCCAGCAGGTGTCCCTCGGTTTGGACCTACACAACCTCTGGTCTGGGTTAGAAACCCTTGAGAAATCTTGGAAGTCAGCAGCCCCCACATGTTCCCCATCCCTTTCTCAAACTTAACTCCTCCTCTCCCTCCCCCTCCCCCCCTCCCCTTCCCCCCCTCCTCCTCCTCCTTCTCCTCCTCTTCCTCCTCCTCTTCCTCTCTTCTTCCAAAATGTCTCCTGGACCTTGGCAAGCATGGTGAGTGTGTCCATTTGTGACCAGAAGTTCAGCGGTCATTTACTGTTTGTATCCTGGCAATCCTGAGTCTCTGTAGTCACCAGTGACCACTACAAAAAAAAAAAAAAAGTTCTCTGGCTGAAACTGACAGCAGTAGCATTCTATGGGCAGAAGCAGTTGTTTAGAAGGTTGGTTAGCAAAGTAACCAAAGTCTTGTCCCCACTAGAGCCATTGGCCACCTCAGGCATGTACTTTTTAACTGGGTCTACAGAGCCATATGTGAATTCTTTCCAGTGGAGCAGGCATCCAATCAAATCGGAAAGTAGTAGCTGGTTACTTCCACAACAGACTCACCCGGCTGGTCAGTATTCAAGTTCAAGTCCAGCTTGATTTCTCTATGCCCTCCAGTTATATGGTGTCTTCAGCAACAGGGTCTTGCCATCTAGTTCCCATGCACAACCAACAGCAGCAGTATTTCCTATATTGTTGGGGGAAGGGTCTCAGGAGTCTCTATGGCCAATACTTTAAAGGGGCTGGCCTATCCCACCACTAGAATTTTCATGTGAAACCCTAACCTACATCTTCAGGGAGCGATTTATTCACTCCTCTCTTGCATATATTTATGTTGTGAGTGCATGCATGTGTGTGTGTTCAGACACATCAGGACCTAAGCCTGTGTTCAGAAATGCATGTACTTGTGTGTGTACGTGTGGAAGCCAGAGGTTGACATGGATGTCTTCCTCAACCATTCTCCAGCATACATACTGACGCAGTATCTCTCGCTTAGACATGCGCTCACAAATTCACACACTGTCGCCCACTTGCTCCAGGGAATCTCTATCTCTGCCTCTCAAGAGCTGAATTAATAGGTGGGCCTCAAACTTGCTTTGCAATCAAGTCAAGGGTCACTTTGAACTCCTGATCTTGCCTCCACCTCCCAAGTGCTGGGATTACATCCATATGCCACTGAACCTATCATCTTGATACTTATTTTTTTAACCTGAATAATATATTTCTCTAAGAAAACACTTTGTTACTTAAGAGTGATTTGAAATATATAATAGACTAAATTATGAAATTTATGTTGGAAATTTGTTTAAAAGGCATCATAGCTACTGGAGGTGTGTAGCTCTTTGGTACAGTGAAGTCCTAGGTTCAGCCACAAGCAGTGCACATAACACACACACACAAGCAAGATCTTTACAATGATACTACATAATACCAGCTTTTATCAAAACACACATTACTAGATATGTTAGTGGGTACACACATCAGTTGCAGCAGTATTATTACATACATCTAAAAAAAACTATTCCTGAATTTAATTTTTACCTCCAAGGCAAAGAAGTAGTTTTAGTGTTTTGGAGGAATATATTGTGGAGATAGTTTTGATTATTTTTAAGATCTAAAACTGATATTTCAGACACTTAAAAGTATGAACAAAACTGGGCATGATAACAAATGCTTGTAATACCAGCACTCAGAAGGTGGAATCAAGAGGACTAGAAGTTCAGGATCCCCTCAGCTACAGGGTGAATTGGAGGCTAACCTGGGCAACAGAAGCCCTGTTTCAAAGACGGAAAAATAAATCAATTACAATTTTGCTGGCCTTTATGTGTGTTCACAAATGGGATAAATATTACAAATATTTCTTGTGTGCTGGAATCCCTGATGTCTTGTCCCTTTCTCCTTAATAAGGCTATGCTTTCTTTTGTGAAGTGGTACTTTCAGAAGTCAATGGAAACCATTGCAAACCATTACATCCTTAGTCCATCGTAGACATTATAGCAATTTCTTTAATGTCCACTTGAGGGCACCAGAGGACAGAGTCAGCCAGACACTGCAGTTCTAGGAATGGAGTTCTATTGCTTTGCTTTTGGGTTTTTGTCTTGTTAGCAGTGTTTTGAACTCTGTGTTTCCCGCATGCTAGGTTAGCATTCCCCTGTTTGACAATCAAACTTTTGTTGGGGATAAAGGCTTACCTTGCTATCAGACACAAGATCTTCTGCTCCAGAAGTCCTCCATAGCAAGGCTCTACTTGCTTGGCCTCAGGTACACTTAAATGTAGACACACACACACACACACACACACACACACAGTTTCCTTACAATCTCTGTGACTCTATCAGTTAGGGCATTCGGCAAGGTTGATGGTTCAAGCCCACCCAGGGACAACAATGGGTTTTTAACAACTTCCAGTCACCTGTGGCTTTTTCAGGAAAATTCACATTCCCTTAGAATACCTGCTGCTCCTATATCCTACTCAGAAATTCCCAAAACCTAACCTTCCCTAACACAGGTTTATGGTCTGGCCTCATACAGGAAAACAAACATTTTGGGGGTATGGTGGGATGGGGAGATGGGACAGTGGTGAACAAATTTAAGAGCACTACATGATCTTCCAGAGACCCAACTTAATTCCCAGCACTCATATGACCGGTCTGTGATTCCATCCAGTTCCAGGGAATCTGGCACCCTCTTGTGGCTTCTATAGGTGCCAGGCATGTGCCGAGACATCCTAGCATAGAAACAGCTATACATGTTGTGGTGGTTTAAATATGCTTGGCTCAGGTAGTGGCACTATTTGTAGGTGTGGCCTTGTTGGAGGAAGTGTGCCACTGTGGATGTGGGCTATAGGCTCCTCATCCTAGCTGCCTAGAAGCCAGTCTTCTCCTAGCAGCCTTCAGATGAAGATGTAGAACTCTCAGTTCCTCCTCTATGCCTGACTGGACACTTACATGCCTGTGCCTTGATGATAATGGAATGAACCTCTCTTTGAACCTGTAAGCTAGACCCCATTAAATGTTGTCCTTATAGTAGTTACCTTGGTCATGGTATCTGTTCACAGCAATAAAACCCTAAGACACATAAATAAATAATTTTCTAAAAATAAAATGTATTCTTGAGTTAAGTTATGCACCTGTTAGAGCATGCCCAGGACCTTGAAACCATGGATCATAGCCTGTGCAGAGCCCTTAGTGAGTCATGCCCGAGTGGCACATTGCAGGAGAAGGGAGATGAAAAATAAACAAAACAAAAAAGCCAAGAACCCTGTCTTCTTCCCGGGGAGCATGCAGCAGAGAAGAGACTTGAAAGCATGCATACTCATAGACCCAAGCCCAGGAGGGATGGAGTCTAACAGCTCAGAGATAGGAGGTTCCACCTCCTGGGAGGGCTTCTGCTAAAGGCTGACATTTGATTCAGGAACAGAGACGTCATATAACAAGCCCCCAAGTGGAGAAGCAGAAAAGGGGAAAAAGCAAAAAAGGTTTTTGTTTGTTTGTTTGTTTGTTTTTGCTTTGTGTTTTAGTTTAGATACTTGCTGTTATTGTTTTTGTGTTTGTTTGTTTGAGATGGTCTCATGTAGCATAAGCTAGCTTTGAAGCTGGCTTATAAATAAGAGAAACCTGCACTCCTGGCCCCGCCTCCATTCCCAAATGCTTGGATTACAGACGTCTGACCGTGTGCCTAGCTGTTGTGAAAGGGTCTCACAAGCATAGGCTGGCCAGGGACGCACTATAACTCAGACTCTCAACAGTTCTCCTACCTCAGCCTCCTGAGTACCAGGATTACAAGTGTAAGACTCTAGGGAGGTGGAGTTTGATTCAGGAAACTGGCATGGCTGAGCTTGGGTGAGTCCTCTTGGTCTCAGAGATGAACCTGCACAGTCGTTGACTCTCTCTGTTCTAATGTTGTAAACTGATGCAGTTAGTTTCCAAATAAAAGAATTAGAACATCAAAGCAAATATAAAAAAGGAAGCTAAAGTATACCCAGCCTCCCCTTTTTTCTCCCTACCCTTCCATGTACAAAAAGAGGCATACTCTTAACCTCACAATGCATACTGATTAATTCCTCAAGCCAATCCATAGAAGTTTGTCTGATTTTCTTTTTTAATTAAAAATATAGATGCATGCAACTTAAGAGTAAAATAAGCATAGGATGGTCAGAAGTTCAAAGCCAGCCTCATCTATACATCAAGTTCTAGGCCAGCCTAGGCTATATGAGACCCTGTTTCATAAGTAAATAACTTTAAAAATATTCTGAGTATACAGAAGCCTCCGCCATTAAAGCCTGTTGTTGCCCTTCCAGCAGACCTGGCTTTCAGCACCACTCTGCATAGCTCACAAACGTCTGTAAATCACCAGCTCCAGGGGATCCAATCCATCTTTCTGGACTCTGAGAGTACCCACATACGCATAGCATTCATACAGACAGACACACGCAAATGTATATGTGAATAAAAATGAAACTTTGGTTTGTTTTTGTTTTTTAAGACAGTGGTTCTCTGTTTAGCTCTGGCTATACTGGAACTCCCTCTGTAGACCAAACCTCAAACTCATCTCTCTCTCTCTCTCTCTCTCTCTCTCTCTCTCTCTCTCTCCCTCTCTCTCTAGTGCTGGGATTAAAAGTGTGCCCAGTTGCCTGGCTTCAAATAAAATATTTTGATACGCTGTTACACTATGCCCAAGGCTATATCTCAGTGGTGAGTGCTTGTCTAACATGTGACTCTAATTCCAAGTTCCACTAATATTAAATAGATAAATAATAAATAAGTCCTTTTCTCTAAATCAGAAGCTGAAATATTTTTCTAGTTTGAGGCATATCTTAAAATAACATTTTGTTCCCATATATTACCACTTCCAGGTATAATGGCCATCTGTTATTTCTTGTTGTCTTCTCACAGACTGCACCAAGAGTTCCAAACCACTAGAGCTATATAAAGACACTCAAAACACACACCCAGCTGCATGAGCCACACCGAAGAAGAGGAGGAAGGGAGGGAGGAGGGAAGGGAAGGGAAAGAGGGAGGGGTGGAGAGGAGGTGAAGGGAGGAGGGTGGAGAAGGAAGGAAACATTTGGTTGGTTAAAGTGAAGTGTTTGCTTTAAAAATCTCTGCTTAAAGGTTGGTGGCCTTTGATGGGAGCAGGGGGATAAAAGGTGGTGGTGAAGGACAGGTGTGGCTAGAGTCCATTATATGTTTGTATGAAACTGTCAAAGAACAAGTTATTTTTCTTGAGACTGGTAAGATGCCATGGGTCTTTAGGAATTAGGTGTCTGTGTAAGATTTTTTTTTTTTTTTTTTTTTTTTTTTGGTTTTTCGAGACAGGGTTTCTCTGTGTAGTCCTGGCTGTCCTGGAGCTCACTCTGTAGACCAGGCTGACCTCGAACTCAGAAATCTGCCTGCCTCTGCCTCCCAAGCGCTGGGATTATAGGCGTGCGCCACCACACCCAGTTGTCTGTATAAGATTTAAGCCTTAGGGCTCATGATCCCAAAGGTCATGTCCTGATTATTAAATTGTTGGGAACTTCATTTTTATTGTTGGCCGTTTGAATCTATAGGTCTGATTGATCTGAAAGCCTCAAAGACATGTGTCTAGCTTTCATTTTCTCTTTGGGGAAGGAAGGCAACTGACATCAGGAGGCCACTAGACCCAGAGGAGTTGAGCAGAAGAATGTGGAGACAAAGTCCGGCCAATGAGAGGCGATTTGTTTCCATGTGCCCTTGGTAAGGTATGGCGGTTAGAGTAAGACATGTTCCCCATGGGCTCATTTGGTCCCAGTTGGTGGCACTGTGTGGGGAGGTGATGGAAGAGACCCAGCTGGTGCTGGTGGAGGTATACACAGGAGGAGGGCTTGGGGGCTACACCCTAGCCCTGCTCCCTGTTCTCCCTATGCGATCAGGGAGCTTTCTGGTCCTGCAGCCAGGTGGTGCCTTCCCCGCCACTGTGGCTCACCGTCCCTCTGGAGCCACGAGCCCAAGGAAACCCTTCCTTCCTCAAGTTGCTTTTAGTAGTGATATTTTATCACAGCAACAGAAGAGAGACTAACCCGTAAGGAATCTTTTGAGGTAACATTCTTTTCATTTGCTTTTTTTTTTTTTTTAGCAGCTTCTGCCTATCAATCAGAACTATGTTTCAGTATTTCTGAATCATTCAGAATCCTCTTCTCCCAATGAAGTCCAGAGATGAGTAACTATGTCTCTGTTTAAAGTAATTCACTGTGACCATTATAATTCTAAAGAGAATTCAGTAAGATTAAAGACTCCTTATTTTTATGCATAAAATTATCTAGAATTCCAAACAGAAGATGTTCAGACTGCTTGTAACCAGAAGATCTCACAATTCTCTATCTGGTATTTTGGTCACAGTGATACGAAAATTAACTGACACCAAAAGTTACTTTGAGAGACATGCTGTCATTGCTAAGATAAACCAGATTGTGTTGTTCTTAAGCCTTTGGAATAATGTGCATGAGCTTATAAATGTGAGTTTAAAAAGCCCCTAGACTGGGGAAAGGGTATAGTTTAGTTGGTCAGATGCTACCTTATCACACATGAAGTCCAGGGCTCAATCCCCAGCATCACACACACTGGTTATGATTGCCTGGAGAGGGAGAAAGACAGAGAGAAGAAAAGCCCTAGAATGCCAGAAAACAAACCTTGTCGAGCCATTCTGGTGGGAGTTTGGAATCCCAGAATGCTAAGGGAAATGCATGTAACGAAGACCATGTCTGTTCATGGGGTTTAACATTCAAACAAGGTCTACTGGGAACTGAACCAGAGGTCATTAATGTTACCGTGAAAGAATATGGCTACATTCTGTTTGTTTTCTGAAACTTTGCATAAGACTGAGTTCAAAAAGGAAAGGACTAGCTGGGCAGCGGTGACAGATGCCTCGAGCAGAGCCAGGCGGATCTCTGAGAGCTCAAGGTCAGCCTGGTGGTCTACATAGCAAGCCCCAAGACAACCAGGTCTGTTATACAGAGAAGCCCTGTTCCCTGTCTCAAAAAAAAAAAAAAAAAAAAAAAGAGGGTAAAATAATGGACTAAATTATTTGACAGAGGAAACTTCAAGTCAGCATAGCCTTGCAATTTGACAGTCTTTAATCAGTTCTACAGTGAAAACTAGGAGCAAGCACAAAGCATATAAATTTCAAAAAATGTACAATTTGGCTAAGAAGGAAGCATGTATAAAGTTAAAGTTTCAGATGAAGCCAAGTGCAGACAAATGGTTGTAATTGTTAGGAGGACTAGCACCATGAAAGAGAAGCCTCACACTTTGCATTGGGATAAGAAAGGGCCCGTGAGCAGAACAACGTCAACTACCTGGACACCCAGAGCTCCCAGGGACTAAACCAAAGAGTAACATGGAGAGACCCACGGCTCCAGATACATATGTAGCAGAGGATGGCCTTATCTGACATCAGTGGAAATGTAAACGAATAAAATTATTTAAAAAAAAAAAAGTTCCAGAAACTGAAATAGGCCTTAGAAAGTCTTTACAAAGAGAGCCCCAGATTGTCAGCTCTAACGGGGTATTTTCCTAGGTTCTGCAAGGCAAACACTCAGGATTCACAACCACTGTGGCCCAAGGAAGGCAGCTACTCTGGCAAGATACCAGAACTCAAGTGTTGTGAGATCATGGAAATAAATTTTCCAAAGAAATACCTGTGAGACCCTGAAGTATTGGAGCAGGAAGCCCCTGGGTGGGCAATGCATGTATGCATGACACTTTGAAGACAAAATCTAAATTTCAGTGACAACCTCTGAGTGCTAGGTTAGCTAGCTGCTCAAAAGCAAAACAAAAACCAATAGGCATTCGAAGGCATTGAACAGAGAGAGCGGATCGCAGTCCCACAGGGGTCTGGCTGCCTAACCCAGAAAAGATTCTGTAAACATTTGCTCCAAAACCCATGAGCAGCAGGGGGCACTGTTTCTCTTGTTGGGTTCAGCAGTTTTCCATTACTCATTCATTACCCATTTCCTCCTTTCAGAATCGAGGGGATTCTTCCTGTACCACTGGCTGTTGGGGGTGACATAATCCTTGAGAGAACATCACAGAGCACTGTGACAGTAAAGCCAATGATGAGAAGCAGCTCCCACAAGTTGTCCTCTTGACAGTCACGTGAACACACAGAAAACTACAGATTTTAACTGAAGCATTCAAGTGTTTGGGAGTTCTTTCATTTTGTTTGAGTTTTATTTTGTTTGTTTAACTGATACTTCCAGCTGTTTATTCTAGAATAATTTGTGGTTAGCATTCTTTTTATTTTACTGTTTTTCATTCCATAGATGACACCTATGTAGCTATGAAAAATTCTGCAAACACACTCAGGGCAAAGTTGTGTAAAAACACTAAGATGCTCCCAGCTTGAGGCAATGCAAATCCTATCGTCCAGAAAGCAGCCCATGCCTGTGCTGGGCCAGCTCCAGAGAAACTGACCTAGAAGCTGAGAAGAGAGGGACAGCAGCCTGAGGTAACCATGTGTCCACAAACAGATAGTGAGTTACCCTGTGAACGCGGTGGCTGCCATTTGTATTACCACAAGAAAAGGAGAAATGAGCAAAGTGATGGATTTGAGGGCCGTTGGGAAAAGGCCCAGAAAAGATGGCTGTGTGCATGTCAAGCTATAGCCTAAACAGCTCTGAGATAAGAAAGCATAAATAACCAAAGCAATCCAGCTGCATGAAAGGAGGACAACCAATCAAAAGAAAAAGGACTCCACCAGGAGTGACCCATCTGACTTCCGGTAGGAAGAGACAGTCCTAGCTGTTTCCAATATTGAGGGAACCAAAATGGAAAGAGTTGGGAAAAAGGGAAGCCCCTCTACCCAAAGCTCATAATCCTAAACGTTATCCAAACAGGAAAAGGAGGGGACAAAGCATGGAAAAGACAGTTACTAAGATCTACTCTTTACTGATCTGAGATATGAAAGAGTCATGAAGCCAGCGGGCTTGCATGTCATGAAGGTCCAGGCCATATGCTCTGAATTACAAGCTGCCCTTGCCTCTCCCAAAGCCACCTTTTGCCTCATTTACAGTAGAATTCCTTATTTCTCCTAGGTAAAATTTGGGGCTTTTATACTAAAGATACTGTCACCTTCTTTTGAGGAGTCTTGCTATATAGGCCTTGAACTTGCTTACTCTCCAGAATGCTGGGATTGCATGCATATAAGACTGTGCTCAAAGGTATTGTCACTGGTGTGAGAGCAAGCAAGCAGGGCCTCTCTCTTGAGTCCAATTCTGTTCAATGCCTGTGGGTTTGTTTCCGTGGCAGATATCCCACTTTTCTGGCATTCCTAGCACCCAGGAGGTTGCCATGGCAACTTAGATTTTCAAAGCTCCAGGAATTGCCAGTTCAGAGACTTTCTGATACACATTGGTTTGGTTTGGTTTGGTTTGGTTTGGTTTGGTTTGGTTTGGTTTGGTTTGGTTAAATTGTGGGGCTTTGTTTGTTTGTTGTTGTTTGACATAGAGTCTCCTGCCTAGGTAGACCTCAAACCCCCTATGTAGCCAAGCATGATTTTGAACTTCTGCAAGATACCCAGAGCAGAAAACATGAAGCAGAGAGCAAACTGGAAGGGGGTGGGGGGAGGCAAACCGGGAGAGGGGGCTATAATCTCTCAAAGCCTGCCCTCAGTGACATACTTTCTCCAGCAAGGCCACACCTTGTAAACCTTCCCAAACAGTGGAATCAGCGAGGGACCAAGTGTTTAAATGGCTGTGTCTATGGGACATTTGTCACTTAAATCACCAGAGACAAGACCCTGAAGTCACTTCCTCCTCAGGGTTCTTTGGTATTCTCTAACTCTTCGGTTAACTTGCTTACCTTTGAGATTAATCATTATGGTCTTCATATAGCCAAAAAATTAGTATCTGAAACATTTTCCCTTTTCATCATATAAAAGAATACCTGCTTGGATATCTCAGTAATATATTAAAGAATAAAAAAAAAGATTTCCTGTAGTAGCTGGACAAGAGTGACATTAGATCTCAATCTTGGATAAACTTCTAACTGAGGTGCCTATTTAACATATCAAGAGGACCTGTTCCTTGGCTGGAGTGTTCAGGGTCAGGGGTGGGGTATGCCAGCCATCCCCTGTAACAGGCAAGGACGAAGGGATGCTGGGAGAACCTGGTGGCCAGGTCCACTTTGATAAGTTAAACTGGCCTTTAGGTCTGGGTTTGGGATCTAACAAGTGAGCCCAAATTAGAATCTGTTTCCACCCCTGTGTCTTCTGTCTGGCTGTAAGAATGGGTTTGCTCAGTAGTTTTTGAACAACACGGAGAACATGCCATGGCAGGAGAGTGAGGAACTCTTTACAGAGATCTTTAACGTCTTTACAAAGGAAGCAGTTACCAGAACTGTGCACTAACTTCAAACAGCTGTTATCAACCCACGTCCACAGGTCACTTCTAATAGATACTGGATGTTTGTTTGGTTTAAGGCTTCTTTCAACCTCTTGGCTGTCAGCAAATGATTACCACAACATAGACAATACTTTGGGTCAGGGGAATGGAAGAGTATATATTTTCAGATTAAAGCTAGGTATTTAGTTTAGGCTGAAAACGGTGACTTCGGGGAAAATCCAAGGCATAGTGACTTTGTTGCACTGTTCTCTTTAAGACAAGTTGAGTTTGCCCTGGTTGAATAAACAGGAAGATCACTGGTTGTCTCCAGGTCTGGTGAGGTGCAGTCTCTTCGAAGGCAATGCATCACCACACTCGGACCTACACAAGAAAGATTCAAAAAATACTAAAATGTACTGTTTGGTATGAAGTATAATGCAGCAGCAGGCTAGGGTACCTGGTGGGCCCATGCCAAGGTGTCGCACACCATGCGACAGACCTGGTATAAATAGCGTTTATCTGGGGGAAGGAAAGGGAGTGAGGGTCTAGAGAAGGGTTAGGAGCAGACAGACCGGAACAGAGCCATGACAGTAGAGAAGGGGACAGAAAAGACAGAGAGAAAGAGAGGCCGGCCGGAAACACATAGGAAGGGGGAGGGGAGTGTGCAGGCAGTCCTTTTTCTACACTACCTGGTGCACCCAGTGGGAGCAGGCCACTGCTAAGTCCCTGGGAGGAGCCCAACTAAACCCCTGTAAGCCAACATTGTTAGCATTTCTGTGAATGTAGAGTGATGTAGAAAACTGGTTTTAAAATCTGGGTGTGGCTTGGCATGAAGGCACATCCCTTTATTCCCTCCCCTCTCCCCACACTAAGGAGGCAGAAGCAGATGGATCTCTGTAAGCCTGAGGATAGCCTGATCTACCTAGCAGTTTACAGGATAGCAAGAGCTACACAATGTGACCTTGTCTCAAATGAATGAATAAATGAATGAATGAGTAAATAAATAAATGTAATCTTAAAGGAAAAGAGCATGGTCAATTTGTTGAGTTCAGTTTATTAATTTAATCACTAGGAACTTCTCTTGAGCGGGTTGTGAGAAGCCAGGGTCTCTTGCTGAGCCATTCTCTGCGCCCCTCCCCACCCCACTCCTCCCACTGTGTGCAGAGCTCAGCAGTCTGGGTCTTCGACCCTCTATAGTTTCAGCTGGGGGAGTCGGGAATGCTGTTAGCGGTCATCAGACCTTTCCATAATTGATGATCTGTCATGAACCACAGGGATCAGAGTTTCAGTCAGTGTCCAAAGGATTTTAACCTGACTCCACTCAGACGCCTCCTGGGGCGTGTGTACGGAAGAGCCTGGAAGGACAGAGAGCTCTGGGTATCGTCCTAAGCAAGGTCAAGAGATTATTCATGAACAGCACAAAGATTTCCCCACCCTCTGCAGAGCCAGAAGCAGAAGAAAAATATCTGCAAACCTCCCCACCACCACCACCACCAGCAGCCTGCTCTGCTTCTGCTTGCTACAAGCAGCTGGAGGAAACAGGACAGGTCTTACCTGCCGTAGTACTGACCTCCCAACAGGTACCTTCCACACTCTGCTTTCATAAACTGTGCACTGATTATTCCCCTGGAAAATACAAATAACAAAACTGTTAGCTCTGGACCTGGAGTGGTGATGGGCATCCAACACTGTAAGTGGAAGGAAATGGTTAAAATGATTAATGCTGACGTCTCTGTTCAGACCATAAAGTGAAGTTCTTGGTGGGGAAGCCTATGTTAGAAATTCTGCAAAGAGCGACTGCTAGGAACTTCCTGATTGTGGAGAGCAGGAATGCTGCAGGTCCAGAGCCCAGTGATTACAGCCAGATTAGCCCCTAATACCATGGCTTGCCCGCCTTTGTGTTTGACCTAGTGATATCCTTGTGTCTGTTGTGTGGAAATTTAGTTACACATTGACTTATCAAACAAATCACTAGTTTCCACCAACCCCAAAGCTAAGAATGCCTGCCCTCAAACAGAGACCTGCGATATCCATCCTTCCTTCCTTCCTTCCTTCCTTCCTTCCTTCCTTCCTTCCTTCCTTCCCTCCCTCCCTCCCTCCTTCTTTCCTTCCTTCCTTTCTTTTATAATATTTCTGTGAATCTTGTTGTTGTTGTTTTGATTTGTTTTCAAGGCAGGTTTCTCTGTGCAGCCCTGGCTGTCAGGAACTTGCTCTGTAGACCAGGCTGGCCTGGAACTAAGAGAGCTGCCTGCCTCTGCGTACAGAGTGCTGGGATTAAAGGCCTTGAAAGTTTTTTAAATGACTTTTTGTGTGTGTGTGCATTGGTGTTTTGCCTGCAAGCATATATGTGTGAGGGCATCGGATCACCTGGAACGAGAATTACAGAGAGTTGTGAGCTGCCATGTCAGGGCTGGGAATTGAACCTGAGTCCTCTGGAAGAGCAGCCAGTGCTCTCAATCTCTGAGCCATCTCTCCAGCTCATTTGAATGCCTTTATTTATGTATGACATTCTTTTTATCTATTAAACTGTAAAAACATCATGAAGCTGTTTCCACACAGAACATGTGGTTTGGGACAAGGTACACCTGTGATCCCAAGCCATGGGCACTCATGTTTGGCTCAAGAATAAACTCTCTTTTTGTTCCCTTTGAAATGAGAGAAGTATTTTGCCAGTTAAAACAAAGGTAGAAGCTGGGTGTGGAGGTGTGCCTGTAATGCAGTACTTGAGAGGCAGGGGCAGAAGGATTTCCATGTGTTCTAGGCCAGCATGGACTGATTACAAAGCGAGTTCAAGATGCTCAGATTACAGAATGAGCTTAAATATAAAATAGAGAGTGGGGTAGAAACTCAATTAGTCAATTTAATTCCGAAATCTAAGACCCATTACCAACTTCCTCCTTCGTTCGCTCCATAGAAAGTTAATCAGGGGGGTTAGCTCTGATACCTCTAGAAAGTACTCAATCCCCCTCCCCCTCACAGCCCGGGCCCAGCTACCACCTCCTTCCCTTCTTACTGTAGCAGTATCCATTTAAAGCATTCTGGCTCCAGTCTCCTTTCTTCAGCCTACTGCTCCTCAGTAGCCAAGGGGAGATCTATCTATCTATCTACCTGTCTGTCTGTCTGTCTGTCTCTCTATCATCTATCTGAAATGGTCTCCTATAGCCTAGGCCGGCCTTGAATTCCTCTGTAGCCTAGAATGGCCATAAACTTCTAGACCTCCTCCCTCAACCTCCAGAGTGCTGGAACTACAGGCATGTGCTTCCATGCCTAGTTTACATAGTGGCAAGGATCAAACCCACGGCACTGTGCATGTTGGGTAAGTGCTCTACCAAGTGAGTCACGTCTCCAGCCCCAGAGTGAGCTTGTAAACACATAGCTGAGACCCCTGGCTCTTGGAGTAAACACTGTGGCTCCTCCCACAGCTCCTGGTCCAGCAGGAGGCTTGTCAGGTACCCCTTGGCGTGCACACCATGTTCCAGCCATGGCAGCCATCGCTCTGTGCTTTGGATAAAATCATCCCCACATTGACATCTTGTTCTCGCTGTCGCCTGTATTGCTGGCCCCTTCCTTGCACTCAGACTGCTGTCTAAATGTCACCTCTGCAGAAACCTCTCCTCTCTAAGTCTAAACCTGCCACTCAGCCTTGCCATCACATCTACTGTGTTTTCTTTCCAGCTCTTGTCATTCTTGATATGATCTTGTCTGTTCTGTCCATTTGCTCTCCTTATCATAGAAACACCATGATAATCTGCGCCTGCACTGCTGTGCCATCTGCTCCTAGAGCAAGCAATGACACAAGAGAGCTTACCGAGTGGATGGGAAGGAATCAGAGTCCAAATTTAACCAGCCATTGCGGCTCATTATCTGCAAGCCCAGCACTTAGAAGGCAGGGGCTGGATCTCTGTGAGTTCAAGGCCTGCCAGGGCTACAAAGTGAGGCCCTCTAAAAAATGAATCCTGGCATTTGAAAGCTGAGTTGAGAGGACGGCCGTGAGGCCAGCCTGGGCTGCACAGCAAGTGCCACGATGGTCATGGACACACAGCAAGACCACGCCTCGACAAAATCAAAAAGAAGGCCACAGATTCCCACAGGTAAAGGTGCCTGCAGCTAAACCTAATAATGTGGTTCATGGTGAAGAGGAAGAACACACTCTCATGTCCTCTGACCTCTATGTGTGTACACACACATGAACAAATGAGTAAATACGTATAGCTTAAATTTTTTAAAAATTTTTTTTTAAACAAAAAAAGGGAACAGGACAGGAAGACAGGAATAGAGAAGAGAAGGGAGGGGAAGTGAGGAATGGAAGAGGAAGGGAAGTGTGGGGAACGGGAGAAGGGGGGGGCAAACCACAGAAAGCCAAGGATATAACAGCAGCCACCAAATCCCAGAAGAATCCTGAGCTAGGCCTGATCTCCCCTAAAACCTGCAGAGGCTCCAAGGCTGCTCCGCTCACACCTGAGTTCAGACGCTCATTCTCCCAAAGTGCAGGAGGATAAGCACTCAATGCTAAGTCCCTTTCCCTAGTCCGTGGCTTTGCTCTGACAGCCATAGGACAAGAATCCCCAAATTGTTAAGAATTTCCCTTCTTTAGGAATTCCATCTGCTGCCGTGTGTGTGTGTGTGTGTGTGTGTGTGTGTGTGTGTGTGTGTGTTTCACATTCCCATACTTCTTGCAGTGGCCAGCAACAACTTGCAGGGACCTGTCCATGTGAACAGACTGCAAATGGAGAGTGGAGAACAAGTCATCAATCATCACAGGGATTGAAGCAGTGACGCAGGTGTTAATGACAGACCCGAATGCTCAGCTACCTCAAAGTTCTGGATGATTCAGGGCTGGCTTTATTCTGGGCCAGTCCACACGTAATTAACAATTTTTCCACCTCAGCCCTTAGGTCCCGCCACTGGAGCCTAGCTGTGGGTGTGTTTTTAAGCCTTGCAGTCTGACTGGTACTTACAAAATTACAAAATGACTGCTGCTGACAGATGACCACAGTACATCTGGTTCCTAGGTTTTGTCCAGGTTCTTCCTCACCTCCATGCATTGGTAAAGAACCAAGTTTGGGGTGTTCGCTGGAACCTTCCCAGGCAAAAAAGAAAGGGATAGTGAAAGAAGTGAAAAAGACTGTGGGTGAGTGGGCCCGAGGACCAGAAGTTCAGAACTGGCTTGAAAGGTTGCTCAGTGGTTAAGAGCATTTGTTGCTCTTGCAAAAGCCCTGGGTTTGACTCCCAGCAGCCACTGGTAGCATCTGTAACTCCAAATGGAGGGGATGTATCTCATGTGTAGTTCCCTTACATACATGTATGCAAAACATTCACATGCATAAAAATTTTTAAAAAATAAAATTAGCTTAAGATCATGGGCTGATAAAAGTGCTTTCTTCAGATGGGAGCAAGACCCTGGAGGCTCATGAGCCAGCCTGGTCTACACAGCATGGCAGAGACCAAAATAGAGACCCTGCCTTAAAGAAGATGGAAACCATTATAGTGTCCACATATATGTCATGGTACATCCATCCACACACACACATGCACACATCACATATATAAATATCATGGTGCCTCTCTAAGCTCGATTACACACATTACAGAACACATGTGAAGGAAAAAAATGTTCCACACAAGACAATCCAGAAAAAAAAATAAATAAATAAAACAACGAAATCCCAAGAACTTGAGAGTTCTTTGATCAATAGAAAGTAGCTCTGAGGCAGTCACATGGCGGTCTACATAAGCATCTCATCACAATGAGACTCGAATTGTGCCAAACTCCAGGAAGCTGAAATCACTGAAGCCAAGCTCGGGTGGAGGGTGGAGAGGGTGGGGGGGGTGGGTGGGATGTATTTAAGTTTAATCCCAAGGGAGCATAGGAATCAAAAAAAAAAGGGGGGGGAAGGAAAAAAATAAATAAAAAACTAATATATATAAAAAAAAAAAAGGGAAGTAGCTCTGAACAAGAAAGCTCGTGTTTAAGCAAAGGAGGAACACTTCTGTGTCTAGTTAGAAAACGGCAGAAAATTGGGAACAGTGGACAGCTATCTGAAGCTCAAACTCTGGCTTTTATTGTCACTGTTTTTCTTTTTTTTGTGTCCTCCTCCCTTTTGTTTTTCATTTTATTTTGTTTCATTTTCAAGACAGTTTCTCTGTGTAACGCTGGCTGTCCTGGAACTCCCTCTGTAGACCAGGCTGGCCTTGAACTCAGAAAGCTGCCTGCCTCTGCCTCCCAAGTGCTGGGATTAAAGGCGTGCGCCACCACTACAGACACTTTTTTTTCCCACCGTGCTTTCCTCCCACCTCCTCTCTCCCACCCAGCCTTTCTGGCAAACTCTAGGCCTCTGCTGCAATATAGCTGGCTCTCCAGAGAAGAGACTTTAGAATCATTCTGAGGTCCCACGGGATCCCACCACACAGAGGCAACAGAAAACACTCTGCTTCCGCCTGAGCCTGAGAGGAGAGGTGAGGGTGGGGTGGGGGTTTTCTGAACTCTTCCTCTTCTCCACCTTCCCTCCATCTGCCTCCTCCTCCTCCTTCTCCTTTTGATCATAATTAAGAATAAGTCGGGCTGGAGAGATGGCTGGGCACTGCCTGTTCTTCGAGAGGTCCTGAGTTCAATTCCCATCAACCACATGGGATCTGATGCCCTATGTGTAAGTTATGCCTCATATACATAAAACAATTTAATAATTCTTAATAAAAAGAATAAGTCTATTTCTAAGTATGTGCCTTTACTAATGATCAGCTGGTGTTTTGTTGTTTTGGTTTTCGTTTTTAAGTCTACACAGAAGCTGAACATGGTGGCCTATACCTGCAGCGATCTTGGCCTGTGGGGCTATGAACAGGATGCTGCAGGGAGGGAAACGTGAAGCTAAGAATTGAATACTAATGCTTCTGGCATCGTTACTTCACAAGTCTGACCATGTTCTGCTTTTCATAGTTTCTTTCTGTTGCTTGCCTCGTAGATCTCCCTATCTTCATCTAATTAAGACTAGCTCTTTCTGCTCCCACATGGGAGACACAGAATAGGCCAGTCTTCCTGGGGTTGAAGATCATGCCCCGGCACAGACCCCAGGATGTTGTAAGGCAGGGCCTCAGGACCAGCTGAGCTATGAGGTTAGTGGAATGACATGGTCACGGGCTCCACTGCTCTGAGGGCAAAGTCCCTTTGCTGCCCCATGGATGCAGACTGCTTTCTCAACTAGAGGAAATCATGGGCTGTCACAGGCCAGGGGAGGAAGTGGAGGATTGCTGTAGCTAGTTCATGACTAGAAAACACCACATGCTTCCTGGTAATGGACTAGAGTGTTCTTAGGGTCCGAGTCACTCCATGGTGTGGTGCTGGGCACTCTGCCAGAGAACTTACACAAAGCTGTTGACACTTTATAGCTGAAACTAACAACATTCCTGTTGAGTAGGCTGGGCAGGCCCAGGGCTGTAGGCAGAATCCTGTCCTCAGATGAGGAAGCTGAGGCCTGAGAGGCGACGTGACCTGGCCTAAGGTTGCGCAGCTGACAGGAGACACAGCCTTGCCTGGAACTCGGGTCTTCACTGTGGGGAAATGTTCTAGTTGGTCATCTTGATGTAGCCATGGTGGTAACATCCTGAACTCTGCCTTGTCCAAAGGTGTGGAGGAAGATCCCCCAGATTCTGGTTGCCTGGAGAGTTCTGAAATGGCATCATCTCTTGATATCCACAGTGGAGTGTGGACGGGTGGTTGCTAAACTCCTCACAGGTCTCCTTTCTTCCCCCACCAACCTCCTTTCCTTTCTTCTTTAAACTAGGAAAATCTCTAGCTACTGTTACAGGTTGGAAATAGCTAGAATGGATCCTCCAAAGGATTGTATTTTATAAGCTGGGCTTCCAGGATAACGGTATTGGAGCTGGGGATGTAACTCAGTTTTAAGAATGCTTGCCTAGAATGCACAGAGCTCTGAATTCAGTCCCTAGCACTGCATAAAATCAGACCTGGTGTTGCATTGTGATGTAGGGGTGGAAGGATCAGAAATGTAAGGTCATCCGGAGCTACAGTAAATTTGGACCAGTTTGGGCTACTTAAGACCCTATCTCAAAAAACAGAATGTGTGCAGGGAATGCTGACTGGATAAGCGTGCACTATAGACATAGGCAGGATCATGTCAAGGACCACAATGCATCAGACCCAGGTGAGGCTTAGAGACATGACAAAGCCTTCTCTGGTTCAAGTGTGAGTGTGCCAATGATTGAGCATTGTGTGCAAAAGGAACAATCACCCACTGCGTGCAAAAACTACCACTGCAGCTTCTGTCTCCTGGATAACAGAAATCTGAGACTGCTCCCCTACAGAAACCTACTAAACACTTCTCCTTATATTGTACATAATAAGAGCTGAGTTTCCAGGTAACATAGTAGGTGCCCTCCATCAGCACAGCCCACCAGACCCCAGCTTTTATGTATTTATATCTGTCATTTCTTCATTCCCAAATTGCCCCAATCAGGTTTCTCAGGACCAAGCTGTGCAGAATGAGCAAATGGTTGATTCAGATCTCATGGAACTAGATTAATTCTAGAGAGGATAGCTTGTTGCAAAGGATGAAGACTTTCTGAGACTTCGGTTTTTTTTCTTGCTTTGAGTGTTCTTTTGTACCTGGTATCACTTTTGTGATTCCATCCATGGTGAGGCCCTCATACAAGTGCCATGATCTTGATCTTACCTCTAGAAATATAAGTTAATTAACGCCATCTTTTAAGTTAGTAAGATTCCCAGCCCCAGGTATTTTGTTATAACAACACAAAATAAACTAAGTGTACTACAGTGAGAAAAACATTGAGTATAATGGGAACCCCTGGCAGGGATATAGGTACTGTCTCAGTCCCAACACTAAATGGAAGACTCTCTGGTGTGGCCATGAAGCCCACAAGAGTAGGGATCAATTTCTGTTCCAGGACTCTTAATCCTTTGTATCAGTTTTCTCATCCCTTAAAAGAGATGCCATTAATATCACAGGGTCACTTTAAATATTCAATGACAAAAGCATTTCATACCGTTCCTGACATATAATAAATATTCCATGTTGCAACCAAATATGTACATATGTGCAAGTATGTGCATGTTTGTGTGTATGTGTGTGTGTGTGAGTGTGTGTGTGTGTGTGTGTGAGAGAGAGAGAGAGAGAGAGAGAGAGAGAGAGAGAGAGAGAAAGGAAACAAGCAAGCAGGTTAAACTATATCTAGGAGAAAAAGACCATGCCACCTTAGCCTTAGCTAATCTACAAATGGCTGCAAAGTGCATATGGGAGCTATGGGCCCAGTTAGGCCAAGGTGAAGGGATGGTACGTGTTTGTACTGTAGAAGGGGCAGAGGGGAAGAGACTCATTTGAGAAATTCTCTTTTGTTAAATTCTCCATTTGATTGACCCGTGAGGAAATGTCCTGGGATTGGAATCTCTAAGTAGCTACACCCACATTCCTCAGTTGTCCGCATTCTGCACTGAGAGGCTGGAGAAAGTGCGGCTGAGGAGAGTATGTGGTTGACTGTAGAGAGGGAGGTGGAAGAAGGAAGAATTCTGAACTATGGTGAAAATGAGCCCTTGGTCAGAAGGGAAGAGGAGGGGCAGGAAGGGGGAAAGAGGGGAAGGAAAAGGAGGGGAGGAGAGGGAAGAGAAGAAACCCAGACAATCTGGAAGACAAGACAGACAGAAATAAGTCCTTAAAAAACAGCTATGCATATCTCTACCCATACTCTTAGAAAAAGAAATGTTCAGCTTTTTTCCCAGAAAAAGGAAATTTAAAATTGTTTCATGCGGGAGGTGTGGGAGGGTGCTTGCTTGTCTTTGAGATAAGGACTCAAAATTTAACTCTAACTTCCTATGTTGCCCAGGAAGGCTCTGAATTCACAGTAACCCTCCTATCTCAGCCTTCCCAGTACTGGAATCACAGGTATGAGGCACCCTACCCTTATTATAGTCTTGTGTGTGCACTGTCCATAAGTGTACCTGAATACATGTGTGTGTATGTGTGTGCACGCGCTGTTCTTATGTGTGCCTGTATACATGTGTGTGCATGTGCATGTGGAGGCCAGAGTTCAACATCAGATGCCAAATGCCTTATTCTTTTTCCTTTCTATCTTTCTTTCCTTTCCTTTCCTTTCCTTTCCTTTCTTTTTTTTCTTTTTTTCCTTTCTCTCCCTGCCCCCTTTTTCTTCTTTTTGGTTCTAGGTTTAGTATTTGAACAGAAAGAAATAAGAGAATATTCTAGAAAGAAATCTGAGGGTCTTCTGAGGTCACTACTGAGGTAGATACTTTCCAAGTAGGTGATGCCACCTGGCCCCAACTATCGTGTCCTCTTTGCTGGATGACAGCACCCGTGCTGCCATGGTACCGAATATCAGGCATAGGCCTGGGGGATTAACAGAAACACAGTGAGGAGAATGCCAAAGCTTTACTGAGGGACCAGCAATATATACTAGAGGCCAGGAAAAACAACAGGAAGAAACAATCATAGCCATAGGTCAGGCACCTGGGAAAGTCCCTACCACACCGGGTGGGAAAACAGGAATCAAGCTAAGCCACAGGACGTTCCATTCTCAGGAAACCTGTGCAATCAGCTCAGCTGGGGGTGTTGAGTAAACTCACCGATGCACAACCGCTGGAGACAACAGGTAACTTAATGTGGTGGTTTGAATAAAAATGGCCCCCACAGGTTCATATATTTGAATGCTTGGTCTCTAGTTACTGGAACTGTGTGGGAAAGATTAGGAGGTCCAGCCTTGTTGGAGGGGCTGTGTCACTGGGCAGAGGCTTCGGTATCTCAAAAGACCTTGATACCTACCGGCTTGCCTGCTGCCATGCTCCCCACCATGGTGGTCATGGATCACTCTCTGAAATGGTAAGCCCCCATTAAACACATTCTTCTTTTCCTTCTCCTTCATCATAGTTTTTCTTTTTCTTTTTGGTTTTTTCAAGACAGGGTTTCTCTGTGTAGCTCTGGCTGTCCTGAAACTCACTCTGTAGACCAGGCTGGCCTCGAACTCAGAAATCCTCTGCCTCTGCCTCCCAAGTGCTGGGATGAAAGGTTTGCGCCACCACTGCCCGGCTGTCATGGTTTTTCAAGACAAGATTTCTCTGTATAGCTCTGGCTATCCTAGAACTTGTTCCATAGTCTAGGCTAGCCTTGAACTCACAGAGATCCCTGTGCCTTTGGCTACCAAGTGCTGACATTAAAGTCATATAGCTTAAAAGCTTTCTTTCTCCTATAAGTTGCTTTGGCTATGGTGTTTTGTCATAAAATAAAAAAGTAACTAAGAAACCCAATAAGCCAAGGACTTTGGAGGCAAGTCACATAGACCTGAGGAGGAATTGAGGCTGGGATCCAGACTTCCTGCATAATATGTGCAGGAAACTGCCTAGGTGTCTGAGTATGGTGACATTAACTGGTCTCCTTGGCTATGGAATGCCCCACTTCTCTATGTGTAATAAAGACTGCTACCATCCTCTGGCTGACTTTGGTCATCCAAAACAACGTACTGCTATTGCGGCAGCTCCAGCGATTTTGAGTAGCAGCAAGGACACACTTCAGTCTGCTTGTGAGTCTTTGGGGTGAAATGACAGATACAGACACGAGTTAATCACGGAGCTCTCATCACCCAAGAAGCCCTTGGCACCCTGGCCAGTTCTACACTGTCGCATCCTTTCCATTGTCCTCTAGCCAAAAACAAAGCACACAGTCACTCCTCGTCTATCAAACATCTGCCCGTCTTTACAGACATCTCCCAGTTCTCAACGCGGTCTATCCGCACAGCACTGTCCCTTTTCAGTTTGAATGCAGAGTACAAGTCATTAGAGGCATGTTCTCAGTGTGTCCTCCAGACTCTGCTCCCAGGCCCGCACAGAGGTAAAGGAAAGTCTTAGACAACTTGTTTGATGGTTTGTGGTGCTGGAGAAGCCATGGCCTCTTAGATTCTAGGGAAGCACTGAGCTACTAAGCCATACCCCAGCACTCCCCCACACCTCCAGCTTCTTTCCTTTAGAGATGGTTCATCTGATTTTTCCCATATAGGAAATCTGCCTAAAATACTGAAAAGGAAATCCTAGGCAGCAGAACTTCCCCCAGCACACTCCAGAATGTTCTAAGTGGACCTCCTGGCAGTGCTTGGGCCAATGTGGCTCCATCGTGAATCCATCAAAGAGACTTGTGTTAAGATTTTCAAACATTTTTATTCTTTTTAAAAATTGTTTTGGGGGGGGGCTGGAGAGATGGCTCAGTGGTTAAGAGCACTGACTGCTCTTCCAGAGGTCCTGAGTTCAATTTCCAGCATCCACATGGTAGCTCACAACCATCTGTAATGGGATCAGATGCCCTCTTCTGGTGTGTCTGAAGACAGCTACAGTGTACTCACATTAAATAAATAAATAAATAAATCTTTTAAAAATGATTTTTGTTCTGAGACAGGGTCTCATAGCCCAGAATTACAAAAATGTGCCACCTTGCCCAATGGCACAGTGCTGGAGTACAGCCCACGCTGTGCAAATATTCTGTAACTGAGCTATATCCTAGTCCTTTTGGGGGGTTAAGTATATTTTTATTTTAGTTAAAATACAGCCATGGTACTAATGTACAAGGTGGCATGCATGGGACTGTTCACCACAATAGCTTTGTAACTTCCTCATATTTATTCTTGTTCCAGTGTTAAGCCTTGAGCCAGGTGTGGTGGCACATGACTATAACCCCATCCCTTGGGGTGCTGAGGCAGGAGGTTTGTGAATTTGAGATCAGCTTTGGTTATCTGACAGTTTTGTGCCAGTTTGAGTCACAGAGTGAGTCTCTCTCTCTCTCTCTCTCTCTCTCTCTCTCTCTCTCACACACACACACACACACACACACACACGACACTGGAGAGATAGCTTAGTTATCAAATACTTGCTGGAGGACCACTATCTGACCCCAGCACCCACAGAAAAGACAGGCGCGGCAGCATGTACCTATAATCCTAGCACTGGAGAGGTAGACCCAGATCCCTGCACTGTCTGTCCAGCTGGTCTAGAGGAATGGGTGAGCACCAGGTTTAATGAAAGACCTCTCCAACAAAAGAAAGGAAGAAGGGCAGGGCAGGGAACGGAAGGGAGGGGAGGGGAGAGGAGGGAAGGGAAAGGGAAAGAATAAAGTGGAGAGAGACTGAGAAAAAAAACGCATGGCATTGGCCTTTGGCTGCCACACACATGTGCACACAGAAGAACAACACACACACACACACACACACACACACACACACACATATACACATGCACGCGCGCGCGCACAAAACCAGGGTGGGGTGGCTCACATCTGAGGTGACAGATTTTCTAGGTACACTGACCTGATCATTACACATCAGACACGATGTATAGCCAAACAGATGTGTACTCATATACATTTGGTGGATGGGGCAGGGATCCCAAGCCAGCCACTTTATTCCTTTTCTCTGACCTTCTTATACCTTCTTAGACAAAAGCTCTTTAGAAAATTACATCATAGATAAAATATTACATGAAAGGGGAGTTAAAGAAGGATGTCGATACTAAGTTCAAAGCAGTGTTTCATTCTATAAGCTCATAAGTTCAAAGCAAGAGTTTCACGTGGCCTCGGTTTAGGATAGTGCACACCTGTGGCTTCATCCTTCGACCTGACCTAGAACAAATGTTTCTCCTTGATCACAAATTTGTCTTAAGCCTATTCCTCTTCTTAGGGGAATTGTGAAAGTTCATTGTATCTCTTATTATGCAGTCTTTATTTACTATTCTATTCGCATTTTATTCTTGATTCTGATTTTATTACATCTGTTTAGTAAAACAGCTAAACTTATCTCCCAAAAAAACGTTCTTCCTAAAATTACTTGAATCAAATCAGGAGTTCTATAAAATCATTAAGTCATCTAAACAGCATTAACTCATGAAAGTTCATCTTTTGCCGAATCATTAAACTATATAATGGTGACAGGAAAAGCATATGAATAGCAAGAAGCAATCCTGAGATGAAGTGTCCATGGGCCTTGCCTCTCGGAGCTCACCCATTGCAGGGCATGCAAATGGTGAGCCATCTCCAGAAAACACCTGCTTTCCCTTAGCCTCGCTTAGATGACTCCTGACAGTTGTCCAGGAAGGGTCCAGGCAGTGTTGTTCTTGATTCCAATCATAATATAAAAGGAAACTCTCACAATGTCTGGAGCCCTTGATGTCCTGCAGATGAAGGAGGAGGATATCCTCAAATAGCTTGCCACAGGAACCTACTTAGGTGGCAAGACCTTTGACTTCCAAATGGAACAGGACATATATAAAAGGAAAGGGGATGGGGCCTGCATAATGGATCTAAAGAAAACTTGAAAATTATGATCTAGAGCTCAGAAAGATGGAGACTACAGACCAAGCCTTGACTATTTTGCATAGGTAGCAAAGAGATCCCTATGAGAGACCCAAAACTGCCTGGCAAACATGCGGCCAAAGAAGTCATCAGCTCAGGTAGTTAGCACAGTAAAGATTTGGACTGGGCCTGGTAAGCAGGCAGGAGGAGCAGGAGAAGCAGGGTGTGGGGCTGGGGAGATACTCGGTAAAGTGTCTACTATGTAGGAAGGCATGGGGATCAATTCGATCCCCAGAACCCACATTTTTAAGAAGGCAGGCACTGCCAGGCAGTGGTGGCATATACCTTTAATGCCAGCAGCTGGGAGGCAAAAGCAAGCAGATCTCCGTGAGTTCTGAACCATCCTGGTCTACAGAGCAAGTTCTAGAACAGCCAAGATTACACAAAGAAAAAACAAAGCATAACACTGAGAAGGCAGAGCTAGGTGGAGACCTGGGACTTGCTGGTCTAAGTCAGCAGTGACACTCAAGGTTGACCTCTGGCCTCAACACGTACGTACACACAGGTGCGCACATACAAACCAAAACTAGAATCAAAGGGAGGAAGAGGAGGGGAGGAAAGAGGAGAGGAGGGAGGGGAGGGGAAAGGAAAGGAAGGGAAGGGAAGGGAAGGGAAGGGAAGGGAAGGGAGGGAGGGAGAGGGGGAGGGGGAGAGAGAGAGGGAGAGGGAGAGGGGGGGAGAGGGAGAGGGAGAGGGAAGGGAAGGGAAGGGAAGGGAAGGAAGAGGTGATCCACATTGAGTCTGTCTGTCTCTCTGTACAGCTTCCTTGAAAAATTCATATCCATACTTTTTTTCCTAAACTCTTGTCCATGAGCTTATATCGAAACATGTTTTAAAAGACTTTTTTATTTTTAATTTTATGTATGTGGAGGTTAGGATGTGTGCACATGAGTGCAAGTGCACAGGAAGGCCAGAGCATCAGAGAGAGAGACAGAGACACAGAGAGACAGAGACAGAGAGAAAGGGGGGGCAGAGAAGGGGGAAGAGGGAGGAAGAAGAGGAGCAGGGAGAGGGGAGAGGGAGAAGAGGAAAGAAGGGGAGAACAGAAAGCCTGGCTTTCCACCTCACACAAAGGTGAAGGTGTTACATAGTCAGCGCCCTTGAGAAACGACAACTTGCAGGGCCACAGTCGCGACACAGTGGTTGACGTCAAGTGGGGAAGTCATCATAGACATTACTGAACTGATTTCTGTGCTCAAAAGCCACGAACCTGAAGCGGGTTTGGTTCTTGCCCACAGAATGCCTTCCTTGTACGATAGAAACGTGGTTTGTGTTGCATAAACCAGTGCCGCCGCCACGGTGGTTGTTTTCCGCCAGTCATGGTGGCGGGGCTTTCCACTCTGCTCCCTTCATAACTACTGGGCGGGGCATGGTCCAAACAACCCTGTCACGCCCTGTGGGTGTCTGCTGACAGCAGTGTGCTTGCTGACTTCAGCTCCGCTGCTGTAATGACGGGGCCTCATAAGGGTTTCTTCGAGTGGGGATGTCTGCAGTTCTGCTTGGAAACCCAAGGTCTCTGACGCTGACTCACTTCCGGAAGTCTCCTGCCCCTGCAGAGGCAGCCGCACTAACAGCCCGCGGGCCTGGAGCTGGCTCGCTAACTCTTCACTACCAAGGAAGCAGTGGTAGAGACAAAAAGCCTCTCCTGCCTTTGTCTGCACAAGAGACCAAATACAATTAGCTCTGACTCTAATTCAGACCTTTCAGAAGACAGCCAAGGCCTGTTGATCTTTCGTTTGCTTTTGTTTTTTGAGACAGGAGCTCATCCATTGCTCCGGTCCAGAACTCACTATGTAGCTCGGACTGGACTGGAACTTGCAGCAATCCTTGTGCATCTCCTGAGTGTTAGGATTATAGGTATGAGCCTCCATGCCTAATTTCTGCCTATTAATTTAAAGGGGGCAGGGAGGGAAAGAAATTCGAAAACTGTTTCAATCATTTAAAACAGTTGGAGGAGTTGTATATTTTTCTGAATGACTTTCATCAGGTGTGTTTTTGGGGTTTTTGTTTGTTTGTTTTTGTTTTTCCGAGACAGGGTTTCTCTGTGTAGCCCTGGCTGTCCTGGAACTCACTCTATAGACCAGGCTGGCCTCGAACTCAGAAATCCGCCTGCCTCTGCCTCCCAAGTGCTGGCATGCACCACTGCCCCGCATCAGGTGTGTTCTGTCATTTCACATCTATTACTGTGTGTGTGTGTGTGTGTGTGTGTGTGTGTGTATACACAGGCTTTTCCCACAACAACCAATTTCCCAACACTAGCTGGGCATCCTATAATCCGGTTTTGACAGTAATACCTGGAATCAGCTTTCACATCTTGTTCCATGTTACCATAGGAACCTTATTTTAAGCACTTTATCCCCAGGACTATTTAAAGGCTCTGGAGCCATCAGGAGGCGGAGCCTGACTGGAAGAAGTGAGTCACCCACTAAGGGCGGCCCAGCCTAGGCTGAAGCCCCTCCCACCACCATGCTGTCCCTGCTGTGGTGGACTGCCACATCTCTGGAAACCATGAGCCAAAACAAGCCTTTCTTCTCTTAAGATGCTTCTGGCCAGAATGCAAAAAGTAACTCATTCAGCCCAAGACGGCCCACACTTCACAAGTCCAGGGGCCCCATGCTTCTGATCAACTGTTGTAAGTTAAAGAGTCCTGGAATCCCCTGCTCAACTTTAATCATTTGCTAGAATGGCCCCAGAACTCAGGAATGACCACCCAGAACCCATCCCTTCCAGCCACTCACCACACAGCTCTCATGTGCAGCTTTTCTGCCTTCAACGTAGGCTCCTCTTATATCTGCTGTCCTAATATGGCGCTCATTTATTTGAACATGTCATAATTACCTGTACTAACAGAGTGAGCAGTTTCTATGTGCTGGACACTGGTCTAAACACATAGAATGTGTCTACTCATTTGATATTCACCATATTAAATATAGCTAGGTATTCTCACTATGCATTTTGCAGGCCATAAAACTGAGGTTTGAGATTCTGGCCAATAATAAGGAATAAGAGTAGAAGCCATATGAGCACAGAGCCTGGCACTCTACCCACTGCGTCGCACTGCCATTTAGTAAGGTACAGCTTTCTGACTCTAGAATACCTCCAACTGTGCCTGACGGTGACTGACTCCACCGCAGCAAGCCCTGTGTCTTAGTGTTAGTGTTTGTTTCCTGAGACAGCATCTTTCTCAGTAGCCTGTTTAGCCTGAAACTCATTGTGTACCTCAAGCTAACCTCTAGTTTAAAGCAAACCTTCTTCATCAGTTCCTACGCACTGGGATTACTATTGTGAGCCTTCATGCCTGACTGTGAACTATGCCATTTGAGAATCCAACATTACATTGTGTTTTCTGGGCAACGCCTCTCAGCCCAGCCAGACAGCAGGGACCTTGTCACTGGGCTTGGCAGATGGTCTTAGCCCCCTTTGTGTCACAAAGTCCAGAGGACCACGGAGGAGCTGCTTGCCCAGCTGCCTGGCTCCGAGGCCTGCGCCCTCCCCTCTGGGACCCATTGCTCCCGCCTGTTCTGCCCATCTGCTTACCGCCCATTGTTCTCTCTTGCTTACTCACTGTGGCTGTGATAACATGGTGAGCAAAAACAGCTTAGGAGAGGAGAGGGGGCTCACTTCATCCTGGGAGGAAATTAGGATGTGAACTTGAAGCAGAAACCATGGAGGGATGCTTAGTGCTGGCTCCCAGGTTTACGCTTAGCTAACTTTCTCACGCAGTTCAGGACCACCCGATTCGTTATTCTTTGCCAATAACATGAGCCAGTTCAAGCCACAATAAAGTACATAAAGACAGGTTTATGGAGGTGGGCAGCTCTCAGGTGGGTTCACTGGTCCCAAGGAATGAGGTCAGGGAAGTTGCCACAGGGAGAGAGACAGAGGGGATGGGCAAGAGAGGAAGAGCATGCACACACAGGGAGAGAGAAAAAGAGAGGGAGATAGAAAAGGGACCAAAGTGTCTGCATTATGTAGGAAAGAGCTCCTGGGGGAAGGGAAACCCAGACGCTGGGCAGCAAAGTTCAGGGCAAAGGGTGGGGTATGCCAGCCATGTCCAGTAACAGATAGGGACTAAGGGAACCTGGAAGCAAGAAACTCACCGTGTACTCTGCTTTGGTAAGTTATACATGCACCTCAGCCCCTTGACCGAGTCTGAAACCCAACAGCACCTGCCCAGGGAGTGGTGCCATTCACAGTGGCTCTCACAGGCTTTAACCCACCTTCTGTAACAGTTAACAAAAGACAGTCCCACACAACAAGCCCTCTGGGCAGTCCCTCTACTGAGCCTCCCTTCGAGGAGCCTCTAGACTTGAGGCTGTGTCAAGTTGGCAATTAAAGCTCACTGGGACAACCATTTGCCCACGGTTCCCCAATCTTGCCTTGGTCTCTTCTCTCTCCCCTGGTTCCCTTCCTCCCACTGTCTGTCCAGGAAGGCGTGTGCTCTCCTCTGAGAGGGACAGTGACTCTCCCTTATCCTTTAATAGGATTTGAATGTAAGTAACAAAATGGCTGCCTGCTTGCTCCCGTTCTGATCAGTTTCTCCTCTCCACGGAAAGTGGCTGGGGTGACCGCGTGGGCATCCCTCTCGTTTCCGGAGAGTGCCTTTACTCAGCTCTTTCCGTCAGCTCACCCTTGTCTGACCTCTAACCAGTCTTCGCACCCTCTTGCTCCTGCGCCATTGAGACCCTTCAGTTACAAGGCCACCCAACACTGAGAAATGTTTTCCCCTTCCCGTGTTCAGCAAACCTGCCATTGACAGACACTCTGGAATAACTGAGATGCACTTGAGGTCCATCTTCTGCTGCTGATTTAGTCACAGCAGCGAAGTGTGAAAACACATTACAACGACACAGACACGTTTGGGTCTGACCTAGATTTAATTTGAGACGTAGATCACTGCCAACACAAACAAGAGCCCCTGCCTGCAGGGAGACACTCCCCCTGCGCTCGTGTGTGTGTGTGTGTGTGTGTGTGTGTGTGTGTGTGTGTGAGAGAGAGAGAGAGAGAGAGGGGGGGGGGCAGACAGACAGACAGACACCCTCCCTCCTGTCTCTACTCAGAACTGGGAACCTTTTGTTCTCATCTGCTGCAACCAGGCTGAGTGGGTGGAGGGAGGCATTCTCCTCCAAGCCTGGCGACCTGAGCTTGGTACCGCAGACCCACAAAGCCCCGGAGCAGTTGCACCTCTGCTCAGGACTACCTTGGATCTTGGCCTCAGGAGGAATGAGCGCTTGAGGCCATTGTGTGGTGTCCATACCGACTGTGCAGCTGGGGTTTAGAGCCTTGTAAGCCTTTGCATTTCCTTCTACAACCACTTCCCCCTCTCTCCTCTGAGTTACGGAGAGTCAGGCACAGGTCACCGAGTGGGAATGGAGCTGGAGATAGTGGGGTGCACTCTGAAAAACTAGCTTTACCATCACTGCTGAGCACAGTGCTTCTCAACCTGTGGCGTGCAACCCTTTAGTGAGTGCAATGACCGTTCAGGGGTTCCCTAAGACCATCTGAAAGCATGTTACAATTCATAACAAAAAAATTAGTTATAAAGTGTGAGGGGGTTCCCACAACATGAGGAACCTATCAAAGGGTTTCAGAAGCAGGAAGGTTGAGAACCACTGGCCGAGGAGGGGCCAATTCTTCTTGGCCTCTCGTTAGTAAAGCATGCTACCTCCATGTAAATCGTCAGTGTTATCTGAGAATGTTTATAATTCCACCTTCAATCAACTTAGAAATATCTTTATGCCTATCATTTTATCGATATAATTTCCATGATAATCTTTAATTTTAACATTTTTTCTATATATTTCTTCAATTTTATCAGAAATATTTTCCATGTAAATCTTCAAGTTTATCAGAAAATGTTTATAATTCCACTTTCAATCAACTTAGGAATACTTTTATACCTACCATTATTATAGCTATATAAAATTTTCCATGATAATCTTCAATTCTAACATGTTTTTCTATATTTTTCTACAGTTTTATCATAAATATTTTCCATGTGAATCTTCAATTCTATCATAAAATGTTTCTATCACATATTTCAATTAATTTAGCAATGTTTTATATGTCTACCACTTTATTCTTTAATTTTCCATGAAAATTGTCAGTTTTAACGTGTTTATCTGAAATATTTTCCATGTAAATCTTTAATCTATCATAAAGTGATTCTATTTCCCTTTACTTCCCTTTTCAATAAATAAAAAAAAGTAAAGCATGCTACCATGAGCTTCCAAATTACTGACCATACTCATGGTTATTCCTGATTGCTGCTAGGGCAGTTTACCACAAAGTGTCTTTAAAAGAATTTTTATTTTGAATTATTTATTTTATTCTATATGTATGGATGTTTGACCTGCATGTATGTATATGCACCACAAATGTGCCTACGGATGGTTGTAAGACACCATATGGATTCTGAGAACTGATTCCTGGTCCTCTGAAAAAACACATAGTACTACTTTCCAGTCTCAAGGACAGTGTTTTAAAACAGCACCAGTGAGGAATAGAGAGATAGCTCCATGGTTAAGAACACTGGCTGTTCTTTCAGAGGACCTGGGTTCAATTCTTAGAACCTACATGGTTCTGAGCATGCTCACAGCAGTCTGTAACTCCAGGAGATCTGACGTCCTCTTCCGGCCTCTGTGAATACTAGGTATGTATGTGATACACAAATATACACACACGTAAAGCAATCGTACACATAGAATTAAAAAAAAAAAAAAAGTGTCAGCCGGGCCATGGTGGCGAAGCCTTTAATCCCAGCACTTGGGAGGCAGAGGCAGGCGGATTTCTGAGTTTGAGGCCAGCCTGGTCTACAGAGTGAGTTCCAGGACAGCCAGGACTATACAGAGAAACCCTGTCTCGAAAAACCAAATAAAAAACAAAACAGTGTCAATATGCAATCACATGGTTCTAGAGTTCTAAAGTGGATCCTTCAAGGGCTAGTAACTAACATCAGCAGGGCTGCGTCTCTCTGGGAGCAGCACACAGACTCACTTCCTCTCCTTTTTGCCTTCTCAACACAACCCAAGGTCACCGCGTGGGAAAGCATTCCAGCTCCTGCTTTCGTCCTCATGTCTTTTGCCACTCTCTGATAGTGACCTATCGACTGCCCGTGGACTGCCCACTGTAACGCCGCCCCTGCAAAGTCCTCAGTCACATGGGTAGGATCCCATGGGCCACATGAGGTAACATCTGCATACATTTGCGGATCAGGACCTTGGCGTCTTTGGGAGCCATTATTTGGCTCACCACAGTACCCAAGCAGGAGACACAGGTGGCCAACTCTATTTATGAAACACCAATCTTACAGGAAATTAGACAACGATGTCATGGTTTTTTTATTTTAATTAACTCTGAGACTCAGTAGAAGCTGGATCCAATCTTAACATGGCCCCCCCTTTATTCAGTGATGGAATATTAAGGATTAGGAAGTGGCTCAGAGGTCGATCACTTGCCTAGCATATGCAAGGCTCTGGATTCGGTCCTCAGCATAGCAAAATTAATAAAATTAAATATGGAAGCTTTAGGTGAAGCTCCCTGCTCTGTAGGTCTATTCAAGAGAATTTAGGTGGTTGTCTGTCTCTCCCACTGCCCTATGTTACATTCATATGTGTATGCAGATACCAGAGACCACAAGAGGATATTATGTGTCCTGTTCTATCACTGTCTGCCTTATCTCCCTTGAAGTGGGGTCTCTGACTGAATTTGGAGTTAGGCTGGTAGCTGGCAAGGCTCAGAAATCCTCCTGTCTCTGTCTGTTTCCAGCCCCCGGTGCTTAGCTTACAGGTGTGTGTGTGCACATCTAGCTCTTCACATGAGGTGGTGGGGATTCACTTCAGGCCCTCACTTATACAGCACATAGTCTTACTTACTGAGCATCTCCCCAACGCCCCTCAAGTGTCTTTTGAAGTTCCACTCCCCTGCATGGCTTTATATATTCAGTGCCTTTTTGCTACCTCCAAGTCATTAAGGCCTGTAACAAGTGACATTTCTGCATGATGCGAGCCCATGGTGGTCACCTCCAGGAAGCTTTCTGAGTCAACCCTCCTGCTAGGGCCATTCTCTCATTCAAACGGTGTCAGTCCCAGGATGAACAAGGGCAAGGGCTGGGGAAGGGGCATGGAAGAGCCGTTCCCTCTGGAACAGCACATTATCATGCCCAGAATAATTCTAATACACAGCATGGTTCCTGTATCTGTTATTTTTCTCATTGATATGACCAAATACCTGGCAAAATGCGATTTAAGGAGGGAAGGAATTCTTCTGGTAATAGTTTGCAGGTGCAGGTCACCATGATAGAGAAGTGAAGGAGGCAGGAGCAGGAGGTTGCTGGTCATATTGGATCCACAGTCAAAAAGCAGAGAGCACCGATGTTGTTGTGACCGCTTGTATTCAGTCCAAGCTGGTGAGGCAGCCCAGCAGTTAAGAGCACTTGTTTTTGCAGAATACCTAGGGTAGGTTCCTAGCATGCATATATGATAATTCACAACTATGTTACTTCAGTCCTGGGGAGCAGATACTGTCTTCTGCTCTACATAGGCACCAGGTGCAGGACAGACATACACACACACATGCACACACACACACACAAACAGATATACACAGGAGCAAAACACCCATACACATAAAATAAATCTTTTTTTAAAAATTAAAACCCCAGCTTTGGGATGGTACCACCCACATCAAGGGTGAGACTTTTCAGTTAATCCTTTCTGGAAATACCCTCATAAATTCCAAACCTGTTTCCATGGAAATTTGAGGTACCAAGTATTATAGTTCCTAAATGCCAGGCAACTCCATTAGCTGCTGCTCAGCAGAACAGGGCAATCAGTGTGAGGCTGGAGGAGTCGGCGCCGAATCAGCCCCGTCGAGCAGCCACGATGGCGCCCACCCTGAGATTTTTCACCCTAACCCTGGCACAGCAGGGAGTGGAGTCTTGGGCCACTGATCGGATTTGGTCAGGAAGAGTGGGAGGACTGAATGGGGGTGCCAGAGATGTTCCTGGCGGAGGGAACAGCACATGCAGAGGGTGGCGTGATGCACGCGCACTGGCTGAAGCATCAGAAGGAAGTGAGAGGTGGTGCGGACCCGAGCTCTTAGTGCCCTGTGCACTGCGCTGCAGATTTTCCCTCGACACTATGGAAACAGACAACCTGAAGTAGAGGAGATGGTAAACTAACCTGATTGGGATTTCTGGCCATGGCACATCTTGGCTGGTGTGACCCTCTAGGCAAGTGGTTCACAGTCTTCCTAATGCTGCCACCCTTGAATACAGTTCCTCACATTATGGTGACCCCTCCAACCATAAACCTGTTCTTGTTGCTACTTCCTAACTGTACTTTTGCTACTGTTATGAGTTGTAATGTAAACATCTGACATGCAGGATATCTGATATGCGGCCCCTGTGGGAGCCGTGACCCATAGGCTGAGAACTGTTGTCCTAGGGCAGTTTGTTTTGTTTGTTTTGTTTTGTTTTTTAACTCATCAAAGACTAGGTGAGATATTATGTGTAAAGACTGCCTAGTCCATCCAAAGGCATGTAAATGGCAAACCAACTCCTCCTTGGTATTATTGTTATTGAAGGCATTCGGCCAGGGTAAGGCCTTTCCTGCTACTCTGTGGGTGAGAGAAGAGAGGATTTGCAGTTCCAGAGCCCTGCGGGCATCTTCTCTTGGCACACGGTACAGAAGGTTCCAGGAAAGTTGGCAGGAAGAGTGTACACTAACCTCCCAGGGAAGTTCCCAGCAGCTCAGCCTCCCAGGGAGCCAAAGAGAACATTTGAATCATGTCTCTGTAGAGGCCAGAATTCTCAGCTTTCTCGGACCTCCCCTGCAGCTCCAGCCATAGCTACAGCAGGAAGCAAGTGGGGGGGGGGTAGAGGCAGAAGATCTATCTATTCTCTTAAGACCTTTAACCCAAGTCAGACAGGGTGGTTCATGCCTGCAGTACTAGCAGGGGAGTAGAAGCAAGAGGATCACAGGTTCAAAGCCCAGCTGAGCTACATTTTACCCTGATTCAAAAGCAATAACAACAAAGAAATTGGATCCATCCCTTACTGCATCACCAAAGGCGGGATCTTCTGTGGCCTGAGCTGAGAAAGTAGCTCAGTGGTAGAGTGCTTGCCTAGCACGCACGAAACCCAATGTTTAATCCCCAGCACTGCAGAAAACCAAGCAAGATGGCAAATGCCTGTAATCCCAATATTTGAGAAGTGAAGGCAGGAAGATCAGGAGTTCAAATTCACCCTTGGTTATAGTTAGTTCAAGATCAGCCTAGGACATAAAATCTTCTTCAGCTCAGTCATATCTTCTACCCCACACCTCTTGCTCATCCACTAAACCACCCTCCAGGGAGCCCGTGTGACTCTGGGTCACCAGAGTATTCTCCTGCTAAGTTGGGCACCTGTTGACTGCTGGGTGTGAGCAAGACCATGTGTTGCTCACTCTCGACTTCTCACCTGCCAGTAGTGTTTTGGGATGTTCAGAGACTATGGCCTGGGCAGTAGAATATACAACGTGGATGAGGGTTTCAACCATTTTTCTTCAGGGAGTAAGTTAAAGAAGAGAGATATGACAGATCACCAGAGACAGAACTATCCCATGATTTAACTCACCAGCCATGACAGTTGTCATCTCTCACCTTTACCAGCTATAGTGTCGGGGGAGTCTCTCTGATCATCAGGCCAGGAAAGGTAACTTTGACCAGTCACATGGTCAGAAGGGGACCCAAGGACTGGGAAATCCTCTGGCTTTGCTGTGCTGAGAGCCAGTTCAGGCTGCACTCCAAGACAAGATTGCCGAAAGTCCCACTCTCAGACCAGCTCAACCTCGAGGCACTGGTACCCTCCTCCTCCATCCACCTGTACTTCCAGTTCTAGGAGATAAAATCTGACTGGAGATGGGCATGGTGGCACATTCTGCAATGCCAGGACTTAAGAGGCTGAGGTAGGAGGACAGTCTAGGCCTGTGTTTCTCAACCTTCCTAATGCTGCAACCCTTTAATACAATTTCTAATGTTGCAATGAGTCTCAACCATAAAATTAGTCTCATGGCTACTTCATAACTGTATTTTTGCTACTGTTATGAACTTCATATATAAATCTTTGTTTTCCAATGGTTTTAGGAGACCCCTGTGAAAGAGTCCTTCATCTCCCAAAGCATGGACTTGAATAAAACAATGTCTCTACCAGTCATTCTTTCCTGGTTTGTTTCAGTAGAATGTAGTAGGTGCAAGGGCCTCAGGCCTGGTGACACGACTATAGGATGCTTCTGACAACCAATGATCATACCACACCCACCCACAGAAAACCACTCTTTACCACATAATAGTGAACATATTATGTCAGAAATATAAATGAACATGGTCGTGTCTTTCCTAATAAATTAACAAGGTACTTCAGTTTCATTATCATCAATTTACCAAGTAGTCCTGAATTCCATCACAGCTGACCAAGGCAAATGCAAAAATGCAAACGTATGTTCAACACACACACACACACAGAGAGAGAGAGAGAGAGAGAGAGAGAGAGAGAGAGAGAGAAGCTTGCTGGTGACTAAATGGATAAAGTGGCTACAGCAGAGTTTGGTGACTTCCGAAGAGACCTGTCTACAGGCAGGTGTGGGAGACAGATGAGGATGCAGAATCTGTGGAAGTAGTTATGGGAAGGAGAGGAATAGGCTGTGGTGAGCAACTGAATAACCCGCTGGCGGGCTGAGGAAGACATCTCTGCAGAGTCAAGCCAAAGGGTCAGAGCTCAGGCAGCCCCCGACGTGGAGCTGAGCTGCTGAGTCAAAGTTTGGAACCACGGATGGCTGTCATAGAGGCAGAAGACCTGACAAGGTGGAGGCAGGTGAGCTGGTGGACAAAATGGATAGCAGGTTCTGATGGATAAATGAGAGGAGGGACGGGCAATGTAAACAGAGTTGGGACCAAGCTGAGCCAAGTCCCTGGGACAGCTGAGAGGTCTCTGCTTGTCAACACCTTTACGTAGTCTGAATGAGATGGCAGATGACAGGTCAGGGGGCAATTACCATCCATGTTAAGCGTCCTCCTCTTGATGGGGTCCAGGTAAGGGCTCTGTGCCCTTTCTACCCTCTTGGTCAGTTTGTTAAGTTCTTAGGCCTGGTTTACCTTATTATTTTAATTCATTTCTTAATGGTCCCAACTTTGATTTTTTTTTTTTTTTGCAAGACAGAGTGTCTCAGTGTAGCTAGCCCTGGCTGTTTTTGAACTAACTCTGTAGATCAGGCTAGCCTTGAACTCAAAGATCTACCTGCTTCTGCTTTGGAGTGGTGGGATTAAAAGTGTGCACCACCACTGCCTGGACCCAACTTTGATAAATTTTTATAGGGAAGCACTCTTTTTACTTTTAGAAATAAGTGGTTTGGGGGGCTGGAGTGATGGCTCAGTGGTTGGGAGCACTGACTGCTCTTCCTAGGGTTCTGAGTTCATATCCCAGCAACCACATGGTGGCTCACAGCCATTTGTGATGAGAATTGATGCCCTCTTCTGGGGTGTCTGAAGAGAGCTACAGTGTATTTACATATAATAAATAAATCTTTAAAAATAGAAAAAAGTGGTTTGTCAGTCTGTGTGTGGTATAAGAGTGTTGAGGTTGATTAACTGCCTTTGTCTTTGCATACAAAATGGAACTAAAATCTGCTTATAAAATGGAGTCATTACAGGCAAGTTTAATCTGGTGGGGGGGAGACATTTTATAGAATATAGAGGAACTTGGAGCTGGCACATAGCCTGTTCTTAACACCCCAGAACTCTATCTCAAAAACAATAACAACAACAACAAAAACCACCTGACTCAACATGGAGGACAAAATGACTTCCCTGCTTTTCAAGAAAGGTGAGAAAATGAGGGTCTTAGTAACACAGGAATGCTTTTAATTGCAGATAGATAAGCATGACTGATAAACTGTCTCTCACAGAGGAAGACTGGAGGAGCTCTTGGCTGTGGTCTTTAATATTCTTATAGCTTCTTTTCTCAGAGTATTAAAATAGTCACAGATAGCCCATAATCACACCTTTACCCCCACATCCATAAATTGGAGCATCAAAAACAAAATAATTCACATCTCAGATTTGCCCTTTTGTTGTGTAATAATTTCCTCTACAGTGAAACACTCTGTTCTAGGGAGAGGTTTCTTAAAATTCAGAACACTAAATGAAACTTACCACTGTGGGAGTAGACAACTCACAAGTCTCAAGATGCTCCTGAAACTTACAAGAATGACAAGGCCTCTCCTGAGGGTCATACACATAGGAGCTGAGCTGCCTAGAAGTACAGAGGACCCTAGGGATGCAGCTTACATAAATTTTTACCCTCTTTGGGGAAAGCTTTTCATTGATACCCCGCCTTTGAGTTATCTGTGTGCCTATAAATTCTTACTCAAGCTCTTTAAGTAAGCCCAATAAATGCATTGGTTTGCCAAGTTGGACACTGGTGGAATCAATACTGTCATCTCTGCCCCATCTGGGGTGAATAAATGTTTGTTCATGTCTCCTAAGGAAAGTGACACACCTTATCAATAAAGAAAGACTTTTTTCTCCCCCTAAGAACTCAAGACTGCAAATTCTGAAACCTTCCTGAAAAAAATTAGAAACTGTCTGGCCACCCAGGCTTTGTAGAAGACAGGCATTGGGTCATTCAATGAAAAGCACTTACCACAACTAATCAGCTAAAAGACTGTAGTTTTGAGCAACTAAATAAGGAACCATACTCATGAGTCTCTGATAAAAGGGGCAGAGATTGGTCTGCACAGCTGATTTTCAATCTGTATTTGGTTACAGAAGGGATTTAGGCCTTGTACCTGTGTGGGGGTCCCTGCAAGCATACCAGAGAAATGATCCAGGTGATGTAAGAATGAAACTAGGTTCGACATAACTTAGTTTGCTGATGCTGAGCCAAACTTCTGTAGCCTCCTCACACCAGGCAATCTGTTTTAGCACTATTTAAGTATAGCAAAAGCCAGGTGGTGATGGTACACGCCTTTAATACAAGCTTTTGGCAAACAGAGGCAGGGAGCTCTCCATGAGTTCAAGACCAGCCTGGTCTACAGAGAGAGTTCTAAGAAAGCCAGGGCTACACAGAGAAACCCTGTCTCAAAATATCAGGAAAAGAAAAACCAAACATTTTTGGGGGAAAAAAGTTCCCTAATAACAATTTTAACTCAGTCCTGTGTGTTCAGCAAAGTTTAAGATGTGTTTACATTAAGACTTGTTCTTTCATAAAGATGGATTCTGTTGACTTAGGAATAATGGTCAAGACACCCATCTAGGGAGAATGACTGAGGTAAACATAATACCTGTAGGAGTCAGGATTGGCCTGGCCCTAAGACAACATAGAAATCACTTAGGCTGTTGTAAATATATGCAATATCTCTCATAAAGATGGGTTTTATGGACTAAGAAGCAACACTAAAGATTTAGGGTCGGGGAGGGGGGGAAGTCTGGGATAAACAAACAATATTCTGAGGCGATTCAGGTGAAGCTTGGTCCTACAGAGAGCAAAAACTCACCAGGTCGTAAACTACATCTTTTCCCAGCAGCCGAGAGGAAAACAGGCAAACACCTCCTTCCTTTGAAGAGAGAAGCGTGCATGTTTCAGCTTCCAAGCTTCTCTAGTGCTTCTGTGTGTACAGGGCGTCTTACTGTCTACTTTCCCGTCTGAGTGAAAACTGCCTTGGAATGCTATCCTCAAGGAAGCATCTGGCCATTGCTCCCTTAACTTCTCTGCAGCTAGGCCACACACCGGATGCCTAAACAATATTGGGCCCTTTAACTTTCCATCATGAATGACAGACAGAGGGGCTCATAAGGCCAAGCACCTCAAGGATATACAGTCAATGGTACAGCCTTACAATACCCTGTACCTCCCTGAGAATATATTAGCAGTTACTGGTATTGCAAGACATTTTCTTTAATGGTACAGCCACTTATAAGTTGCCCATCTCCCCCCCCCCAAAGTAACCCCTCACTCATACTCCTGCAGGTAACCTTAATTAAACTCACTGATTCACAAAGATGGGCTTGAGTAGTGTCTTAAGCTATTATGGCGGCAATGAAACTCCAAGACCAAAAGAAACTTGGGGAGGAAAGACTTTATTTACTTCATCATGAAGGAAGTCAGACCCTGGAACTCAAAGCAGGAACCTGGAAGTAGAAATTGAAACAAAGACAATGAAGAAACAATGCTACTGGCTAGCTCCCAGTGGTTTGTTCAGCCTGCTTTTTTATACAACCAAGGACCACCTGTCCAGAGATGATCCCACCCACAATGGGCTGGGTTCCCTCACGTCAGTCATAAATCAAGAGAAAGACCCACAAGCTTACCTTTGGCCTGGTGGGATGGGGCCATTGGATAGGTTCCCTCTATCCAGATGACTCTCGCTATGCAAGGGGACAAAAATTAACCAGGACTGGTAGAGTCGTTTCTTTGGTCTTTGTTGGAGCTCTATTTGGGATGAATAGACATTTGTTTTCCCCAGACAATGTTTACTCTGTAACTTCCTGATGTCCTTTCAGAGGTGGTCCAGACGCTAATGTGTAATCTGGTAGACTGCAACAGCAGTTTCCTGTTTTCTCTCACTAGGAGTCAGGACTCAAGAAAACACGTCTCACTCACTAGCAGTCCCTGGAAGCTGGCATCAGTGGGGACAGGAGTCACCTGGGTGAAGACAGTGTGAACAGGTGGAAGCTGTCCCAGTGCTGCCCTTAGACTAGGGGCCCAGGCTGAACAGGAGGGGAGAAGAGTCAACATTTCTTGCTGTCTATGTGGCCCAGAGGTGAGGGGTCCTAGCTGCATGTGAACTCTGTCACGCTTTCCCCTCATGACAGTCTATGTCCTCTTAAAGCACAAGCTGAATAACTGTCCTTTCCTCAGGTTGCTTTTGCCATAGCAACAAGAAAAGCAAAAAGCAGAGCTGATAGTTTATGTTCTCCAGACTCTAGAGTCTCGGGAGGTCTAAGTTCAAGCCTATACTTATTTTTTATTGAGTTTTCATTGTTGAAGGTTTTTGTTTTTGTTGCTTTGAGGTGAGGTCTCACTAGGTAATTCAGGCTGGCCTTGAGCTACTTATGTACTCACTCTGGCCTCAAACTTAGGATCCTTCTCCCTAGTCCTCCCAAATACTGGGGCTATAGGCATGCACCACCATCTCCGCTTTCTATTTTACTCTCTTTGGAGAAAGTAGTTATGTCCACAGTGCAAATGGCTGCTCATTCAACCAACTGTCCAAGTCAGATGAACATTAAATTGACTGGGGTATGTGTGTCTGTGCGGTGGATAAGTGTGTTTGCGTGTTTGTATGTGCATAATTATATGTGGAAATACATATATTTCATGATTGCCCTGGGACTCTCTATGTAGACCAGGCTGGCCTGGAACTCACAGAGATCTGCTTACCTCTGCCACTCAAATGCTAGAATTAAAATCAAAGATACATGCCATTATACCCAGCCCTCTACCTTACTTATTTAATGTTTGAGACTGGGTGTCTTGCTGAACCTGGAACTTACCAACTAACTGGGCTGGCTGCCCAGAAGGTCCTAGGGATCCTCTTGTCTCTACCTCCCCAGCTTGGGGGTGACATGTGCCACCACACCCAGCTTTTTATGTGAGATATTAATCTTAACTCGGGTCCTCACGCTAGCAAGGCAAGTAGTACTGACTCCGCCATCTCCCCACCCTAAAAACTGACTCTTGAAAATTACTACCCCCAAAGGGGCTAGCAGTCCTAGATCTTGTCAGAGACCTTTATCAACTCCCAGTAAGCCATCCTAAAACAAAATCTCTAAGCACCACTGTATGGTTTAGTCAGGAGCAAAACCCTCTGCTTCCAGGGCTGCCAATTGGTGTCTGAACCATCGCCCTGGGATCTCTCGGTGCACTGTGACCCACCGTGGGCAGCCAGCTGGCTGGGAGGAGTTCCACTTCCTCTACACCCATCTTGGGACAGAAAGAGCTGGTTCCTGTGGGCGGAAGAATTTGAGAAGGAGGGGGAAGTGGGCAGAGAGGGAGGCCATTTGGGGGGCCTGAAAAACATCTTTTTCTGCATCATCTTCTTCCTGCAGATTGGTTTGGAGGCCCTGTTGAGTGCAGGCCTTGGCCCCGATTCTGGGTTATTGCTCAATACTAATAGAAAACAGCAAGACAGCAAAGGTCACAAGTTGTGCTGGAAAATTTTTTTTCTGTTTCTTTTCTCCTTTCCTTTATTCTCTGTGAAGGCCTGGCTATCCTGGGCTCTGTAGTCCATGCTGGCCTTAAACTCCGAGATCTGTCTGCGTCTTCCTCCCAAGTGCAGGGATTAAAGGCATTAGAGTTTTGGGGTTTTTTTTTTAATATGTTTTAAAACACAAGTGTTAAGAGAAAATGAGAAAAGCTAGAGAAGACACAGAAGAGAGCATGGGTGTGGCTTATCTAAGAGACACAGACTCGCTGTCTTCACAATAGCATGTATAGCATTTACTTATGTTGGTTCTAAATGTCTTCTTTTCAGAGGGTTTCTAAGAAAACCAAATGAGGCCACAGGGTGGTCCTGAGAGGCACAAAGTTCCAGTGGATAAGGTAACATTCTAGATCCCAGGATACAGGAAGACAGAATGTCTTCACTCTGAGTTCAAGGCCAGCCTGGTCTACAGAGTGGGTTCCTGGACAGCCAGGGCTACACAGAGAAACCCTGTCTTAAATACACACACACACACAAACAAAGCAACTTGTCCAAGGCCAATCCATCAAAACCTTCCCAACAAATTCACGCCGCTGTCCTAACTTGTGAGACTGCAGGACGTTTCGACAACTCACAGGAATCGTCCGCCACAGGGGGCCTGGGGTGCCAGGGGATCCGACTCAGATGCCCAGGCTTGCTCAGCAAGTCGCTCACCTACAGACACGGTCCTGGTGTTTGAGACTCAGTCTTTCAATGTAGCCTCCCTCTACTTGCTTCAAACTTGACATCCTCATCCCTTGGCCTCGTGAGTATTAGGATTATGGGTGTGCACAACCACACTCAGTATTGTTTACTTAAGAAATGGTAACTCAATATATAATTGAGATTATCCTGGCAGTCAGTTCCCCAGGGCCTCTCCTTGTCCTAGAACTTGAATTCCTTCTTAACCAGCAGAGCAGAGGAGTGAGGCCACTGAGTCACACACATACACCGAGCCTGACTCACAAGGCAAAGTTTAGGCTTCTGTTCAGATGTGTCTGTATGATGCTCTCAATTCTCAGAGCTCGGGCTTTGGTGCTTATGCCCAGCCCACACACCCAGGTTAAGGGGTATGGCAGTGTCTTTAGTTTCCTCTCTACAAAGCACGGCCTTTGTGCTTGCCATGGGCTGGATTACACATTAGGGATGTACTCATGAGTGGATGGATGGGTGACCGACCATGAATCGCTGTAAAGCTTGCAATGTTTGCTCCCTGCCATCTCTTCCTCAAGGACAGGACAGGGGTCTCCTCCAACTAGATAGTACTCCTCCCTGACAACTTTTACTCTGAAGGTGAAGTTCCGGAAATGTTCTATGCTAAGTATGGATTAGGAACAGCATGGGTCCCTCAGATGGAAGCATAGTCTGAATCCCAGCATTTGAGAGGTTAAGTCAGGAGGAGTGACAAGAGTTCAAGGCCAGCCTGGGTTACATAGCAAGTAAACAAGTCAGGCCAGCGACATAGGGAGACCCCGCCTCAAAAACCAAGGTCCCTTTCTCAAGACCACTTGTCTCCAAAGCTTGATCTTTATGCCTGGAACAAAGAGCTGTTGACAGATTGAGCCTTCTCTTGCCCAGAAGCCAGACCCACCCTGTACCTTAGCCCTACATATGCTCTTCCTGGTGCTATGTTGTCTTGGATAGGCTGGGTACTTAGGGAGGATCTAGGCAGAAGTGAAGGCACGTATATGTTCCTTTTGGGAACAGAGTATAAGCTCAAGAAAGAAGCCCTACTGCCAGTGGAGAAGAGAGTGACGAAGGAGGCAGCATCCCAAGCCATGGGGAAGAATGTCGCTCAAATGGGTGGCATGAGCTAAGAGGAAAGCCATGTGGACACAGAAACACCCACACACCTTCTTCATGCTGCACACCACAATGCCTCCTGAAAGGGCTGGAGTTTCAGACGTAAAAGGAACCTGGGGCTGGGAATGTAGCTCAGTTGCTAGAGCGCTCGCCTAGGATGCAGGAAGCCCCGGGTTGGATCGTCAACACCACATAAAACAGGTGTGCAGCACCCACTTGTGATCCCAGCACCCAGAAGGTGGAGGTAGGAGGGCATCAAGGTCGATCTCAGAAACACAGTGAACTTCAGGGGGCAGCCTGGGGTTCATGAGAACCAATACACCAAAAGTAAAACTACAAATGCTATAAAAAATAATATGGATAAAGTTTCCGATAATGTAGGAGTAGGGCAAACTTTCCAAATTCTTACACAGCATCCAAAAGCCATAAGGAGAAAGATGAATAAGAAATTGCATTATCTGTGGCCAAAAACAAGTAATCAAGTGGGGTGTGTGTGTGTGTGTGTGTGTGTGTGTGTGTGCGCGCGCGCGCGCGCGCAAGCTTGAGCTGGAGAGGTGGCTCAGTGTTTAAGAGTGCTTGCAGCTCTTCCAGAGGATCCAGGTTTGCTTCCCAGGACCCACATCTGGTGGTTCACAACCACTTGTAACTCCAGCTGTAGGGAATCTGACACTCTTCTGTGTACCAGGGAGACCTACACACATGTGATATACACTCAGACACACATACTTACACATGAAAATAAAAATAAATCTTTAAAATTTATGTGAGTAAAGGAGCAAAATTAAAACAAAGAACTGCCTAAATGTTCAATTTATATTATAGAAAAATTTATACTTTCAGGCCAGGTGGTGTGGCATGCACCTTTAATCTCAGGACTCTGGGAGGAAAACTCAGAGGCAGGCAAACCTCTGAGTTCAGGACAGCCAGGGCTACACTGAGAAACCTTGTCTCAGAAAACCAAAATAAATAAATAATAAATAAAATTATACATTCAATATACATATATACTAACAATTTTTTTTTTATTTTTTCGAGACAGGGTTTCTCTGTATAGCCCTGGCTGTCCTGGAACTCACTCTATAGACCAGGCTGGCCTCGAACTCAGAAATCCCCCCGCCTCTGCCTCCCAGAGTGCTGGGATTAAAGGCATGCACCACCACCGCCCGGCTTATACTAACATTATTAGTATGCAAGGTGCTTCTAATATGGATTCTAAAGTCAATGACCTGGTTGAAAAATACACTAAGGATATCAATAGTTAAAGGAAAAAGGAAAAAGTCTAAACTGTCCTAGAAGACACTGAGTCCTGCTTATATAAAAGAAATTCAAATGGCCCTGAGGAACTATTTCTCACTGATCAGACTAGCCAAAATACAAAGATTTAACAAAATGCTCTCTTGTTCCAGCCATGAGAAAGCCAGCATGGTGACACATGGCTGCGGGGAATGAGGGTGGTGCCGTCCCTATGGAAAGGAACTTGGCAACACTTAGCAAAAACAGCCTGTACGTTTGCTCTTTGATCTGCACCCCACTTCCAGGAACCCATCCTAAAGATCCCTTGCAAACAATACACAAAGTCCTGGGACAAGGCTATTTACTGAAGCTCTCTGTGACAGCCAAGGCCTGGAAAGAAGCCAGATGTCCAGAATAAGAGTGTGGGTATAACCAGAACATCGCCCAGCAGACCACTCTGTGGCCATGGAAGGAACTAGGAAGATCTCTACAAACAAGCACAGAGTGGCCCTGGGGGCATCTCATTAAAGGGAGAAAACATGATGGAGAAGAGTGTAAGAGATGCTCAGAAGCAAGGGCTTGTCTACAAAGGAAAGGGACAAAAGGCAAACTTGAAAGTCTAGGTATGGACATCCTCATAAACATGGTGGTTGAGATAGAGCAGTGCAGAGAAAAGAGACTCTAGATTACTTTAAATGTACTTTATTTTTGCATTTGACATGAATGTATATGTTGTACATAATTATAAAATTAGGTGACAGTAAAATTACATTAGGGTCTGGAGAGATAGCTCAGTGGCTAAAATGTTGCTCTTGCAGAGGACCCAGATTCAATTCACAGCACCCACATGGTGATTCACAACCATCCATAACTACAATGCCCAGGGTGCTAATGCCCAAACATCTTCTGATGTCTTCCAGCACCAGGCACATACATACCTGCAGGTAAAACACTCATACATATAAAATATAATGAACAAATCTTTTTCTAATTAATAACATTAAATTAAAATGTGCATTTATTTATCTTGCATATGTATAGGTGTGCGGGCTCCTGTATAACAGCATGTATGTGGGGGTCAGAGGACAACTTCCAGGAGTGACTCTCTCCTATCATGTGAGTCCCGGGGATGAGATCAGATCATCAGGTTTCACAGCAAGCACCTTTACCCCGAGGCATCTCGCTGGCCCTGCATTAAAATGTAAAAGCAATCGCCAGGCTGGCAATATACAGTTCAGTGATAGAGTGTGCTTGGTATGGTCCAAGCCTCAAGCTCATCTCCAACACCAAAAAGCCACGATGGAAAGCTAACCAGAGGACACAATTCCCACCCGGAAGGGAATAAAAGATAGGAGTGCCCATGGCCTGAGAACTGGATTCAGTTTTCACAAAATGACATTTTCTAACATTGATGGTCACATGAGGTTTTCTAATAACATAATACAAAAAGAGAATTACACATCTTTCTTTTCTTTTCTTTTTTCTTTTTTAGACAGGGTCTCACTATGTGGTTCAGTGTTCTAGAACTCATGTAGCAAGCCTGGCCTGGAACTCACAGAGATATGACTGCCTCTGCCTCCTGAGTGCTGGAATTAACTGTGTGTGCTACTACATCTGGCTTATGAAGGCATTTTCTAAACACAGTACTGGACATGTCAGGTGGGTAAGTTATAGCCAAGCAAGGAAAACTCTGCTGTGAAGTTTACAGACATTATCTATGACAATCTTAGGTTTGGGTTGGCAAAAACTGTCTGTTAATGTGTTCCTCTTGACAGTTACTAGGATGCATATCAGACACAGGAGGAGTTATTACAGGCACCGTGAGCATGAAGCTCTGGATGTACAAGGTTCTAACTCTACAGTCCAAATGTTCTCGTCAGTTCACTCATCCCTATAGACTTGAGAACTCTGCTCTGGCTTTTTTTCTGACTTCACAAAATCTATTCCTAAAATTTGAAAGCAAAATGTCCCTGTGTGCTGAGCTGGGAGCACAGCTGCAGAGGAACTCCTGAAAGTGACTTCACCACACAGTAGTTTCTAATCCCTGGTGAGGCTCGCTCCAGGACAAACAGCACACTAACAGAGTATTAAGCTGTCTTCAATAACATAACTTAAAGAAAAATGCAGATAGTGACTTAGGATACAGAGGAGAAGACATTTAGACACCCCCCCAAATGTCTTTTCAATCTTCTTGGCTAGGAGAGCGATAAGTCAAGCCATAGGAGGCAAAAAAACAAAACAAAACAAAAAAAAACAAACAACAAAAACAAAAAACAAAAAAAAACCAAAAAAACAAACAACAAACAACAACAAAAAAAACCCAGTTTGGCTCAACACAGTAGCTAGTGTTGGTTCAACCCTGAGTAGTTTATTTTAGGCGTATTTAGGCACAGCACAATTTGGTGGAAACTATTTTGGTAATAATTAACTCCATCCCACATGCAAAACCAAGCATATGTAGAGCTCCTTGGGGAATGAATTAAGCAAAATACAGATTAGATGTAACGTCAAAACTCTTTGTAAAGTCTAAAAGAGTAGGTTCTACAGATGGACTGGAAGAATAAATTATGGTAAGGGTGTGGGAGTAGCCAGTGCTGGAACAGTATCTAGACACACAGACAGGACAAAAGTCACTAGGCTAAAGGACATTTGTGCTCCAGCCTTCTGGGCAGACAACACGTCTGGTGAACAACCCTGTGTGCTTACTGTTCCAGGTTCCTCTAGTGCATGTCTGTGAGCGCAAAGACCTCTGATCATCTGCGTCCCTAATGTTAGTAAAACCCCAGTTCTATATATTTTATATTTATAAATATATAAATATATATAAATATAAAATAAATATATAAATAAATTTATATATAAATTTATTTTTTGAGATATGATTTTCTAGATAGCCTTAGTTGTCCTTGAACTAGCTCTGTAGACCAGGCTGGCCTTGAATTCAGAGATCCATCTGCCTCTCCCTCTACCTCCCAAGTGCTGGGATTAAAGACATGTGCTACAAGTGCCTGGCTTTCATCTTGAGATTTAAAAATGTTAAGCAGGCATAATGGTTTGGGCCTGGAACTCCAGCACTTAGGGGATCGAAGCAGGCAGACTGCCCAAAGTCTGAGGCCAGCCTGGCTACATAGTGAGTAGCAGCCAAACCAGAGGTGCGTAGCAAGATGCTGTCTCCAAACCGCAAGTAATGACAAGGTAAAATAGTTCTTTGTGTGTGTGTGTTGTGCCCATATGTTACATATGCATGATCACATGTGTGTGGGCACACATGTGTATGGGTGCACATGGAGGCAAGATGTAAAATGTGTTTTAAATGTTTCTTTTAGTGCCTCCTTTTCTTACAAACAGTAACTCCCTGGCAGCCCTCCTCCCAGTTTGGAGCCCAGCCCCTTCAAACCTTTCTCCCACGGTTCCCCAAATCAGTTTGAATAGTCCCTCCTCCCAGCTCTCCCAACACTAGCAGCCCTCGCTGTCACAGCTGGGCGAGCCTATCTGCTCAGCTCAGCTTCTCCTGGCTCTGGGGTCTCCTGTCTTCACTCTGCTCGGTCTCCTTTCTGTGCCATCTTCTCTTCTTCAATCCTATCCAATCTCCTCTCTTCCTGTATGTCTAACCTACCCTCTGACCCGCTCTTCTGCCTCCTGGATCTTACTCTCTCTCTCTCTACCTCTACTGGCTTTTTATATCCTCTCATGTTCCCATATGTCCCTGAAGGTCAAAGGATGGAGCTGTTCTCTTAAAGAGCCAGTAGCCTAGCAACTGGGGATCCTTCAACTAGGGATCCTCTAGACGACAAGGCACACAAGATAAACCACCACAGAGGCTGAGGTTACAGATCCTTACGTCATGGACCCATCACTCTCCGCCTTACAAACTGAGGCAGGTTCTCTCTCTGAACCAGGAGCTTGCCCATCTGGCTACTTAGCTAGCTCACTTCAGAAATGCCCTACCTCTGTCTTCTGGGTGCTGGGACTACAAACGATATGTCCCACCCACTCTTCACAAGGGTGCTAGGGATTGGAACTCAGTCCCCACACTTGTGTGGCCATCGATTTACATATTGATTCATCTCCTTAGCACCCAAATAAGTGCATTTTAAAAGTCTTACTTGCACTCTCTGAAAAGACCTAGTGTTTTTGAGTAGTACAAATAGCATACACATCTAGTGCTCCTCGGTGGTCTTTAAATGCCACTTAGAATAGAATGAGACGGAATGGAACAGTCCTATCAGCAACAAGCCTGTTTCTCTTTATAAGTTAATGGCCTTGCATCCTCTTTATAGTAATGACAGTTGACTGTTCTAGTGAATACTAGAAAAACAACTTACTTAGAAAATAAGGGGGAGGGGAGTCAAACCCTTATTTTCTCCATTCCTCTGTGACTTCTGTGTCCCTGTGCATTGGATGGATGACAATGCAAAGGCTCAAGTATCCACTGTCACTTAGCCCAGGGTGAAGGTAGGGATGTTAGCAGGAGAACCAAGAGAAAGAGATCTGCCCCAGCTGGCAGCAGCCCACTTGAACCAGAGCAGGAAGAAAGGGCAAGCCTTTGATGGATGGAAAGGAACAGATGGGGGGACTGGGAAGATGACTTGGTGAGAAGGAGCACTTGCTGTGCAAGCATAAGACCCTGAGTATGAACTCCAACACTAGTGTAAAAGCTGAGAGTGGCCCTGTATTCCTATAACCCCAGCATTTGCAGGGCAGAGACAGACCCCAGGAGCTCATTGCCTGGCCTACCTAGATGAAACTGTGAGCTTTAGGTTCAGTGAGAGACCCTGCCTCTCATGCTCAAAGTTGTGTCCTACCTCCACCACACACACACACACACACACACACACACACACACACACCACGATTTTTTGTTTGTTTGTTTCTTGAGACAGAGTTTCAACAACCCTAGCTGTCCTGGAACTAACTCTCTAGACCAGACTGGCCTCAAACTCACAGAGATCCATCTACCTCTGCCTCCCAAGTGCTGGGATTAAAGGCATGCACCAACATGCCCAACCACATTTAAAAAAAAAAAATTAAACGATATACAGTTTTAAAATAGACAGACTTTAAAAAAGTGACAGAGGTACGGCCACACTGGGCCTGTGGGGCACAGTAGGGACTGTTGTGGATAACTTTAGAGCCTCATGAGACCTGAAAAAAAAAAATAAAAGTCCTGGAATGAGCGCTCATGTGCTTGCTCTGCCACCTGTCAGACATCTGTGCCGGGACTCAGAGGGAGCTTCTGGGTAGCAACTGTCTGAGAGAAGAGTGAGGTCAGCTGTGGAACTAGCAGCATAGGGAAACAGGGCAGCTGAGGCAGGGCGGGGCAGGGCAGGGCAGGGCATCTTAACAGGCTCCGTAATGACCTGGTCCTAGCTGGTTATAGATGCCCTGCATGTTTGGAATTTGCCCTAAGCACTTCTAGATGGTGCTTTATCAGACTCCATTTGTGGTGGCTAATTGCTGCTTGCTGGCTCAGAGGTGACACCAGGGAGGGAGAGCCACAGCCTGGATCTGCAGCAACCAGTGGCACCAAGCAGGTGTGTCCGGCAAGGGGGTTATTAAACCATTTGCAAAGAATGTGTGTTAGATGGGGCTGGGAGATCCTGAGGGCAGCTGGAGGCTTGCTTGACCCTGTTCCCAGATGGCACAGCACAGTTTACTAGTATACTGAATGAATACCTTGTTAAATCATTCCTTTTCAGTCCTTCTCTTTCATGCTATCAAGAGACCCAATAAACACGAAGTGGGTGAGACTGCTGTCTGCATAGCCTAGTGGGGTTGTTGTTGTTGTTGTTGTTGTTGTTGTTGTTGTTTTAATACTGTGAACTTGGTTTTCCATTTTGTTTCTCAAGTACAAAGAACAAGCTAAAAGAATGCTATGCAGAATGAGCCGGGCGGTGGTGGCGCAGGCCTGTAATCCCAGCACTTGGGAGGCAGAGGCAGGCAGATTTCTGAGTTCGAGGCCAGCCTGGTCTACAGACTGAGTTCCAGGACAGCCAGGGCTACACAGAGAAACCCTGTCTCGAAAAACCAAAAAAAAAAAAAAAAAAAAAAAAAAAGAAAGAAAGAAAAAAGAAAAAAAAGAATGCTATGAAAGACTCTATAGGAAATAAGCTAAACCAGGAACAGAAACATTTCTTACCAAGTATGACACACAGTGCCATAATTACATGGGTGGTACTTTTAGACAAATGTCAGTGCGGTCCCTCTGTTTACAGGGACATCACCACACATGCGTAAGTAAGTGAACATCACCAGGTAATAGGAAAACAGGACCACTGTCGTATGAACGATCCATCACTGACCAGAGCATGACGCGGTGCAGAACCACGTGTGCTGCTAAGCGCCCTGTGGACTGTGCCGTTTGCCTGCATCCATCTTTCTTGCCTCCCCTTTCTTCTCTCTCCTTCCCTCTGCAGCCCCATGAACCACCCTTGCCTCGCTCAGGAAACCAAAGATTGGGAAATAATCCCCCTTGTTCAGGCTTTTAGAACGATGAAAAACACCCTGACAGGCTTTGCAGGAATATTACAAAAAAACAGCTGGCTCAGGTTGTTGGGTTCAAGATGGAAGCCAAGAAAACTTTCAGATATGGAAGCTTAACATTTTCTGAGCACTCAGGGAGGTGGCCAGTTTGGGATCTGAACTGTGTCCCAAAAGGAGATTATACATTTTTAAAGGATGGGTCCTGAGTCCTGCATGGCCTTGGAAGAGATGGCGGCATGACATGGTTCCCACTGCTGGAGCAGAGCCAGCAGGAAGTGGGCCTCCACAAGCATTGAAGGTTGCTGGGCTTAAGGCTTGTTTGGATAATAATGTATATATTTCACTTCATGTTCATCCTTCTAGAAATATTCTCCCTGCCAAGGTTAATGACTCCACGATAATCAGAAACAGTATGAGTCTGGGAGTCCAGGGTGCGTCTGTTCCTCAGCAAAAATGGTAAACACTGTGACCTTCAAGACAGCTCTTAAGGCTGTGGGAAAGAACTCTAAAATATAAGTTCAAAAATATATAATTTCTCAACTATGGAAAATATGAATCCTGTGAGGGGCTTCACAGACCTAAAAGAACAAAGCACTTATAAGCCAGTTTGTCAAAAATATACAAAGGCAGGCAGATTCCTGAGGTCGAGGTCAGCCTGGGATAAAACAAGTTTAGACCCAGGAGTGGTAAGAATGGAAATTTCAGGACAGGATCCTACCCCGCTAGCTTCCTGTCTATGCTTACAAAGGCAGACAAATATCTGAATTCACTGCCATGCTTGTTTTTAAATGTACTTGCTGCCTTTTCTAAAAATTAAGGGGCTAAGGTTATAAAATGCTGATTTATGGAATGATCAAAAGGGAACGTGGGTGGATGACTGAATTGATATGCAAATAAAAGGCTGGTCTTTCATCTACAAGAGCTGAGCTATCCTGATGAGCTGTCTGGAGAACTAGCAGGAGCAGAACACGGAGCTGTCAGCTTGTACCCCACAATTGTCGAGTCCTTCTTTGACGGCTCCCAAACACCCCTTCCTCAGGAACTCCTCTCCAAGCCAAGGCTGACCCTTGCCAGATGGGAACATAAGGCCAGGGGTAAGCTGGAGTGAGCTGCAAGGTTATCCCTTTGTGTTTTGACATTATGGGTTTAGCAAGGGAGTACCCATTGGAGACTGGATTGTATCCAGGGCACCTGGCTTCAAAGTCCTTAATTCATTATCTTAGCCATTAGGTCTGGAGCTCAGAGTGATATGTGGACAAAGGAGTGCGGGTCCTTTGTAGGTAGTTAATTAGGACATAACAGGCAATTGGGTTATATATTTTTATAACGTATGCATTTTGTTTAGATAACAGAAATTTCTATATTCTTTACCAGTTAACAACAATTAAAAAAACATTTGAAAAAGTGAGATAGGTGCTCATTCCTGGGCCTGGGAACATGAACTTGTTTCACCCTGCCAGCAAGATGAAGTTGTCCTTGAGATGGCTGGACTCAGATAACTGTTTACAACAGAAGCTATTCAGCAATAGAGACGTCACCAGCTCCTCTAGGATCTGGAACCTTGAATTTAGTTTCTCCCTATGATTAAAAGAAATTTGAAAACAAAATAGTAGTACTTAGAATAAGTTTCTTTTGCTTGTTCCTAACAAGATATTGGAAGGCACAATTATGGTCCTCAACTTCATCCAACTTATTTTATCCAATGCTGGGGGGTGAACTCAGGGCTCATCACTTCCTTGGCAAGTTCCCCACCACAGATTTAAATTCTCTGTCTGTTTTATTGCTAATTTGAAATAGGGTCTCCCTAAATTGCCCAGGCTAGCTAGCCCTGACCCCACTTTGTAACCCTGGAAGACCTTGAACTTTTGATTCTCCTGCTTCAGTCTCACAAATAGCTGAGATTACAGGCCTGTATCAACAGATCAGCCACAAAATGCCATGTGAGCCGTGGTCAGGGTGGCAGTGGCACACACCTTTAATCCTAGCCCTTGGGAGGGAGATACAGGCAGGTGGATTTTTATGAGTTCAAGACCAGCCTGGTCTATACAAGTTCTTGGACAGTGAGAACCATACGGGTGAGATCCTATCACAAAAAACAAACAAACAAAAAGGAAGAGGAGGAGGGGAGGGAAGGGAAGGGAAGGGAAGGGAAGGGAAGGGAA
>OZ030005.1:147229552-147249552 GCA_964023405.1 Apodemus agrarius
AAGGACACACAGCCCAAACTGATACATCTGTAGTACAACTCTTACACCCAAGGCTCAGGGAACATCACACAAGAGGGGACAGAAAAGACTGGGATTGCCAGAGACTCAGAAACTGCTCAGTGTCTTTAGCTATGACTAGGACCCTATGCCCATGAAACATCAACAATATGGCTGCCTAAATCACACTTGAACAATGACACAAGTTGATATTCCAACATAGATGGGGGATGTCTCATGGAGTTCGACCCATATATGAAGAGCTAAAGGGACAATTAAGAAAGAATGGAGAATTCTGAGAAGAGAATTTGTCTTCCCTTAGGGATGAGCCCCCAAATGGTTATCCAATACCAATTGCTCAGCCCTAAAAACATATACATACAAACAACATGAAAGGAACTCAGCAGGTTGTTCACATACTTATTCGGATATATAGGTAACAATAATAGAGAAGAGCCATACAGTTGAGAGGGATAGAGGACAAGAAAAGGGTCGGGGGGGAGGGAGTGATATATTTTAATTAATCTTTCTAAAATGAGGTGGGATGAAGAGATGGCCCAGTGGATAAACTGTCTGCCAAGTAAGCATAAGAACATGAATTTGCATCCTCAGTATCCGTATAAAAACTCCGGGCATACTGTTCTACATCTGAAAGCCCTGTGCTGCAGGGGCAGGGGCAGATCCCTGGAGCTTACTGAGCAGCAAGAATTAAACTGGTGAACTCTAGGTCCAATGAGACCCTGTCTCAAAATAAAGTGATAAAGTGGGATGTGATAGAGGAAGACACCCAAAGGAGGTGGGCCTCTAGCTTCCACATGCATGCACACTTACACACTCATGCACCCATGCAAGAATACGTGGGAAGATTTGCCTAAGTTATGTACAAACACTATGCCATTCAATGTGTCTGAGTTGAGGCCTGCTAGCGTACTCAGTTGGTAGACAGCTTGCTTTCCATTCATAAAATCCAGGGTTCCAACTCCAGCACTGCATAAAAACACTTTTGGTGGCGCATGCCTATAATCTTGGCATTTAAGAAGTAGAAACAGAGGAACACAAGTTCAGGTCATTGTTGGCTACATAGAAAGGCAAGTCTGGGATACTTCAAATCCTGTAAAGAAGGACGGGGGCAAAAGAATTTGAGCATCTGGATTTGGGGAGTATGTACTGGGCCCCAAAACTCATGTTCTCAGCCCAAATCATAATTCCTGTGGATATCAAGAGATGATAACATTTCAGAAGTCTCCAGGCAACCAGAATCTGGGGGATCTTCCTCCACACCTTTGGACAAGGCCGAGTTCAGGATGTTACCACCATGGCTACATCAAGATGCCCAACTAGAACATTTCCCCACAGTGAAGACCCGAGTTCCAGGCAAGGCTGTGTCTCCTGTCAGCTGCGCAACCTTAGGCCAGGTCACGTCACCTCTCAGGCCTCAGCTTCCTCATCTGAGGCCAGGATTTTGCCTACAGCCCTGGGCCTGCCCAGCCTACTCAACAGGGATGTTGTCAGTTTCAGCCATAAAGTGTCAACAGCTTTGTGTAAATTCTCTGGCAGAGTGCCCAGCACCACACCGTGGAGTGACTCGGACCCTAAGAACGCTCTAGTCCATTACCAGGAAGCATGTGGTGTTTTCTAGTCATGAACTAGCTACAGCAATCCTCCACTTCCTCCCCTGGCCTGTGACAGCCCATGATTTCCTCTAGTTGAGAAAGCAGTCTGCATCCATGGGGCAGCAAAGGGACTTTGCCCTCAGAGCAGTGGAGCCCGTGACCATGTGTCATTCCACTAACCTCATAGCTCAGCTGGTCCTGAGGCCCTGCCTTACAACATCCTGGGGTCTGTGCCGGGGCATGATCCTCAACCCCAGGAAGACTGGCCTGTTCTGTGTCTCCCATGTGGTGAGCAGAAAGAGCTGGTCTTAATTAGATGAAGATAGGGAGATCTACAGGGCACAGGTGGGGTGACTGACCTCAACAACAGCAAAGTAAACAGTGACCTAAGGCCAAGGTCAAGCCAATCCATATTTCTCCATAACTGCTGGGTTCTGAGGTGAGGGGCAGGAAATGTACTGCCATGATGAACAAGGCAGGTCTCCTTCCAATGGCAAGAACTGGCAGAGGACTGGTCACTCTAGCAAGGCAGGGCAGTAGAGACGCTAGAGGGGCAGAAAGGCTAGAAAATCTCCCCTTGGCAGAAAGGGAAGTCACAGAGGCTGTCTGAGCTGGCAGTGGTTGAAGGCTAGGGTCTTTTCTCTGAAATAAGCACCAGAGGCAGGCAGTCTAGGGTGAGCAGCAGAAAGACCATGTTCTCTTGCCTCAACCCCCAGAGAGGATGGGGGTACAATGCATCTCTGGGGCAGGGGAGAGCCCTGCAGGGGCTTTAATCTGAGAAGGGAAGTGCTTGTGTTTGCTTTTGTAAAAATTAGGATGGGTAGAATAGAAGGGACCGGGGACCCTGGGAGCGGCCCCAGAATGACTGAGACCCCTAATGGACATTTAGTGAAGCCTGTGGAATCCGGATTCTTTCATGCGACACTCAAAAACTCCTGTCTCCTGAATATCTGCAGCCCACCTAGACATGATAGTTCTTCAGGACGACACCAAAGGGACCCTTGTCAGGGAGAAAATAATCGCCTGCATATTAATTCACCTGTGAAGCCTTCTGTTGACTTTCCACTTGGTCAGTTCTGTTTGCTTCTGTATCTGCCAGATGTCCCCAGCTGCCACCTAGAGTTCCAAGGAGCTCTGTGACGCCCCCTTCTTGCAGAGCACTGCAAAGTGAGCCTGGAATTCCCCTCCGGGCTCCACAGTCAGTCTGCTAACCAGGTCTCTTCCATCAACTCCCCAACTTGACCATCACTTAAGGCACTTGTATAGCCTTCCCAGAATGGGTGAGCGTCTACTTGGTAACCAAAGCATCCCAAACCCCATTTCCTCAAGGAAGTGTTTCCAGGCTGCTGAGGTCTTTGCCAGGACTCAGAAGTCACGTTTCCCCACTACCCAAGTCACGTTTCCCCACTTCTCACTACCAAAACTGCTGGCTGTCACTTCTGCTAAACTGGGCCTCAAAGTGGGTCAGAGTGGGCCTGGATGAGCCTAGAATAGGTCAAGTAGGTACAGCATGTGGCTGGGTAACAGCCAATGGCATGTGACATAAAGTGTGGTATAGAGGGAATTGAGGAAAAAAAGCATCCACAAAGAAGTTGTGCTCATTAAGGCTGACTGACTGATTAGAAGGGCAATGGTTCTGGATTGGACGGTTGCAAGTCTAGAGTCTCACTGCAAATTATCTTGAGCTATCTTTTAAATGGCCCATTTATTGTACGCCCTTGGCTTAACAGCCTTGTTACTATTAGGTAAATCCTTTGGAGCACACGAACAAACCCCTAGCTTCCTCCATCTCAAAGCAAAGAGGATCATGAGGTAGCTTCTGAGGCCTGTAACAACGCTGTCTCCTTTTTGCTATACCCCACTTATCTGCAGTCCCTATGAATATACTGGAAAAGTTTGGTTCATCACTTTTCTTTGTTCTGTTATTACAACTACTTCGCAAAATTGCTACCATGCTGGAATGTCATAATTGGGGTAACCTAAATTTGCATTACCAGTTCCCACTCTCATTTGGCTCTATGAGGAGAGATGTGTTAGCATCATCAAGTGTTCAGGGTAGGTGGAAGTATTGGGGAGACTGGGCTTCAAATACTCCTCCTTAATACAAGAACCAGATCTCAGGGAGGCCGACTGGACTTCTGGAAGCTTCTGGGATGTGGGCAGATATCTAAGAGATACTGGGAAGGCGGAGTGGGGCTCTAGCAGAGATAAGAGTTCAAGCCCCCAAGGGCCCGCAGGCCAAAGTAGTGACCGGACATTCCACAGGGTAGGATGACTAGAGGAAAATCAACAAGCTGCAAACCACTGGAGGGAAGAAGGGCCTCCGGCAGTGTGGCTGTCTGGGGACGCAGTTCAAGGAGGGAGGCAAAGTCCAGAGGGAAGGTGACCAAGCAAACAAGCAGCCAGAGACCAAGCGATAAGATCACGGGCAGACGGGAAGCGTTCCGGCTCCTCGGCCACACCGAGGCTTCCCAGAGGCACAGAGGCCTGAACTACCTTATTTTATTTTTATTATTTTGAGAATTTCATTCATGAGTATTCTAGGTATATCCTTCACTATTTTTTTTTAAATTTTATGTTTATCAGGGAAGGCATGCAACTTGCAAGTAAGCTTATTCCTTCTACCATGTAGATTGGAGATCGAACTCAAGCAATTGGGCTTGGCAGCAAGCACCTTAACTGCTAAACCATCTTGCCAGCCCTGAATTCCTTTTTTTTTTTTTTTTTTTTAAGGGGGAGGCAGGGCTTTCATTTACAGTTGTCCTCTAAGATTCCAGGCTGTGAATCTCAACCCTAAATATTGTAGAAGAGAGGGATTCTGGGTATCCTCACTTTCAAGTCTACCATGGCCTGTGTTTTCAAGAAATGATTTAAGGATCATTTCTGAGTGGCAGTTGCTTCATCTAGAATGTACCACAATTCTGAGTGTGCACTTGCAAATATCAGAATTTCCTGCACACTTCTCGGGGAATCCCACCCTTTTGCAAGGCTGGCTGTTTAGTTTTCAGAGTCTTTACCCATTTCACCCAGCCTTCATCTGTTTCCAGCCCTGTGATGTTTCTTCTCTGTAACTGGCTTGCAGGAACTATCTTGGACTCTGCTTTCTCAGTTAACATTAATCCATAAGCACAGTCTGGCAACACGCCATACATCTAAGGACCACGTGATGTGTCATGGTTGCCCTGGCGTCCCATTGCACACTCTGCTCCACATTTTCAGTCCATGACTATTTCCCTCGAGGAATTATCACCTTTGGGTCTCACCCTTTACCCTACAAAATACAGTGATCTGCCAACTCGGGTGTCCCTTGGACCCTACTGTATAAAATAGTGGATGTGGAGTCTTTGGCAGCTGTAACTGCAGAAGGACAAATCACTGGAAAGGAAAGCGACCCAATATCTGCTGAGACATCCCCACAAGAGCCTTTCTGGCAGGGTGATGAAGACCCCTTTTGTTCCTGGTTCAGCTTCAGAGTGCCACAGGGAAGTCAGAAGTTCTCATCCTTCCCCTCCAGCTCTCTTCCTGTCCACCCTCCCTCTTTCCACAAACCACAGCCCTCCAGGCCTTGCAGACTGCCCTACCCCTCCATGACAAAGCACTTTTGGAGCCCAAGCCCAACCCCTCCAAAGGAGCAGAATGCTGAGTCACAGTGGGACAACAACTTTCCACCACATGATGACACACATACACACACCCCTCCTCCTCTTCCTCTTCCTCCTCCTCCTCCTCCTCCTCCTCCTCCTCCTCCTCCTCCTCCTCCTCCTCCTCCTCCTCCTCCTCCTCCTCCTCCTCCTCCTCCTCCTCCGGACTGAGCTAGTGTTCTACAGAACAGAGGGGCCTGCTGGCCTGCATCTGCTCTGTGGCTCCTGGCCCTGGGTGGCTGCAGTTCAACTTGTTCTGGGCAGCCAGCCAAACTCCCTCCTCAAAGTCACGAGGAGTGGAGGCAACATGGGGGTTGGAGAGGCAGAAGCATGGTCAACAAAGGTCCAAAGACCTGGCCACATCTTCAGAAGAATCTGGAGGCTTGGCACCCACTGCTCCCAAAAGGTGGGAACTAGACCCAAGCAAGGGTACTCACACTTTCCATTTCCCTTCAAGCCCTCCTCCCTCCGCGACCTTCCACAGAACACGCTGTCCCCTGGTCTGCTCTGCTGTTTACTGCAGCTAGGGATTTTTTTTTAACAACACAGAACCAATACTGATTCACAAAACCTACTTAATGTGGCAGCTCACCTTCGTTTCAGTGAATCTAACTCCATACTGTTTTTGTTCACCCGGCAGTCTTAGAGACCCGCACATCCAGTCCAAAACAAGCTGACCTCTCCTGATAGCCTTGCCTCAAACTTGTGTTTCCTCTGCATTCTCTGGTACCATGCAGGGCAGCAGCAAATCCAGCTGCCCAGGCCTGAAAACTGGAGGGGCCTGGTACCCACTCCCCACCTCCCAACCCATGCAATGTTTAACCACTCACCTCATCCTGGCTGCCCTGGCTGCTTCATAGCTCTCTTCAGCTTTCCACACTCATTAAAAAAGCATGGCAGCTGTCTCCCAACTGATACCCAGCCCTCTTGCTTCACTCAGCTCCAAACTCCACATAAAATGCATTCATTTTATTCAAGCAAGAAATACCAAGCACCTTGCAATGGACTGCGTGTGCTAGAAATGCCTTCCTACCTGGAGCTTAGAGAAACCAAGCAGACCCTATAAAAAGGTGTGATTAATGCAGATATCACATAGCCTGGTACACATACAGTGGACGCTGAGCACTACATCATTTGACCATATGCTTTCAGGACTAGCCTAGACAGCACAGTGAGATCCCATCTTTAAATAAAAAGAAAAGAAAGAACTAAACAGGAGTATCTCAGTGGAAGAGAGCCCGCTTAGAATGCCCAGGACCTAGGTTCCATCCTCAAGACTGAAAAAATACGTAATTGTACATAGACATTCTGGCTCTTGATCTTCATCCTTTCTATGGGCTACACATACCAGCAGCCCAACACTCTGTTTCTATGTTTACCTTGTTTAAACATCTTTCATATAAACCCTTTTCATTTTTATGTGGTCAAACCTGCCAACTTTTGAGAGACTCAAAAGAATAATTCCCTATTCTAAATTTGGATAACCTTCTTTATAGTCTTCTTAACACTTTATAGATTTCGACTTTAAGAGTTGTACTTTCAGTTCACCTGGGAGGTATTTTTAAATGCAGAGTGATTCATCTTATCCACATGACAATCGTGACGATATTACTGGTTGAACCCATTCTTCCTTCCCTAGTTTGAAATGCATGCCTTTAACATATCGAGTTCCCCACAGATATGTGGGTGGGAATATTTTGATTTTGATCTCTTCCTGTCAGTACCCAAACCATATTTCATTGTAATATATATGTATCTGTGTATATATATCCTACATGTGATGATATATCTCAAGCCAACCTTCCCTCACAACATTTTTTCTTCAGTGTTTACAAGCTAGATCACTGATTCCATATGAACTTCAGAATCATGACCTACCAAAGAAACACTGTATTTTCACAGTCAGACTCTGTTGACTTACAGGTTTAGAGCTGACACTGTAATATGGAAGGTGGCCCTTCGGGAAGATAGCACCTCCTCTCCTCAATACCTGCTTTGTTTTGTCAAGTGTCATTATTTGTCTTATTACTTCCTACTTGAGTATATGCTGCTGATATAAGTGAAAATATTTGCTCGCCACTATCAACCTCTTGATGGTCTTTCATCATATTTTCTGATGGTGGATACTGTTAGAAAAAGTTTGCATTCTCCATAAGAAGACACTTGGCTGAACTCCTGGCCGTTTTTCGTTTGTTGGTTTGTTTGTTTGAGACTGTGTAGCCCTGGCTGACCTGGAACTCACTCTGTAGACCAGGCTGGCCCCGAACTCAGAAATCCACCGGCCTCTGCCTCCCAAGTGCTGGGATTAAAGGCGTGCGCCACCACACCCGGCCCCTGGCCTTTTTTCTATTGATTCACAGCAATGTTCCTAATGGATAAGGTATCTCCATATTGCCCTCAGGGTAAAGTTTAATGACTTTTTATGGCACACCAACCGTGTTCTTTTCAGCTCTCCCCAACATGGACTTTGTTGTTCAGGCCAACAAACACACTTTCCTTAAGGTTAAGGGAAGCATCTCCACACCTGTCTTTTGTTATTCCCTCTACTTAGAATTCCTTTCCCCACCTCCCTCCTCCACTTTCCGAAGGAAATTTGTTCATCAACTTTTAGCTCAGCATCCGTCTTTTAGGGCCATCTTCCTGAAGTCTGACTCTGTGATATTTATCCAGAAGCATCCTGTAGCTAGAATGCCACTGAAATCATTCCTGAAAGGAACATACATAATGCTTATTTAAAAAAAAAAATAAATACCACTAGTAATGTATTTCAGTAGACTTACCTTAAAAGGGGAGCTCTCTAGAAACTGTGGCAGGAGAATCATGACCCAGCCTGGGCTACACCCTGGCCAGTCTAGGCTACTGATCCAGTAACCTTATCAATCTTGTTTCAAAACAATAACAACAAAATCTAAGTCCAACTTCCAGTTTTGAGTATATGAAAAGCTTCTGCTGGTTCCCCACCTGCGTTAAAGACTAGACAAGACTGAGCATACTGGATGTGGATGGCAGGGCCTAGCAACGCAGTGGCTGATCTCTAGTTCTGCTTGCTATCCAAGAATTCGCAGCCATTTTGAGGCTGGGCCACAGCTACAAGACACACACAGTTGGCTTGTCCCTCCTGCACCTGTCTCCTGCTGTTCTGCAGCATCAGCTTTTCTCCAAGGACAAACCCGAGGTTACTGAGAAAAATAAAGGATACCATTTTGAAACAGATACATGTAGGTCACTTCTTTATTTTTTCTAACCCAGAGGTCTCTCTTAATTTCAAGCATCACCAGGGACTTTCTCAGAAACCTAGATGGTTTGGCCCGAGGAATCCCCTAGAGACGGCTGTCCTGCTCTAAGGAGAAATGCGCCTTCTTAGCCTTTGTTTTTTTCAACTGTGCTCAGAGCCAAGTTTGCTTTCAGCAAAAGGCCAGGATTGCTTGAGTCGGAAGTACGGGGCAGACCCGAACCCCCTCCTCCCTAAAAGTCTCCCTACAGCTCCTTTGAGCTTCTCTCCACAGATTCTGAAAGAGAGAAAGCCGCCTTTTCCCAGTCCATCTTGTATGTCATTCGCCATTTACAGCGCCACGCTGCCATTTTCCTATTTGTAAGACGAAGTCACTGCCTGGTGTATGTCACGATTTTACAACACGCACATAGCCTAGAGTTTAGGAATGTCCCGTGGGACTTGGAAATTATCCTCATCGGTACCCTCTGTCCCCATCTGGGACCCAGATGCCTCTGCAGTACGGCTGAATCCGACTACTCCCGCCCCGAGCCACAGAAACTGCCGCTTGTTGCCAGGCACCGTTCTTGCCCAAGCTCAGAGTCCCTTGCGTCGCCTCACACTCGCACAGGCTCCACCCCGCCAGCGCCCCGCGGGTTTGGGCAAGTCGCCCACAGGAAGAGGCGGGGCTGCGCGTCCCGCCGCGCTGATTGGCCAGAGCGCGCCTGACGCAGGATCCCGCTATAAGTGCGGCCCGCTGACCCCCTGCGCCAGACGTTTTCGCCCGGAGTCGCCGCGGTTTCCTGCTTCAACAGTGCTTGAACGGAACCCGGTGCTCGACCCCTCCGACCCCCGTCGGCCGCTTCGAGCCTGAGCCCTTTGCAACTTCGTCGCTCCGCCGCTCCAGCGTCGCCACTGCGCCTCGCCCAGCCGCCACCATGACCACCGCGTCTCCCTCGCAAGTGCGCCAGAACTACCACCAGGACTCGGAGGCTGCCATCAACCGCCAGATCAACCTGGAGTTGTATGCCTCCTACGTCTATCTGTCTATGGTGAGTGCGGCCTGGCCTTTGGCGGGGCAGGAACCGAGTGCGGCCTCCCCTGGGCTACTGGGGGAGCAGGCGGAGGGTGGGTTGGGGCGTGGCCTGCTGCGGGCTTCCCCGCCTTCCAGCGCCCTTCTGGAAAATGGAGTTTGCTCGGGGTTCTTTCCAAAGGCAGGCAGCCCTGCCCTGGCAAGTCTGAGCACATAGCGCCTGTGGCTCCTGCATAGACCTGGCACGTCATTACACCCCTGTTTTTAGAAGCCTTAGGGCTGTACGACTGTCAGCTTGTCTAATCAACCCTGCAGTTAGGAGCATTTTCTGCACGCTCGTCCCTTCTGATCTCTTGGCCTGCAGGCTTCTCTGTTTGGGTATGCATCCAGCTCCAGTTTCTCCGAGTATGGCGGGTCTGCTTGGTCATGGTGTCGAATGGCAGCCTTGGGGCCTGGTGTAAAGAGGCTTATCTCCTGTGAGCTTACTCTGACCCCTTCTAAAGCAGCCGCCTCCACCCCTCTGCTTATCACAGCCTTACTTGTATTGAAACTTATCGCTAGGAATCTCCCTTCCGAAGTTATCAGTGTCATCCCGACCTTGCCCTTACAAAGCATCTAGAGTACTGTGTTTTTTTTATTTTGCATGAACTGTGGGTTACTAACAGAAGTAGTAAGTACATACTTGTTGGGAAAAGCCTGCTCTCAATTGCTGGGCAAGGAAGTTTTCCGTGTAATAATTCTGTTTCTGAAAAAACCGATTTGGGGGAGGCCTAGACTTTGAAACAGGTCGGGACTTCTGAATGCCTAAAACTAAAAATCAAGCTTCTCCTAGTACATTTGCGCTAAAATACAGCGCCGTCAATTGTTAACCAGACATGGTGCATTAATTTTATAAACCAGCAGTTCTGTCTAGCTAGAAACCTTGTGACCTTGTGTTAGCCATTTTTTACGTGATTGGTGGAGGAGGAGAGAAATGGCCTCCCAGTGCAGGTACTCTAGCACCCTCCCTCTTAGACAAGTACATTTGACCTTGGCTTAAATTTTTTTTCTCTGCACTAATACGGAGCCATAGAACACTTGATAAAGCCACGTCCCAAGGTTTGCCTTCCCTTCCTTACTGAACTTTTAAAAGGCTGAGAAGGGTGGCACACAGCCTTTACCACCTGCAGCCATTGCAGCTGCCTTGCTGTGGGCATCAGTCACGTGTCCCCTTTCTACTTGCAGTCTTGTTATTTTGACCGAGATGATGTGGCTCTGAAGAACTTCGCCAAATACTTTCTCCACCAATCTCACGAGGAGAGGGAGCACGCCGAGAAACTGATGAAGCTGCAGAACCATCGCGGTGGCCGGATCTTCCTGCAGGACATAAAGGCAGGTGGACCTAGGGTGGCTGTAAACGAGCGCTAACCGGAAGATGGCGGGCGCCGGGCTTCTGCCCTTGTGTTTGGCAAAGAGCAGTTGTCGAGCATCTTGCTGTGAAAGCTAGTAGAGGAAGGAAACTGAGGGCAGTCCTTTTGCCAGAGCATGGTGGGAGGTTCATTGTGAGGGGTTGATGGCTTGGGTTGATAGGTGGAGACTGCAGATGAGTTGACCTGCTGTTTCTTTCATTCAGAAACCAGACCGTGATGACTGGGAGAGCGGGCTGAACGCAATGGAGTGTGCACTGCACTTGGAAAAGAGTGTGAATCAGTCACTACTGGAACTGCACAAACTGGCTACTGACAAGAATGATCCCCACGTGAGTATTGGGACCACAGGATGAATGGAGGAGATGGTTTCCCATGGGGCTTTGGAGAGCTGAGCAATGACTTTTGTCCCGTGTTCTCTTTCCTAGTTATGTGACTTCATTGAGACGCATTACCTGAGTGAACAGGTGAAATCCATTAAAGAACTGGGTGACCACGTGACCAACCTACGCAAGATGGGAGCCCCTGAGTCTGGCATGGCAGAATATCTCTTTGACAAGCACACCCTGGGACACAGTGAGAGCTAAGCTGACTTCCCCAAAGCCACGTGACTTCGCTAGTCACTGAGGCAGTGCATGCATGTCAGACGGCCTTTATCTTTTCTATATGTTGCACCAAAACACCTGCTTAAGTTCTTTAATTTGTACCATTTCTTCAAATAAAGAATTTTGGTACCCAGCTCTTGTCTTTGTGATTGCGAATAAACCTGCCAGCTTCCAGTTGCATCATTGTCGGTTACACTAATCACACTGAAACACATAAAAGAATATTCCTGTTTATTAAACTCCTTAGTTTGGGAAAGACAGTAAAATACAGGTGTGTTCAGACAGGACTATACCCTCTTCGTTCTGAGTTACTTGCCAGATTGTCATGGGAAAATACTCTTGGGTGTCGATGCTGTATGCCTCTGACTGGGTCAGTGCCATGCCGCCATCCATGCAGGTGAGAACCAGGCTGTGAAGCATCACTCGGTGTCAGCCTCTTCCCTGCGGGAGATTTGAGAGTATTCATAGCGTGAATTGACTGAGGACAAAGGTGGAAGCTGGTCTTAGACACACCGGGATGATCTGTGAAAGTTAATGTCTAGCACTAGATGCAAGCTGGAAATTGTTGCCCTTCTGCTCATGAAGAAGATGTTCTGGTCACAGTTGAAACTGGGAATGTGGAAGTGGGGAGTTAACACTCGAAATGAGTGATCAAGGTAAGGATAGAATGTAACTGGGCAAAAGTATCCCAAGAAATATAAAAGAAATGACATTAGACTTGTGGCAGTGTTTAGGCTTTTGGGGAGTGTTCAGTGAGGCCTCAGACCCGAGAAGCTATCCCAGGAGCCCACGGCCGGTGCCTGGAGTGAAGTGGGAGTGCTTAGGTAAAGACAAGTGTGTGTTTGCCATCTAGCTGATAAGAGGAGTGAGGCTGCTACACTCTAGCTGGAGTCTCCGTTCTGTCTTGAGGCTCCCACTCCCCACTTCCCGAGATAGCCATCCATCGTTTCAGCGCTCTGTTAGTACAATTTCACTTCCGAGAAGTGTTCTTGCTGATAGCCAGCTCTTAGGTGGAATGAGCAAAAGGCCTCCATGGGGTCCTTTGCGAGGTGGCTGGTATTAACCCTCAACCAGTTTAGGGACATCAGTTTTCCCCACACGTCAGTAGTAATGGAATCTTGGGGAACTGTCGGGTGGACTCAGAACTGAAATCGCAGGCATGGGGAATGTAGCTCTTTTGGGTGGACAGACCTGTTGGGACAGGACTCTACATGCTCCTTCAGTATAGCGTGTATGTTGGTTGGCGGCTGGTCCAAATGGCATTGTTGAGGCTGTTCTGTGGGGCTCTCTGGAATGTTCAAGTTAAACTCCACAGTTTTCTTTTTCATGTGATAGACTTCTTGGTACTCTGTGGAAGGCCCATCACCTAGGAACAATTCAGTGGTGTTCTTGGTGGGGCTGGAGAGATGTCAACAGTCAAGAGCACTTCCTGCTCTTCCAGAAGGCTTGGGTTTGATTTCCAGCACCCACATCAGGCAGCTCACAAGTGCCTATAACTACAGCTCCAGGAGATCTGACACCCTCTGAGGGTACCAGTATATGTGGCATATACTCACAAAGTCACACATACATAAAATAAAAATAAACCTTGAAAACCAAATGGTTTCTTGGTCTCAGAAGTCATGGGTGTTAGGCTTTTGTGTTTAGTGTCCATACCTGTGTCTGAGTAAGGATTGGAGGGTGCTGACTGCTCAGGAGGGAAGCCCGTGGGAAGGTGGCTGCTGGGTGTCTGTGGGGCGTGATGGCAGCTGGGCCTCTTAAATCTTGGAACAGCTCTGAAGATGTCCATACCCTTAGTTTTCCAGACATTGTCTTTCTGGTCTTTCTGTTTGGCATCCTTACACTGGCCCTCAAGGGAGGGGCCCTTCTTAGAACTCAATAGTTTGGTGTATGAATCTGTCCTGGGAGGATGGTAGTCATTGGATTGCTGTCCTAAGAAGCATCCAATGGTGCTGCCTTGACTGTGCACTTTCTTGACATCATTGTCATCATCTTCATTTGACCAAAACTCTACGTCTTCTTTCTTCAGGCTGGAAGGAAAAGAGACACATACGATTGAATAAGTAGACAAAGAAAAGATGAAAGACGGATCCTGCGCTTCCCAGGGAGTCCCTCGAGGCCCACTTCACCTTAGGTTTTCTCTTGCTCACTGGCCTAGCATTACAGAGTTGGGGTGCCCACAGGTGAGTGATGCACTGCACATGCCTGTGTGAAGGCCAGAGGATAATCTCCATCTGCGTCCTCAGAAAGCCATCCACTCTCTTTGTGGACAGGATCTCCCACTGGCCCATCATCTCCAGGCATCTCTCTGAGTCTGCCTCAGCACTGGGGTTACAGGAGTATGGTGTCAAATGACCCCATCTGTTCTGGAGGCCAAACTCAGGCACTCCTGCTTGAACCAACAGTAATTCCCTGAATCCCACAGACTAATCTTTATCGGGCAACCTTCTGTTAGAGTATCTCCCTCCAGGCAATGGGAACTTCTGCTCCAGGTAAAGCCTGTTCAGATAAGGCCCAGCAGGAACAAAGAATTTATGTTCCCCAGTGGGGAGTAACATACATCAAAAGGCTTCCTGGCTGCAGACTTCCTGAGGCCCCAGGACCTTTAATCTGTAAGAAAAAGCTTACTTACTCCGGATGGGGCCTTTGCCCACATCCAGAATTTCCCCAACTCTAAGATGTACTTGCAAGCCCAGGAGGAGGTTGCCTCTTGGCCAAAGGCAACTTGTGTTCTGTGTCTGCCCAGTCTTTGGCCGTGGGTTGGAGCCTACTCCACTCACTAGCGTGCACTGTGGGGTGGAGCCTACTCCACTCACTAGCCTGCACATTCCAGGACTGCGGAGCCTTCACCAGAGTCAACCAGGTTCAGTGGTGGGGGGTGGGGGAGGGGGAGGATGGGGGCGGGGCAGTCTATTCAGATGAAACAGGTTCAAAAACATCTTCCAAAATGTTCCTCTTTCTAATTTCAGCTTAATGGACTCTTTGGGTCATAAAAGAGCAAAAAGAGAGTGATCTAGTACAGTGTGCAAATACATTAGACACTCCAGAGCTTAATCACCTCCGTCAGCCAGAGGACAGTGTGGGAAAACCCATTCCGCTTCCTGTATCTAGGAGGAATTTGGGTGAAATGGGATTGTACAGAGGAAATTGCAGCTGCTGTGGGTGTAAGGAGGTCTTTGTAGGACAATCTATGTAGGAGGCCCCATCTCCTATGGGGATTCTCTTACAAATACTGTCCCTCCTACACCCCAAGCTTCCAAGAATTCCACGTCCATGCAAAGGCTACTTTTTCTGGTCAGAGTTAGAAAGCCAGTCTTGGCATCTCACAGCGATCATTAATCGCTGACCAGCCCTGGAAAAGTCCTGTTTCTCTCTGGGCTGTACACAGGAGAGACTGGACTGGAGGGTCTAACACAGCATAGTGGGGAGTATGGAGGTAGCCGGGTGTGGTGGAGTACAGCACTTACGGAGATAGAGGTAGCAGGATTTTTGTGAGTTCAAGGCCAGCCTGGTCTACTTAGTGAGCTCCAGGATATAAAGGACTATGTGGATAAGCCTGTCTATTTAAAAAAAAAAAATGTAGAGCACATAGTAATGGTTCTCACCTATATTCCTAGCACTGGATGTGAATTCAAAGCCATCCTGGGCTAGTCAGGGATCCCAAGGCAGCCCGAAATACATAGTAATGATTTGTCTCAAACAAAGCAAAACAGCAAAAGCCAAGGCAATGGTGCCTGCCTATCATCCCCCAGCACAGCGAGTTTGAAGCTAGCCTGGACTCTCTGAGACTCTATCTCAAGAAAAAACCAGTCACAAATAAGTAGGAAGAGTGTAGAGCCAGAGCCAGTCAGCTGGCTCGGATGTGGTCTTTGTCACTTAGGTGTCTTTGGGATGGGCAACTTTATTAGCCCCTATGAACCTGGACTTAATTGTCTGAAAAGCAGAGATAACAAACAAAGGTTATTGGGAGGGGAAAACACTGATGTCTGTGAAGAGCACAGTCCACAAGCTAGCCCGTACTGGGCACCCGGTGTGGTAACAAGAGCTGTTTCAAGTTGCTTACACTTGAAAGGCTTCCTGGCACTGCCTACCTGATGTTGAAGGTGGAGCCCATGAAGGAAGGTTGGCGAGACTTGGCAGAAGCAGCTGTGTAGGGTGGCTGAGGTGCCACCTCATTCCAGTACATGTCACGCTCCAAGGGAGGCAAGTTCTGGTGCATCCCATCCACAGACAGCAGGGACACCTGGTTGTCAAGGACAGACAAGGTATCCACTAGAATGGGCGGCCCAGGCAGAACCATGAGCCTGCCCGATGCCTTAGGAACTGTCAGTTAGCTCCCCCTGGACCCCAGTTTCTCCACCTGTGGTACTAAAGACACTGATGCTGACTCGCAGCCTCCAAAGTTGAGGTTGAGAACCCTGTGAGTGAGTGAGTGACTGGCTGAGAGGGGCTGCTGTTAGAGGAGGGGAGGGCAATTTACTGTGTGCTCTCCCTGAGAAACTGTTGTGCCCCCTCTTTGGACCCCTCTTTGAGAAGGGTCTATGGCACAGTCTCTCCATACCCCACACTCCCTTATACCTGCAGGTTTCTGTCAATCATCCAGTTGGTATCAAAATCATCATCATCCTCTCCAAAGGGGTTGATGAGCTGTTCTGCCACCTAGAGGTGGGGAGAGGAGTGACATTCTGAGAACCTTGTTTCTCTGCTCGGCATCCCCAAGCCTTGGGGCCTCCCATCTGGGGCCCCTCATGATGCCCTTCCTCCCTAACAACTGTCTTCGTGGGCCCCAGTCACTGCCAGTGGGGTGCCCACATACTACCCCTCTGCCTCTCCCTCATGAGCCAGCCTGTCCCTGAAGACCAAACTGTCCCCCTCCTGTGTCACAGGGCAGAGTCATCACCTTGATCTCCCCCATGTGAACTTTTGTTCTCTTATCTACATTCCAATATGCAGTTATTTATTGTTTTGTGGCGTTAGAGATAAATGCTGAGGCTGAGCTGCATTAGAGTGGCCAGGAGGGGAGTTTCCTGGACACTGGTCTCTAAAATACTCAAGCAAAGCTCCACAGAGGTGATAACTGTTTTGTGGGTCCAGGGAACATCGTACGTGATAGCTAGTGAGCTACCTCAGATAATTTAAGTCATAAAAATATAATTTAGTGGAGTCTTTAGAAAGGCAAAGGTAACTGGGAGAGGGTATATTGAAACTAGAGTCTCTTCGCGCGCGCGCATGTGTGTGTGTGTGTGTGTGTGTGTGTGTGTGTGTGTGTGTATAATGGATAGAATAGTTTCTGTATGTATGATCGTGCCTGTGAGGTATACATGATCAGATCCTCTGCTGATCTTTCTCCCAGGCGGCTACTGGCCGTGCCCCCTGGTCACGCCCCTGGCCACGCCCCCTGGCCACGCCTACCGTATGGGAGAGGGTAGTATGCCATGAGCCTCACCTTCAGCCAGCCCATGTAGAATAAGAACTGCAGGATTGTGAAGACAGGCACAACCAGATCCATCTGGTGGCCTGGGTAGTCCTTGTTTGGGTTCAGAAACTGCCTCCCGATCAAGCATGCCAGGAAAAAGCTGTATACCGCCACTGTCACCACCTGGAAGGCGACAAGGCACAGGCAGCAGGAAGGGCTAAGCAGGGACCATGGTGTAAAGCTTTTGTGTCTACAGCCTTGCTCTGACCGCCACGCTCCTGTGACTGGGTCTCTGTTTGCCCTTCTTTGTGTGTATGTGTGTGTATTTTGTTTGTTTACTTTTATTTTTTGGGACAAGGTCTCATGTAGCCCAGGCTGGCATGAAACCCACTATACAGCCAAGGATGACAATGAACCTCTGCTCCTCCCTCTGTGTTAGCATTTCATCTAAGCTCCTCCCCAGTTACCTGAAAACAGCCGGGTATACCTGACTCACTATAAAAGGGGCTTCTTGCCCCCTCCTCTCTCTCCTGCCCTCTTGCCTTCTTCTTTTTCTTCTTCTTTTTTTTTTTTTTTTTTTTCCGAGACAGGGTTTCTCTGTGTAGTTCGGGCTGTCCTGGAACTCACTCTGTAGACCAGGCTGGCCTCGAACTCAGAAATCCGCCTGCCTCTGCCTCCCAAGTGCTGGGATTAAAGGTGTGCGCCACCACCGTCCGGTCCCTCTTGCCTTCTTGCTCCCACTCTATCCTATTGCCCCTTCCCCCCTCTCTCCCCATTTCCCTCCCCCCCCCTTCACGTGCTCATGGCTGGCCTCTACTCCTCTATTCTCTCTCCCCCTTACCCTCTTAACTCCACTCCCCATGCCCTGAATAAATTCTATTCTATACTATACCATCATCGGATGGCTGGTCCCTCAGGGGGAAGGGATGCCTCAGCATGGGCCCGCGGAGGTACCCCCTTCCCCCATACCTGACTACACCAAACATATTCCTTTTCTCCTTGTCTTTTTATAAAACACAACACTCGGGCCTCCTGATCCCGGGAGCTAGAAGTACAGTTGTGTGCCACCATGTCCAGTTTCATGCAATGGCGAAGATCAAAGCCAGGGATTCATGCACACATGACAAGCACCACCCAATGAGCTCTACCCTTCTCTCGCCAGTCATTTGCTCCTCTTTAAGACCAAGACGATTGCACGCCCCCTGCTGGCAGGAGCACAGAATCTTCCAAATCCAGGTCTAATGCCGCAGGTGAGATCGTACTCAGTCTCTAGGGTCCAGTGCGTTCTGGATCTTCATAGCTGCAGTTTCCCAAAGGAGAACAGTTTCCCATAGTTCTTACTTGTGTGTACACCAGCGGGATACTGATACAGTCGTAGGCATACAGCTGTCCACACTGAGTACGCAAGGTGCACACCTCCTGATGGGAGGGAAAAGAGGGTGAGATGCTGACACCCATCTGCTCCCCAGAACCCCCCCCTCCCCGCTCTTCCTCAGATATAACGCAGTGGTGCTAATGGAGCGGCTTTGGCTGTGTGGGCATACGCAGCTCCCTAGACCTCTCTGAGTGAGCCTGTGATGTCCTGGCTTCTTTTAGCTAGATGTAGCCACTGAGACACAGAGAGGAGACAGAAGGGAGATTTGGACAGGGGCCGCCTTGGGCTGTAGAATCTTGTTTGAAATATCATATAACTACCAGGACAGGCAGTGCGGGAAGACCCTCCAGCCTTCTCTTTAAAGGAAGCCACAACCCTTCCCACTGCATCCCATCTGGGAGCTCACGTTGATCAGGCTCTGGAGCAGGACAGTGTCCCGGATTCGTCCTCCGAGGTAGGCCTTCATTGACAGGTTGGCAAACCACACCCAGGGCACCCAGAATGTGTTGTGTGGTAGGCCCAACTTCTGCAACTGCTTATATTCCCCAGGGGTCATAAAGCCTGCAGGGCAGAGTGGACAGGTAACAGGTAACCCTAAAGAAGTGGCCTGCACCAGGAAACCCACGTCAAGCCACCCAGTCAGGAAAACGACGACCAGGACAGGCAGAGGGAAAGGAGGTAGTCCCATCCGTTCCCAAGCCCCCACTTCTTCCCTTATCCCTGAAGAGTTCTTGACCCTTTCTCAAATCCCTACCTTTTTAGTTTATTCTGGCCTTGCCCTACCTTGAGCACCTGATTCTGGCCTGCCCAATTCGGTCCCCAATCTGACCCCACGGGTCCCGCCCACCTCACCCTCTTCAAGCCCAAGGGACGCTGGCTCCACCCAGCGCCACGGCAAGTCTCAGACCCCGCCTCCCGTTAGGCTTGGCCCTGCGGCCCCGCCCACCCCAGATACTGCCCACCTGCTAGCACCAGGTGGTGAAGACTGGGAAAGCGCTTGTAGACCGACGTGCTGATGCTGCGCAGGATGAGCACTTGGCCGAGGGTGGCGTAGCGGATGAGCGTGCGCCGCAGCAGCCGGCCTTGCTCGTCCTTGCCCTCCACGAAGCTAGACACCTGGATCATGAGGCGGTCGGGCCATGGCAAATTCTCATACTGGTTCCACCAGCGGCTCACCACCAATGTAACATAGAAACCTAGGTAGGAGGGATGAGGTACAAGGGGGGAGGGCCCGGACTGTGGCCAGAGACCAGCGCCCGGCGAACCCTCGGTTTCTGTCTTCCTGATATGTGTGAGCCAGCCTAGAAGGCCACTGACCCACCTCACCCCACACTCCGCCTCTGGTGGAGGTCAGCCCATTGTGTATCTGGAGCTAGCGGGAGGCCACCGGACCCCGAACAGCCACAAGGGGGACACTCACCCAGAACGAAGGATATAGGGATGAGCTGAATGTAGCTGTCACAGTACAGAGCCAGCTTCTCAAACAACAGCTGCTGATCACTCGAGAGAACCATTCTGGTGTGGGTGAGGCATTGAGAGGAAGTGGCTAAGAGTGTGTCCCACCTCCAGGCAGGGGAGGGTGGGGATAGGGTGAGCTGGGCATCTGGGTGTTTACCCTTTCCACTGGTCTGACCCAGGGTCACTCTCTGGTAGTGGTGGGTCCTTGGAAGGGGTCACTTCAGGCACTGTGTGTGTGTGTGTGT